>OX375884.1:27594290-28011790 GCA_947359465.1 Metellina segmentata
AGGATTGCGTTGAAAACATCTCAAGTTAAATATTCCCCATAAGGTATTAACATTTAGTTAATCATAACGAAAGCGTATAATTACCTTATAATATCATTACATTAGACACAGCATAAACGTAATTACATAATACAGTTCATACACATATCTCAGCAGATTTGGGTTTTGAGAGAGAGACCACTGAATTATACAATCCTTTTGACAAACAAATTGAATCTGGGTCAAGAAAACTTACCAATTGAACGTAATATGATAATTGTTCGCCATGTATATATAATTGAGATAGAATTTGTGCCAGTTATAATGGGATATTGGAATCAGTGTGTAGTTTGTGCAGCGATGTAATTACGGTAGACTTATGCTTTAATATGACTAAGCGGGACGAATGAATCATTTAATCATGATTGATATAGAATAGCTGATTTATTTCATTGGGGTACACACGTTATTTAAATTTTAGTTTCTAATTATTCATGAGATAAAGTTCCACAATTTGCTTTTTTGAGTTGGATCATGTCCTTGGTGTCATATTATATACATAACCATTTTGTTTTATTACCTCACCTACCGACATAGGGCTTATGAACTGTCAAGGTGCGACCAGGTAGCATCTATTAACCTTCCAAGTAGTTTCGACGCGATATATCGTGCATCAAGATCTGACCATTTTTGTAAACGAGATATCCCCATGTCAATATATCGCCAATTTTTTTCACGATGACGAGATCAAGATCTGGTCAGTTTTCTTTTTATGATGAATTATCTCCTCCATAAAGATCTGGTCAGTTTTCTTTTTATGATGAATTATCTCCTCCATCAAGATCAAGTCAGTTTTCTTTTTATGATGAATTATCTCCTCCATCAAGACCTGGTCAGTTTTCTTTTTATGATGAATTATCTCCTCCATCAAGATCTGGTCAGTTTTCTTTTTATGATGAATTATCTCCTCCGTCAAGATCTGGTCAGTTTTCTTTTTATGATGAATTATCTCCTCCATCAAGATCTGGTCAGTTTTCTTTTTATGATGAATTATCTCCTCCGTCAAGATCTGGTCAGTTTTCTTTTTATGATGAATTATCTCCTCCATCAAGATCTGGTCAGTTTTCTCTTTATGATGGATTATCTCCTCCATAAAGATCTGGTCAGTTTTCTCTTTATGATGGATTATCTCCTCCATAAAGATCTGGTCAGTTTTCTTTTTATGATGAATTATCTCCTCCATCAAGATCTGGTCCGTTTTCTTTTTATGATGAATTATCTCCTCCATCAAGATCTGGTCCGTTTTCTTTTTATGATGAATTATCTCCTCCATCAAGATCTGGTCAGTTTTCTTTTTATGATGAATTATCTCCTCCATCAAGATCTGGCCAGTTTTGATAATGACGAGATTCTTAGAAGAGACAATCACCATAAAGATTAAAAATAACCAAAATACAATATTTTCCCTAAATGGATGCATCTTGCATCAACATAAATAAGTACAATTTAACCCCCTGATGATAAGAGTTATCTCATCATTAGAAGAAACCAGGTCAGATCTTGAGGGACGAATTACCTCGTCCTTAGAAGAAAACTGAGCAGATACATAATATCTACATAAAAAAAGGCTATATTCTGATGAGATATCTAGTCATTAGGCACATTGATCAATTATTGATGAACAAAATATCTCGTTGAAACCACTCGGGGGATTAAATACAAGACATTTAAATACAGAAAACAAAACATTAATCCCACCTTGTTAGACATATTGGAGGTCACTCGGATACACTCACATAGACATATCGCACCCCGGCAAGAAAAGTGACACAAGTCAAGAAATAAAAATTTTGATGTTATGTCACTGAAAAATATGTTTGGGGTGCCCCAGCGTGTTATATTACTATGCTTTAAAATATAATAGAAGTTACCATCATAAATGCTTACCCAAAATTTAAAAGAAGCTTATACTATTTCAATATAAGTTTTATAATATCCTTTAAGTGGATGTTTCTCAAATTCTGCAATTTTGAGTTGTGTGCTTTTCTTGCCGGGATGTGATGTACGAAATGTTTGTTATTAATTACATTAATTACCATTGTATGAATTATCAATGGATGGTTTTGAAGTGTCATCGGGTGAACACATGAAAGACCGTGGTAGCCCTGTTGAAAGAATAACAGATTACTACTAGAGGGTTGCGAGTTTGAATCCAACCAAATACCGTCGTGTATAAAGGGGTCTGGTGTACGTTAAATATGTCGCGGCCTCAAGTGTCCTTACGTTGGCGTGGTGTGGAAGCTTGGAGAGTGGGGTACCAGCTTGGATGTTACCTCGTCATCTGTCCGTGGTTCAAACTTATGTGTTGTTGTCCTCGGAAGGTTTTTTAATTAACGTCGAACTGGAGCAACACAACGGGGTAGTGACGAGGGTTCCGGGATCAATCCCCAATGGAAAGATCCGACGGCAGCACCAAGTAATTTTGAACCACGGTCTGATGACGAGGTAACACCTAAGTTGGTAACCCACTCTCAAAGCTTCCGCACCAACCCAACGTGAGGACTTTCGGCCACGACAGATTTGAGGTGAACCAGCCGCCTCTATACCATACGCTTACAAACATCCATGCACTGACTCGCATTCGAACCAGGAATCTTCCAATCTAGAGGCTAACACTTTAACTAGCAAACCGGTTTTCCAGCGGCATTAGTCCACGCAGATTAGAAGATAGTCTGGCACCGGATAAATCTAAATGATTGTTTCTTTCAGTTGCATTCATGTTGTAGTGGTGTGGATGTTTGTAGAGGTGGGATGCCTGCTTAGATATGACCTCGTCATTTGACCGTGGTTCAAAATTATGTGGCGTTTTCCTCGGTTCTTTCCCCTTGGGGTAGATCCCGGACCGTCAGCAATATCCCATTGTGTTGCTCCAGTGTGACGTTAATTAAATATACCAAAATACTTTCAGTTATCCTGCGCTTACACGCTGCTCTTAAGTCTTGTTTTCAGCAGTAAAAATTATCTGCTGATAAAGCTGAGACTTCACTTGTTGGTTGCTAATCAGCGTTATGCGGTAGACTAACCGACAATCATGTATATTTAATGTTTGATACTATTTTATTGAAGTCATTGTCTTTACCTATGGCGGCAGTTCTTGAACCAACCCTCACAATGTAGTGTGTGTATGTGTATTAACAGCCATGTACAGCAAAGATATCTCTACTATTATAAAAGGAAGCGTTTGTGTGTCTGTGTACGGTGTGTACTGTTCTGACGAATCTAAGGCACTTACAAAAATTAAATTTGGCACACAGGTAGTTCGAATTTTTAGTGATTTTTGTGTCCAGCCCGAATTTTAAAATTTAATCTAGAACATTTAAAAATTATTGTATTAGTTTATTCATCTTTCTTCCCTCTCCCCGGAATGTGACGTCACCCGACCTCTAAAGAAAAAGCAAGCAGATTTTGAGATTTTCGACCGGTGACGTCACAAGCGTTTTTCGTCCAAAAGACTTGGGAACCATGCCAAGTTTTCCAATTCTAGCATGTTTTGATTTACGTTGTTGATTAGTATGACTTTCTTGCTAGATATTTAAACTTTTTCACGGTCAAAGACTATTTGAGGTTATCTATCTTCGCGATCGATAAGGACAGAGTAAAAATTCAACGGATTTAAAATCTGCGGAGCTCATTCTTAAAGTTATTGTTTTATCTTTTGAATGTTTTCAGTGTCAATAAGATTTAATATGTACAGCCCGATTTTTAAATTTTAATCTAACATATTTTAAAATTAATTTATTGGCATCATTGCGTTTCCTGTGGTGTTGGTTTGTGAAGAAAACCAAATGGGCATGCGTTGCAATCACCGTGGTTGGCGAGCGTTAACAAGCAGTGGTCATACCTGACCCCACGAAAAAAACTGTCACGGGCAAAGCCGTCCTGGCCATGCAGTGGGTAGTAACAAATAAGTGTAGTAATTCTACTACTCTCTTAAAAAAAACGCGTTTTCTCCGATTGAGATTTTTTGATTCTTCTGATTTCTACCTGCATATTTTGTTTTAATTGATTTACTTGAAATGTTTTTGAATAATCCTTGAATCTGTTGTATGTATACAAGTTCAGACAATAAATTGATCATGCTTCCAAATTTTGAAGTTTTGGTTTAAATGTTGCTAAATCTATGGTTTAAAAAACTTTTAGGTGTTTTAGTACAAATTATTTTAGCTTTACATTTAAGCACACTTACCAAATTGAGTTAAATTAATTTTTATGTGCACATGAAAATTTTGAAAATACACGGAAAATTAATTCGCATGGAACGTGTTAGTTTTTGGTAATTTATCAGAAGCTTTTTTACCACGTTTTATGCAATAACTTCTGAATAACTTAATAATTTTGGACCAACTTTATATATATAGCCTTTTTAGTAGAAACCAGGCTGGTCAAATTTCATCGCAATAAGATAACTGCAAAAGTTTGTTTTGAAAGTCCACTGTCCTCTTAATGCGAGATGTATGCCCGACGCAGGTTCGGTTATTGTAACTTATCCTGGACGTATCTTCTCTTTTTGCGCCAGGAAAACTTTCTTTGCGTGCGTATGTCCATTACCTGTGATTGTCTGTCTCGTTTTGGCACAGTTTGTCCAAATATGGCCTTGCGCCATAAAACTGAACCAACCAAACTGGGTTCTCACTCTTGACATAATGGTCATATGACCAAATGAGTGAGATCAAGTCAATCAAGTCTGTATAATTGTAATATTTATCCCTCACGGCTAGTTGCTTCAGGCCCCAACCATACAAATCTCGAGGTTCTCCAAGCAGGTCGGGTCCCAACGACTTGGCACGCCTGGTGTAGGGTATTTTTTGACACACATTCAGTTACTTTTTGATAATATTAAGTCATAAAATATTATCAATGGCGGTAAAATAGAGTAAAACCCAAACTTGTGCCATTAAAAGCCAACAAACCAGCAAGCATTTAGGTTAGTATTCACCACACGGGCTTATAAGTGCACATTTTGCCCAGAACTTGATTAGTCCATTAAGCTCCTTGATTCATACGTGGGAATAAGAAAAACCAATGATGGCATAGTCAATAATGATTCAATCCTCAATACATTCATCTTTATTTAACCAGACATCCAAATCGTCGGACAGAAACTCGTCTAGGGAAAATCAACAGAACAGTTAGGGATAAAATTATCCTTTTTTCCCTGAAAAAGGAAACGAGGGGGCGAGACGGGGGAAACATTAATTATCTTTAATGCTATGCTCATTAGATGGGCATTTAGAGCATTGATCCTGGGTGTTGCTACGGAGTGAAGCCAAAATTAGAGAGACGTTTTTGTGAACTCAATCTGATTTCTAGCAAAGAAGTGGAAAATTAAGTTAGTGGAATCGACCGCAATTGGGTTTATAGGAAAAGCTTTTAGTTTCAATTGCGGATCCCAAACATACCTTTTAATTAGCAATAAACATAGGGCCGGTTTTTGTTGGAGTGTCTTTTAAATCTGTTACCACGATAAAGCCTGCGTCCTTTAATGCGCTGGAAGAGATTTATGTTAAGAGCTGTTGCATTGTATTTTCCGCCTCGTTAAAATCCTAGTGGCTCCTTTGTTTGGAGTACTTCAGTTTCTTTCGATGAGTTTCAAAACGAATCTCGCGCTTTTTCTGTTCTTCTGTTCGTTTGTTTTTATGCAAACGTCGCTTTTGAACCGTGAATAGTGTTGTGCTGTCGAATTGAACTCAGGAAGGTTTGAATTATGGGTGCTGAGTATTTTCCAGTACTGATGTTGGCATTTGTTCGGTGCATTAATAGGTAATTGTTTGGTATTCCCGTTTCTTTTTGATGAGTTTCAGAACGAATCTCACGCTTTTTCTGTTACTTTATGTATGTCGTTTTTGAACCGTGAATTATATGGCGTCGAGTGGAGCGAAGAAAGGTTTGAATTGGTTTTGCGTTTGAATTATGAATGCTGAGTAGTTCCTAGTATTGGTGCTGACATTTTCATGCATTGATATGAATTTATATGGTACTCTAATTTATTTTGGATAAGTTTCAAAAAGAATCTCGCACTTTTCTGTTTTGTTTAATTTGCATTTATGTAAATATCGCTTTTGAACCGTAAATAGTGTGCTGTTGAATGGACCGATGAAAGGTTTGAATTGGTTTTGGGTTTAAATCATGGCTACTGAGTAGTTTACAGTATTGGCGTAGACATATTTAGTATATTTATAAGAAGTTGGTTGGTTCACCAGTTTCTTTTCGAGGAGTTTCAAAACAAATTTCGCGCTTTATCTGTTTTGTTTCGTTCGTTTTTCTGCAAATGTTGCTTTTGAACCGTGAATAGTGTTTTGCTGTCGAATTGAACTCAGGAAGGTTTGAATTATGGGTGCTGAGTATTTTCCAGTGCTGAAGTTGGCATTTGTTCGGTACATTAATAGGTAATTGTTTTGTATTCCCGTTTCTTTTTGATGAGTTTCAGAACGAATCTCACGCTTTTTCTGTTACTTCATGCATGTCGTTTTTGAACCGTGAATTATATGGCGTCGAGTGGAGCGAGGAAAGGTTTGAATTGGTTTTGCGTTTGAATTATGGATGCTGAGTAGTTTCTAGTATTGGTGCTGACATTTTCATACATTAATATGAATTTATGTGTTACTCCAATTTATTTTGGATAAGTTTCAAAATGAATTTCGTGCTTTTCTGTTTTGTTACGTTTGCATTTATGTAAATCGCTTTTGAACCGTAAATAGTGTGCTGTTGAATGGACGGATGAAAGGTTTGAATTGGTTTTGGGTTTAAATCATGGCTGCTGAGTAGTTTACAGTATTGATGTAGACATATTTAGTATATTTATAAGAAGTTGGTTGGTTCACTAGTTTCTTTTCGAGGAGTTTTAAAACGAATTTCGCGCTTTATCTGTTTTGTTTCGTTTGTTTTTATGCAAACGTCGCTTTTGAATCGTGAATAGTATTTTGCTGTCGATTGGACTGAGGAAAGGTTTGAATTATGGGTGCTGAGTAGTTTTTGGTACTGGATACGACATTTTTTCAGTACATAAAAAAGGTAATTGTTTGGTAGTTCAGTTTCTTTTCGATGAGTTTCAAAACGAACCTCGCTCTTTTTTTGTCCTTCTGTTCTCTATTTTTTTTATGAAAACGCCGCTTTTGAACAACCTGAATAGAGCTATACTGTAAAATGGACTCACACAATAACATTTTCTCGGTTAATAATAACCAGTAACAAATATCTAGGAAAAAGTAATTCCCAAACTAGAATATTGAAGTTAAGCGTTTTATTCGAAATTATATTAATGTTTACTTAGTATTGATTTCCATAATATTCTATAATTAACCATAACTAATTTCCATAACTATTAATTTAAAAACTTGTTGAAATATCCAAAATAGTAGTAAGGATTTCCATATTAACAAGAAAATAAAATAATTTAAGGAATTGCTAACCGATACAATAGCAAAATATGTAGACTGTAGCTAGTTTTTATTTACTTCCACATTCAAACCGTTTACATAACTGTTAATTTCGAAAAGATGTTCAACAGTATCTTACCATTCTGTAAATCTGTATATTAAACAGATTATGTCCAAAAATTATAAATTACAACTACTTGACCGCTTACAGACAAAGTGGTGGAAAGTTGACGACCTAATCACCATTCCCAACAGCCCACGTCGTGAAGCTGTTGCACAGTTCCGTCTACTAACGGGTCACGACTGCCTGTTAGAACATCTCCATCGTATTGAAATTTTCAACCAACCAAACTGCCCTCTTTGTAATATATCAGAATAAAGCACACCACCACTGCATGTCACTCCGTGGCGACTCTGAGCCGGCGTTGTATTGGCGAGCTAGAGAACTATTAAGGCAATGACTTCGGTCACTTCTGTTAGACTTTTAGTCTCCTGATGTAATTTTTACCTGTTGTACCTATGCATCTCTTTTGTACTGCCTTGCCATAGGAAATAAAAATAAAATTAAAAAAGAAAGTTTCGAAAATATGTTGCATCGTCAAAACAGTTAAGGGGATCTCCACATAAAAACCAAATAAAATACTCCCGGGAATTGCTCACTGATGCTTTTATACAGAGAGTCTCTCTAGAATAATAATTAATTTTTGTATTTAATTCTATATTTAACCAGCTGAAGAAAGCTGAAGAAGAAAAGAATACGAACTATATAAGCATGAAAGAAATGTCTGTCTAAAAATAAAAGAAAGCTTCCACCGTTCCACACAGCGCGAGATAAATTGTTATATTTATTTCTCTGAAGAACAGCATCTTGCCAAAAACAAGGAAAATAAATGTTTTTAAGCATTATATATCGTCGGATCATTTTACGGGAACTCGATCTAAATACTCTTATATCTTCGCGAGTCGAGAACAAGATCCGCTTCTGGTAATATCAAAAGAAACATTTTGTTTCAGGGAGACTAAATGGATTTCAAAGCACGAGTCGGGATGGATTGCATGGGGAAATGAATATGCCAGGCTATAGGTGAAGCAGATGGTTTGGGTTACCGGCCGCAGACAGCAGCTGCTAATCAATACAAATGCAATTTCGTCTCCAAGGGAGAATGACAGTCAGACTCCCATTCAGTGACCCAGAAAATCAACTGGAGACATTTCATATTTTCCGTTAATTAATAGTATTAATTTATACAAATAATATTTCTGTGAATGAGGACCTATGAAAATTATAGACATCTTAAACAAAATTGTACAGTATGACAAAAATATATCCAAAAGTGTTGATATAAAGAAAAGTGGGAGTTGTTGCTAGCTTGCAAGGATTTCAATATGATGGCTTACTATTTAGATGGATTTGCTACTGAAACATAACATGTTTTTCGTGTCGTTAATTGAATTATTCTGAAAAGTATATTTGAAGCATTAAATTTTTTTTTATTAAAGCTGTTTCGTAAGAATTGAAGAAATATGACGCTAGTGGAGTTCATTGATTTATTCAGATATCGAAAACAAAGAATACCGTCTACGATTAATATTAATTGTAATATGTCGGAAACTTTGATATTGATGAATAAAAAGTGGGGTTGATTATATTACATTTATATTACTTTTAAAAGTGGCATTCATGCAGATGCATTTTGAATTGTATCGGTGTATTTGATTTGCAATTGTATCGGTGTTCTCAAATTTGAAATGAAATATTGTACACAAAATCATGTACTGTACAAAAACATTGTATTAAATTTATTTACATTAGTTTTGCAACATTTTTATCGACATTTTTATTCATTCAGTTATTTACACCGTGAAACGGTCGGAGAGATTAGTTTAGTGGTTCCCAAAGTGGTCCCTCCGGACCCCCAGGGGGTCTTTGTAACCACTGAGGGGGGTCTGTGGCAAATTAAAATTTATTTGGGGGTGAGTGGACAACGTCGAGGGGGCCCGCGAAAGTTTTAATATAAAGTCAAATAATTGTGAGCCATTTTCATTAATATGAAAGTTAAAATAAATAGCAATAGATAAATTGGTAGCGATTTTATCCTGAGTAAAATATAAGTATAGATAGGTATATACACTACACACAAGTAATGACAATCATCGCACAAAAAAAAAAAAAAACGTTAGTCGAGGGATAAGTAAACAATCTACCAATGGCGCCAATCATCCGGAACGCGTGAACTGTTTGTTGGCACTTATGAGCTGGCGCGCTCGTTTCTAAATGAAATTACGAAGCCGCAAGTAAAAGGCAAAATATTCAACATTTCACGTTTTTTTAACAAACAATCCATCTATATATGTGTGTGGTTTATAAATGAATTATATTTCTAAATTGCAATGCCTTATTACACTCATATAACGGAACCTATTCTACCACCTGTAAGTGAGGTAATATGCATCGTGCTGCATAAACCAGCTTTCGTTATTATAAGAATTTCACTGTGAGTAATAATACAGTACAAAAAAGGATTCACAAAATGGCTCAGTGCGTAGAAATTTTTTATGCGAGTGCTTAAAACATCTAAATTCTCTATACAGCTTGACCAGTCAACTTTGGTAAGAAACAAAGCTTTAATTTTAGTTTATGTGAGATTTGTAACAAACATTTCCCAAGAGTTGCTATTTGCCAAACGTTTGGAAACTAATACAAAAGGTGAAACAATATTTAATGAATTGAAAAGATTTTTTATTTAAAAGCTATACCCTTGAGTAATATCCTCTGCGTTGCTACTGACTGTGCTCTAGCAATGATAGGACGACATCAAGATTTTCTGTCATACTTAAAACAAGCTACACCAAATATATTATACTTGTATATACATTCATCAACAACTTTTTGTCACCAAAAATCTTTGTGAACGCTTGCATGGCTCACCAGATTATGTCATTAGACTAGTTAATAAAATCAAAAAGAGCCTTAAAAGAGAGATTATTTGCTCATCTTTGTTTGGAAAATGATGACGATTGTAATTCAGAGATACCAACCTGCGATGGAAGTTTTCAGTTGTACCAAGGGAAAATCCGTAGGTTTAAGAATTTTTCAGTGGTCAAGTAAAAATTTAAGAAATCGGCTTTACTAACACGCATATATCATTAATTCAAATATTTAATCACAAATTTGAAGCATACAAGTATATGCAATACATTATATTTATTAAGGTATATCATACATCAGGGCTCGAAATACCCGGGTGCACAGGTACACTGTGCACATGAAAATAAAGTTGTGCACCTAATTTTTCCCCCTGGTGGACCATCCATCGAAATGAGTACCGATTGTGACAAGCACCATCTAAAATTTGTTGGTAGCGTCATTTTGCTTCGTGATCAAGTCTACCAGTCACCAATGAAGCAAATCGTGGAAAGTCAGTACAAACTCAGTCTATGGAAAAGTACTTTATGATTGAGATTGGTTTCACTTCTATAGTACATACTACTACATTATAACTTAATTTTTATAGATTGTATGTTTACAAAAAGCAGATTCTTCTAGTTGTTTACTAGTCTTTTCGCATTTGAAAACAAAATTGAGGTATTTTTGAGTTGAACCTAATCAGTCAAAAAAGATGGATTTCGTTTCCCATTTCCCAACTAATCGAACACTAGACTTCATGGTACTACTAAAGGGGAGTTGTGAACCACTTAGCACCACGGGGAGATCACATTACACCTCGCAGAAATACCACACATTCTAGGCACATCCCATTTCTAGAGAAACCACACATTCACTCACAAATGAACGAGCATCCATGTCTTACCCGGGATTCGTACTAGGAACGTTTCGATTTAGAAAGACAGCGCCCTAACCACCAATCCGATTGGCCAACAGAGACGCTTTTCTGGAACAATACAACTAATCTCAGCATCTCTTGCAATATATGTGCCCAGGATCGTGCGACAAAACCTCGCAGTAACTTGACCCTTAGACTACTTTCGTCTGCGGGTAGACACGAATATTCATCATCTAGTTTATCCACAGGCCGGTAAAGAACGCCCATCCTTTGATTCATCATTTGATTGGTTCATGCGACATAGTAGAGTTTCGTAATTTCACCGTTTTTTGTCGCCATTCTAGAAATACGCATCCACACATCCATCCCGTCATGAGTAGTTATTTCGCCAGAAGAGGCGATGAGATGCCAAATCGGCCAACCAAATCAATTTTTATAGTAGTCACATGACCACTAAGCGACATATTGATCATTTTTTGAAGTTCCTCTTCAATAGCAATGCTCAATCTGAAATAAATTTAACGTCTAATTTAACGTTATGACTGATCCTGTACCGTCACCAATAGCTTATTGTGTTGCAGCAGTGCGACGTAAATTCAACTATCTTCCTACCATTGTTTTAATTATTAGTGCTCTAATTGATTTTCCTCTGGTTTTCATACGTTTAATAGAAATTTTTAGATCCTAATTTGGTTTGACTTTCCTTCGACTTCGGTGTTTATTTTCTGTTTGGGATAGCCTGTATGAGATTTGACGCCATACCAAACCTAAACTGATTAGTGGAAGACGTTAAAATGAAATTAAAAAGAGCGACATATGTAGTTTTAGACGGGGGAAATTTTTCTATGCCTTTACCATGACCAACTGGTCTTGTGGTTAAGTTGTTAGCCTCTAGATCTGCAGGTACCTGGTTCGAATCCGGGTCAGTGCATGGATGTGTGTAAGCGTATGGTATAGAGGTGTTTGGTGCATCTTAAATATGTCACGGCCGAAAGTCTTCACATTGGGTTGGTGTGGAAGTTAGGAGAGTGAGGTGCCATCTCAGGTGTTCCCATGTCATCTGACCGTGTCTCAAAATTACGTGGTTTTGTACTCGGATATTTTCCTTAGGGCAGGGGTTCCCAACCTTTTAGTAATTGCGTACCACTTGGAATTTGTAGAAATTTTTGAAAAATTTGAATCTATCTTAAAAATGCGTGTTCCGAATAATACGAAGTTGGAAATGGAGTTTTCATATAATTTTCCAGAGATGCTTCGCGAAATTCTAATACGTAGTTGGAATTTTGTATCACGTTTGGAGAGTGGTGTGCCAGCTCAGGTGTTCCTCGTCATCTGACCGTGGTTGAAAATTACGTGGTGTTGTCCTCGGGTCTTTTATTTAAGGGATAATAACCCCCTGATCAGGTACCCCCAGAGGTATTGATTTGGTATGGGAACACGGGGGACTTTGTGACCACGACCTATTTAACGTGCCCCAGTCACCATTAGTGAATACGACGGTCTTTAGCCAGGTCGAAGCACCGATCTCGCCATCATCAGAATTGTAGGCTCCGCAGAGGACAGAACCCACAACCCTTCTGATACGAGCCCGACGCTTTACTCACTGAGCTACCGCGACTCATCCTGATTACTAGTTTTGATATTTGAACAACTCTGTTATCCAAAGTTAAGAAATATGAAGAAAAATGGTTCAACACACAGCTTATGGGGGATCATGGTTCCCTCTTTGGCGATATTGTCCGCTTTCTCATTAACAGGTAAGCGACATGAGCCGGGATCCACTGAAGCACCAACTCATCAGCTAGCTTATCAAGGAATTGTCTACATTAAATTACTCATGGACAATCTGACGTAATTTGAAGCAATTGCTTGTATTGACCTGATGCTTGTATTGCATATTATAGTCAGATAAAATATTTATGTTGAATGTAAGTGTTTTGGTGTAGCATGTTTTGCCTGATCTTTATCATACCGTGCGTGAAGAGTTTGCATTTCCGCTTTTTTTTCCATGTCTTCTGTAGGATGTTTTGATTCATGTATTCTCTTTTATGTCTCATGGGCACCACTTTCAGTCAACCTTTGCCCGGTCTTACACCCTTTGTTAGTAGGCTATGTGGCTTGAATCTTAAAAACACACAAGTCAAACAACACCAAACAAAAATTTAGGGAACCAACACCTTTTAACCATCCTGGGGGTTGTCTCGACTATTTGTCTCGTCATCTTGATGGACGAGATATCTCGTCAATAGAAGAAAACTGACCAAATATTGATCTCGTCATCATAAAAAAGCGGCAATATCTTGAAGATAAGATATCTCATTATTTGAAAAATTGTTCAGTTCTTGATGGACGAGGTATCTCGTCGAAAGCATTTAAAGGTTTTAAAATGTGATAAATTTCAAATATTCATTTAGCATAAAATATTGCATTTCCAAATATGAACCCCCTTCGTTCAATCCTGGCTACGCTACTGGCAAGGCGTGTTTCCTGAAATCCGAGCCGTTTCCACGAATACCCCTTTGTTTGTGAAGAAAAGTAAGGGATCACTTAAAAATATTGCAAGAAAGGGAGAAATCATTCTGCCATAACTGCGTTGTGTTCCTGGCAGAACGCAGCTGCTTGGAACGGCGTTTCTTTTGCTCTTTGGGATAGAGTTAGCCTCCTTAAGGCTGGCAGGGAGGTAAAAATGGATATTAAGGCGGCAAAAGGAGGTTATTTACTCAGAGGGTAGGGGGACGTACGAATGGTGGGCAATATCAAGTGAACATTATGTTATACTTCCTTGGTGCAGGCTTTGGGGGGAGATCCGAAGAATTTGTAGCGTCGGAATATGAGGGAATAAATTAGTCTATTGCCCCCCTTAAGTGCGATCGTTTCGTAGTTCAACCCTCGTGCTCGCATTCCAATCGCAAGCTGTTTACAGAGAGAAATTGCAGCTGCTCTGGAAGTGCTTGTCCACCACTCCCATAATCTCAGCATTTTCAACCTAATTACTACTACTGGGAATGAAAAAGGCTACTCCCCCGAATGGGGTTTTTATTTATTTATGTCAATTTGCATTTTGGGGTTTGCGTGGGTGATGTTAACAAGCATATGGCTTCAGTTCGAGTTTTGAGTGGCTTTCACATCGTGTACTTGACTTGTGCTCTTTGAGATTGAATGGCGTTCCCCTAGAAGGTTTTAAGGTAGTTACTTCTTTTTAAAGACATAAGAAAAATATTTATTTTTTAAGTCAGCAACCCCTAGTCTTGTCTGTCTTACTAGAGGCAATGACGGTTGATGACAAATAAAACGAATCCAAACCTAATCTTGTTCACTATTGAAAGACCTAGGTTTTTTTTTGGTTCTGACTTCATGGCGCAAGGTCCAAATACAACAAGTTGAGCTTGAAGGGCTCGAAAACAACTCATAGGACCAAGTCTTATATACTTAGCCTTATCTTAAATATGTTTTAAAGAATCCAATAATTTTCAATCTAATATCGATATGAATGAAATGAATAGTGAAAAGGCAGTGCAGTTTTAGGTTGTTGCGTTTTTAGGAATTACCAAACTATTTATTCATCGAGTTAGCAATAGAGCTGAATCTTGAATCCCTTAGTAGCAAATTAATAAGTACCTACCTATTTAAAATACTGCATAAGTAATCTGAGCTTTTCCACCCTGATTACTACTTTCTGAGAATGATAAAGCGGTGTAGTCGTCACTCCCTCAAAATTTTTTATTTAAATAATTTGCATTTTACAGTTTGCGTGGGGGATGTTAACCAGCCATAGCAAGTATTTGACTTCGGTTGTAGTTTTGAGCTGTTTTCATACTGTATATTTCAATAGTGTACGTTGAGAAAATTAGTAGAATTTGATTATCTAACGACCCATGGGCCTTAGTAACACGTCAATAGGTCCAGTGACTATTTCAAATATTTCATAAATATGAACATTTTAGACATAATTACCACTTTTGGGAATGAAAAAGAACCCTGGTATTTGCTCTTATAGGAATATAAGCACAACTCGTTTAGAACATTTTTTTTTTCGTTTTTCAATTTCCATTTCTGGTTTTGAGTGGGTGATTTTAACAAGCCACCGTAAGTGTTTGGCTGCGATGAGCTTGAGTATTTTTCTTTTCGCATCTTTAACTCATGCACATTAAAAAAAAGTGGTATTTGGCATGACTTTTTTAAGGTTGTTGCTTTATGAAGAACTACAAAATGTTTCCATGCACTGAGACTGTAATTCTTGATGTTACCAGCAAACGCACAGGTATCCTTAGTAACTAACAAAAAGGACTGTGCCTATTGCATAAAATTTTAAGCAATCTATAATTGATATGGGTATGTTAAAAAGTAACTGAAAATATTGGGCTTAGGTTAGTTTTGAGAGGTTTACTGATAACTTATATTGGGGGAACTCATTTACATTAGAAAAAGTATTTTAATTGGGCAATTAATAATGAAATAGTTGATGTGTGTTCTTATAAAGACTATGAAATATTTTCTAAGTCAGTGATTTCTAATCTTGTCGGTGGTTGTAGTTAAAGTAAATGGTTTTGGTTTACCGTAGGCAGACAGCAGCTTTTAATCAATACAAATGCAATTTCAACTCGATGGGAGAATGCCAATCAAAGTATCCCATTCAGTAACCCAGAAACCAGTGAAGATAGTTGATATTTTCCGTTAATTAATTTCAATGGAGAATGCATGTAATAATTTATTTCACATTCTACACTAGTTGTTCTTCAAAGACGAAAGTTAAATAGAATATTGTAGAGTTGAGAGAAATTTTACATTAATTAACTATTCGTCTTAGAAATCCATGCTTTTAGAGTGCCATTCGAGAGCCTTCTAACTTGCATTTAGAGCACATAGGAGAGATTCTGAAACGTACATTAGTGCATTACAGTATAACGTTTGACATTAAAGCAAACTCTATCTGAAGTTGAAACTCTGAAATTCGGTCTGCGATATAAAGCGACAACTAATTGTTTATAGAACTATTTTCGACTCCAATTCTTCATGGCTATTTTTCAATGTTTATTTATGTTTTCGCTTTCCATCATTGTATGTTTGATAGAGTATTGTTTGGCTGTGATGGATATATTTCTTATCCTGAATTTTCGAGTTTAGCGAGAAATTCGAGTGATCTATATATGAGGTACCTTAAAAGCAGTAAGGTCCTGATATGATAAATATTCCTATAGTTCATCCTTTGGTAAACTAGGAGATGGAACGGCTATGCATTATATTTTTTGTGAGAAATAATATGAATGCACCAGGAAAGTGATGAATTAGGGAAACGAGAGCTATATAAAGTCATTTGATGAGAATAGCAATTCTTGATTGTTGCATAGTTTTACAAACTATCTGTTTTAGAACAACGTCCCGTTTCTAAAAAAAGTTTGGTGACTCCCACTAAAAATCTATCCTAACAAATATGAAATAAAAAGCATAACAGTATCTTTAATTTTTTAATTTCACCAAAATATTTATGTATCTGATTGTGTAATTTTAGAATTTCAAAAAGCTATTTTTTAAATAAAGCAAATTGGGACTGAATTTATAAAGCTATTTATTATAATATGATAGAACATAAATAATAATCACTCACACAAACGCACTAGATTGATCACTATTATTTGTAATCGATATCAAATCAGTAAAAGTAAAACTAGTGATCACTAATGAGAAGGATGAAACTTGTGCTACTCTATCAGTTTGTCTGAACGAGTCTCTATTTTTAATATCCTGGTGGTTGTCTGGGACGAAGTGTTTCGTCATTAGAAAAATTGGTCAGATCCTGACGAACGAGATATCTCGTCGAAACCACTTGGAGGGTTAAATTTCAAGTCAACTATCAATAACAATGCATCACTGTAGTGAGTGTGTGTATCGTAAAGTGAATAAGTGTTAGATTAAATTTTTAGTGAGTCATATATTTAGAACTTTCTTATTGCTCACTCTTGCTTCTCATTGTCCTCTATTTCACCAGGATCTAGTATTGCGCTTCCCTAAGGTTCCTTCAGTGCTTTCTATTTCTCCAGGGACCAACATTGCGATTCCCTATGGTTCCTATAGTGCCCTCTATTTCACCAGGATCCAGCATTGCGTTTCCCTTAAGATTCCTTCAGTGCTTTCTATTGCACTATTGCCAGGATTGCACTCCCCTAAAAATCCTTCAGTGCTCATAGGAGGACATTAGTGCCCATATCGGGAATACATGATGCATCACGATAAATTATCCATCCCAGAACATTAGTATCGACAATGTCTTAATATTTATTGATATGTAATATTTAGCAACGCGTGGGAATACTGATCTATTGTTTCTTTAACCCTCCTGATGGTTGGCTCGGATGAAGTTTCCCGTCATTGGTAAAACTGACCAGATATTGATAGACGATATATCTCGTCTTCAAAAAACTAGTTGTCTCTATTCACATTTGAAGAAAACAGACCAGATCGTGATCTCGTCGTGATAAAAAAATTCGGCAATATCTTGATGACATCTTAAGATACCTTGTCATCAGCAAAATTTATCAGGTATTGATGGACATGATATATCATAGGGACCACTTGAGAGTTAATGTATCAATATGGGGTTTTACGTCCTCTGTTAGTAAATGAGTATCAAATACTGAGTAATATAGGTATGCAGACAATTAGATGATAGACTGGCCAAAATGGGAACTAAAATCAATACCAATGATAAATCGCTTTCCTAAGATGTGATAAAGGGGTTCTGACCAGAAAAACATCTGAGATAATAAAAAAAAGCTACTCAAAAATCAAAAATTGAAAAATGGATTAATATATGCAAAAATGGAGTAGAAGACAGTTAAAACAAATCAAGATAAGATAAATTCCACCAAGGAAAGCACAATTTGCAGAATTTCAAATTCCAGAAGATATGAGAACAGTCTCATTCTGCTATGATTCTCAACAAAAGCTCGGGGCTTCTCGAACCTCGCCAAAGATATATGAAGAACATTAATTTGGTTAAATAGGTTGTTAAAATTTGCTACACTACACAGGAAAATATTAAAAGGAATGGAATTTTCAAATTGTTCTCTTCTGACATCGAGATGTCACTACTTATTCCACTAACAGACGCAGAAATATTTCCATATATACGAGATCTGATGAAAAATATCCGACTTTTGATCAGAAAAATAAAGCTGCTCTATATATTGAGTTACCAAGTCCGATTTGAAATATTCTTTCTGTGAGTAGACACTCTTCTCCAAGTGGTTCAACTCCTTGAAATATTTCCAGTGTAAACTCCTTGGATCTTCACCAGATCGCACCTGTATTTTTCCGTTTTCTGAAACCTTGATACGTGTATGTCATTTTCTGCCATAGAATGGGCCACAATTCGCATGGAACCATGATTGGAAAATAGGACTGTCAAGTCCGTGCAAAGCCATGTTTGGAAAAAACAATTTGTAAGCGAAGTACAATGTTTGCATTGACGAATTGTGATGAGGGATCTTCCAGACACCACACAACTCTGTGAGTTGTGATCTCATCCATCCAACAACTTTTCACAGGTGATGGATGATAGTTAGACAATTATAATAGCTGACAGTTTGCCCACAAGGAGCTTTCTAGTGATGAACTACGTCCTTGTTATTGAAAAATTGTTAACCAGATCTTCAGGTTACTGCATGATTGGAGAATCTTCAATCGAGAAGACATTGGCTATGCCTTTTTTGGGGTAAACCGAAATTTCGTGGATTATCAAGAGTATTCGTACAGGTTTCATCTTGTGGACTCAGGAAGCTGTCCTGGTTGTTTGACCGAACAGGAAGCTTTGGAACATGTCTTACTTTTCTGTACCGGTGGAAATATTTCTTAGAGAACTTTTGACAAGATCGTGAACCTCCCAGTCAATTGTTACTGTTTTTTCTAGTTTTTATTTTAATGTTGCTTTTAGATTGTACAGTGTATGCACATTGTATAGCATATGCACCGTGAAAATGAAACTCTGGTTTCGCGCAATAAAGTTATATTATACTTCTTCCCCGCCTTTGCATATGGTCTGGAAGGGTTTCATTAAAAGCGAGTGCAGCAACACAATTTAAAGATAACATATTTAAACTCTTGATATTATTAAGAGTTTTTTGTTCTAGATACCACCCTTTGTTCTTTTGTCTACGCTCTCTATTTATGTCCTCTGCTAACGATTCTGGGAAGTTAGAAGACGGATGGGCAAAACTTTCTCTCTATATATCTTGTGTCTGACATTTTCCTTAAGGGGGGCCGGGAAACAATTTTCTATTTTTTTTCGCTAATAAAGATATTGCTTTGGAATTTTTAATGAAGACATAGCACCTAATTTACAAATAGAAAATTATAAAAAATTAACTTGATATCAGTTCAAAAAATTTTAAAATTTAAAAATTTTCAAAAAAGTGACTGTTCTTACTTTTGATATAACTTGAGAAATTATTTAGGAAAAGACACAATATTTACATTTTCTAGAAGCAGATATTATATTTAAAAATTTGTCTTCACAGTTTTTTAATACATGCATATAAAAAAATATTAAAATTTTTTTAATTAAAAATGAGTTTTTTTTTTGTTTCATAATTTATAAAAACACTTATATTTTATAACATATCAATAATTTTTTTAATTGCTGAAGACAAATCACTTAAATATGTATGAAGAATATACATACCAAATTTCATGCAATTATCTTGAATAGATTTTGAATTATATCATTTTAAAGTTGGGAAAATTGTGAAAAATCCATCATGGAGAAAAATCACCTTAAAGTTACATTAATGAAAATCAGTTACAAAAGGTGAAATTTTAGTACCTGATGGATTTTTCACTCCGAGTACGTAAGTAAATCCGGTAATGTCTTCAGACCTTTGATTAAGATTTTTTTTGGCTAATAGTACCTTTCTACGGTACAATTTGTATGCAATTGTACTTTTGTTATCAGTTTTTCGGATAAGTCGACATATTTTTCGTTTTAAAACTTTGACAGCTATCAAAACGTTCTTTTGTTTATAACTTCGGTTCTACTCAAGATATCATCATAAAATTGGTGTCAAACAAAAGAGAATAAAATTTCAAATTTTTTGAGACTATAAAACAAAAAAAAAAGGACTTTTTGAAGGTTTTTTGTGTCCTAGCCCCCCCTTAACAATTTTATGTACTGTTTGAGCGAACGGCTTTACTAACCTTTGAATTGGTATTTGGTTTTCTGCCTGCCCATTGGAAATTAAAAAAAAAATTGCTCTGAGGATGTTGAACGTTTTCCTCTACTAAAGTAGTTATTGACATTTTTAATCATCTTGTTTTCATATTTGTCAGCAATTTTACTAAGCTTTAATATTCGAATACCACCATTTAATATCACATATCTCGCACATGTCGCGAAGGTTATGTCGATCAAACCAAACGAGCTTTGAAATTCTGTTTGCGAGAGCATATGCGTTGTGTCAAAAGTAAGAAAATCAACAAATCTTCCATAGTTAGACACGATTGGAAATTTTCTCACCTGTTTGATTTCAAACAAGCAAAAGTGGTCAAAATCTCCTAGATCTATTCTCGAGTTTAATATCAGAGAAGCCTCATCTATTATTACGTTGTCGAATACACTATTGAATGACGTTAGAACTTGTCTGCCTTTACACTCGACCTGGAAAGGCTTAGTTCAAGAAGTGAGATGGTGGTAACGGATTTCTAGACAAACAATATTTATATTCACATTTTCCTTTTGTGACTTACTTTTATCCTGATGATCCACAGAAATGACCGCTGACGACTGTTTTTTTCATAAGCTTTTAGTCTTTATTAGTAGTTCTTTTGAAGTTCTATATTTTTTACTATTTCACCAAAAGTTTGACTAAGGTTTTATTTACTTATCACTGACGAGGTACAGATATTTCATAGACACGGAGATCATGACTTAAAAATATATAGAATTTTCCCCCACCATTTTCCCTTGTTTCATTATCGGGAAATTTTCTTGTGGAATCAGTGATGTTGTGGAGACGTTAGTTTGAAATAGTATTTACTAGGAGTGATTCGACCTTTGCAATAAGTGTCGAAAATTGATTGTATGTACAAAAAGAAAATTGTTGGTGTTTTTTTTCGCATTTGACAGCGGATGGCTACCAAATTAATCAGTCCTTATATACATTGAGGATGTATTGACATTCATAATCAATAAATCGGATCAAGAACCTTTTTTTGAGGATGATGAATGTTTTTTCAATTAAAATAGCTCTTGACATTTTTTGTTATCGTGTTTTCACCTTTTTCAGTTATTTTTTTGAAGCTTTTAATCTTTGGCTACCCCGTTTGACTAAATTCTTGACTATTTACTTTTTGCTGAAGTGTTTAGACATCTCATAGAGATGGGAATCATGACGCAAAGTTGTAAAATAGTGGCCCACCAATTTACCTTGTTTTATCATCGAGCAATTTTTGTTCGGGATCAGTGATGTGTGAAGACATTAATTTGAAATATTAACCAGGCGTGATGTGACCTTTTCAATTACGTGTCGAAAATTGATTGCCTGCATAAACCGGAATTTTTTTGGTGTTATTTTTCGCGTTTAACGGCGGATGGCCGCCAAATCAATCAGTTCCTATATACATTGCGGATGAATTGACATTCATCATCAAAATATCGGATTAGAGGATCTAAATTAGCTGTCACTGGACCAAAGCTCCCTCCTCTTCCTCAGAGATGCTTTCGCACGATTTTTATCACGTACTCTTAAGTATTTCAAGAATTTTCAGTCGAGTTAATGGGAAAATCGGGAGATTTTAGCTAATACAAGCTAAATAAGGTGTTCTTAAACGGCTTAACACTGCCCCCGTTGGGAGATCGGAGATTAGCGTTAGTGGCAGTTTCAAGTTACATGGAGATTGGAATATTATATGATGTACTGATAGGGGGGTGGCTGTTCTTTGCTTTGAAAGAAAATTTATAGATCATTGGTCGCCGTTTACAGGTGTTTAGCGGGATGTCACATAAATAACAGGTCAGATTGGGATCGCTGAAGTTTGTTTTTCGAGATTGGGACGGTGTTTTAATTGATGGCGGTGTTTCTTTTTATTGTTTTTAGCTAATAATAGCGAGTGTATTTAAGAAAAATAAGTGTTGTTGTGCGTTTAATCATGCAAATTTAATCGCAGGATAAGGATGATGGAATGAAAAAAACTAAAAAGCCCATTTAAGAAAGCAACCATGAAAAATAACCAGACGCTTGATCTATTATTCTATCTGGAATCTAGGAAATTTTAGTTTCTTAAGCTGGCTTGAATGTTTTTCGTAATCCTCTAAGCGGCAGACCCTAAATATTTTCAGCAGCGAGGTGTCCGAATATTTTCGGTCTGTCACTTATCCTGCGAATTTTTTCCGGGCTGTATTCAAACTGAATTTTTCAAGCTGTGTTCCGACAGTGTGCTCGGACAGTTCGGACAGTAGACTCGAAGTAAGACAGCCGAATATTTTCGGTCTGCCCCATGACGGTGCTCGAATTTTTCAGGGTTATATTCAAAATGAATTTTTCGAGCTGTGTCCCCCTCAAGCATCCAGGTCCGTCGTCAATAGACGGAGTGTTGCTCCAGTACGACGCAAATTAAAATACTTACATACCTACCCCTCAAGCGGCACGCCCAAGTGTTGCTCGGAAATGTATCTGTGTTTTGGAGATCAGACTCAAAATATTTCAAGGAGCAAGATGGACGAATAATTTCGGTCTGTTCTATGTCAGTGCACGAAGTTTTCCAGGCTATATTCAGCCTGAACTTTTCGATCTGTATTCCCCTCCAAGAGGCATACCAAAGAACAGTTTGGACGGGTATCTGTGCGTGGACAGTAGACTCGAAGTAAGACAGCCGAATATTTTCGGTCTGCCCCATGACGGTGCTCGAATTTTTCAGGGTTATATTCAAAATGAATTTTTCGAGCTGTGTCCCCCTCAAGCATCCAGGTCCGTCGTCAATAGACGGAGTGTTGCTCCAGTACGACGCAAATTAAAATACTTACATACCTACCCCTCAAGCGGCACGCCCAAGTGTTGCTCGGAAATGTATCTGTGTTTTGGAGATCAGACTCAAAATATTTCAAGGAGCAAGATGGACGAATAATTTCGGTCTGTTCTATGTCAGTGCACGAAGTTTTCCAGGCTATATTCAGCCTGAACTTTTCGATCTGTATTCCCCTCCAAGAGGCATACCAAAGAACAGTTTGGACGGGTATCTGTGCGTGGACAGTAGACTCGAAGTAAGACAGCCGAATATTTTCGGTCTGCCCCATGACGGTGCTCGAATTTTTCAGGGTTATATTCAAAATGAATTTTTCGAGCTGTGTCCCCCTCAAGCATCCAGGTCCGTCGTCAATAGACGGAGTGTTGCTCCAGTACGACGCAAATTAAAATACTTACATAACTACCCCTCAAGCGGCACGCCCAAGTGTTGCTCGGAAATGTATCTGTGTTTTGGAGATCAGACTCAAAATATTTCAAGGAGCAAGATGGACGAATAATTTCGGTCTGTTCTATGTCAGTGCACGAAGTTTTCCAGGCTATATTCAGCCTGAACTTTTCGATCTGTATTCCCCTCCAAGAGGCATACCAAAGAACAGTTTGGACGGGTATCTGTGCGTGGACAGTAGACTCGAAGTAAGACAGCCGAATATTTTCGGTCTGCCCCATGACGGTGCTCGAATTTTTCAGGGTTATATTCAAAATGAATTTTTCGAGCTGTGTCCCCCTCAAGCATCCAGGTCCGTCGTCAATAGACGGAGTGTTGCTCCAGTACGACGCAAATTAAAATACTTACATAACTACCCCTCAAGCGGCACGCCCAAGTGTTGCTCGGAAATGTATCTGTGTTTTGGAGATCAGACTCAAAATATTTCAAGGAGCAAGATGGACGAATAATTTCGGTCTGTTCTATGTCAGTGCACGAAGTTTTCCAGGCTATATTCAGCCTGAACTTTTCGATCTGTATTCCCCTCCAAGAGGCATACCAAAGAACAGTTTGGACGGGTATCTGTGCGTGGACAGTAGACTCGAAGTAAGACAGCCGAATATTTTCGGTCTGCCCCATGACGGTGCTCGAATTTTTCAGGGTTATATTCAAAATGAATTTTTCGAGCTGTGTACCCCTCAAGCAGCCCGGTCCATTGTCAATAGACGGAGTGTTGCTCCAGTACGAAGCAAATTAAAATACCTAAATACCTACCCCTCAAGCGGCACGCCCAAGTGTTGTTCGGAAGCGTATTTGTGCGGTTGACATCAGACTCAAAATATTTCAAGGAGCAAGATGGACGAATATTTTCGGTCTGCTCATGTCGGTGCTCGAATATTTCAGGCTGTATTCAAACTAAAATATCTGAGGTGAGGGGAGTTCCTCTCCAAGTAACACACCCGAGTGCAGTTCGGACGGATATATGTGCGGCGGACAGCAGACTCGAAATATTTTGAGGAACCAAGAAGGTCGAATGTTTTCGGTTCGCCACATGTCGGTGCACGAATTTTTCTGGGATGTATTTAAGCTGAAATTTTTGATGTGAGGGGAGCTCCTCTCCCATCAGCACGTCGGAGTACACCTTGGGGGAGGGGGGGGGGGGTTCTCATCACATTTTACAACAATTAAAAGGATGAAGTCTAAATTAAAAGAAATATCTGTAGTATTGTTTCGTTGAAGTACAAAATGAAATCTAAAATATAGGAATAGCCGAGTTATTATGAATTGCATCTTTATAAATAAATAAGCTGAATTTTAACGCTCTTAGCGTCACAAGATTTCTAAGGAGCGTAATGTAATTTCTTTCATCACTTATAATGGCTAAATTAGTTCATCTATTGGCTAAATGAATCCTAGAAAAGAACCAATTGAGAGTCAAACTGAATAAAAGTCAAGCACTGAAGACTGCAGGTTGTAGAGTGTATATATGTATGTAGTCCTCTCGTAGCATTATTTTTGTAGCAATTTATATATATATATATATTATATATATATATATTATTGCGTTTTGTTAAAAATTTTGTACTTACCACACACACACACACACACACACACACACACACACACACACACACACACACACACACACACACACACACACACACACACACACACACACACACACACACACACACACACACACACACACACACACACACACACACACACACACACACACACACACACACACACACACACACACACACACACACACACACACACACACACACACACACACACACACACACCACTGTTCATTCAAACAATACAAATACCTTAATCATACTAGACTACAACAAATACAATAGATAAATAAATGGGTAACGACACAATAATACTTACATTCAACATGGGACGATTTTTGAGACTACATATAATTTTGCAATGCATCAGACTTTCTTATTTAGATGTTCAAAACTTGAAATTGCTTTCATATAACTGAAATGAAAAAAGAAATTGCTCAGATATTAAATTGAAAAATGAAATTGTTTTCATATTATTGAATTGAAAAATGAAATTGCGTCTCATAATATTGAAAAAAAAAATGAAATTGCGTTATATTATGTTAAATAAATACAATTTTAAAGTGCAGAGAGTATAGCTGCTGATACAGTATACAAAACAGTAAAAGACAAAATAATAGCAAAGGTAAATAAAATTCTGCTTGACGCAAATTTCAACGTAGCTATTCGCGAATAAACGCTCACGTTGCGCGGGTCTGACAACTATTATTGCAGACCGCATCTGGTCTAAAGACGATATAAACCTAAGCAGATGACCACGTCTCTACATCTAGTATGCAGATAGGTTAAACTTATTCGGAGGACCGTATCAGCTGTACGGGCCTAGTGAAAATATTCCGAGGGCAGTATCTGGTTTGCGGACCTTGTAAAATGTATAAAGAGCCCTAGTGAGTTATTGGCATATCCGAAATGCATATTCGTACTGAGGATCGTATAAATATATATTCGGAAGGCAACATCAGGTCTGCGGGTTTGGTAAACTTATTCGGAGTGCCGTATATGATCTACTGGGCAGACCAAATATTTAGAGGGCCGTATCTGGCTTGTGGACCTGATAACTCTATAAAACAGACCATATCTAGTCAACGGGGGTCATGTCTGTTCAACGGACTAGATAAAACTATTTGAAGGGCCGTATCTATTTAGCAGGTAGAGTAAAAATATTTGGAGGTCGTATCCGGGTCTGCAGACTTACTTTTAGGCTGTAGGCCCATTCCATATAACTATTATCTTTCGCGAGTGATTCTTTATTCTATGGGGCCGTAGTAGCACAGTTGGACGAGTAACGGATCAGCAACCGCAGGGTACGAGTTCATATCCAACCAATGACAGTGGTGTGCAAAGAGGGCTTGTGCCAGTTAAATCTGTCGCGGTCTCAAATTTACTCTCGTTGGCATGGCGTGGAAAGTTTCAGAGTGGGGTTCCAGCTCAGACGTTGACCGTCATACGACCTTGGTTCAAAATTACGAAGTGTTGTCCTCTAATCTTTTCCTTCTGGATTTTCCCCGTACCGTTACCGATAGCCCGTTGTGTTGCTCCAGTGTGACGATAAGTTAAATAACTACCTGCCTTTATTTTGCTCCGACATTTTTTCCCATACGCCTCCTGGATCCAACTAAAACCATAGTTATTTCGCAAATAGCTAAACATTTTGCAGCGTAAAGCATTTAAATAGCGAAAAATATTTTCCTACGTATCCTTTGAATCCTACCAGTTCTCAAACAGAGTTTAGATATCATCGGACGTTCCTTCATCTCTAAATGGAGTTCCGGACGTTGAAGCGTTTTATTTATATCCTTTCTGTTAAAGCATTTTATTTCTCCTTTAGAATCTCACCGCTTAACTGACATAGAGCAGGTGCGAAAATGCTACCTTGACAGCTCGAGTACTGGAAACGAATGCTTTCGAAATGTATATATATATTTCCTAAATCGGGGCTCCGAATATAAAATTCTAGGGTACTCAAGTCTCCACCGTAATTTGCAGGGGCTCGTAGTGTCAAGAAACAGGATATCGCTACCCTAAAGTAGGTAGATGTGAATTATAAATAGTAATTCTCTGTATTTTCTTGAAGGGAAAGTTTCAGAAAATGCGTTAGGAAATATACACCATTGCACAAACGAAAAGTGCTTCGTTTCTTTTTCGTTGCGTCTTCTAGATGTTCTTTTCTTTGCCTGAATTATGGACTCGGGTTTCCTTGATGGTGTTTGTAAAAAATAGATGATATTTTCTTGTTCATTTATTCATTATGCACCCCTCATTATACACTCAAGGAAAATTAAAAGTAAAGTTAGTGATGATTTCATTAGAATTTGTAGCATGCTTTTCAGCATACAGATATTCGTTTCTCGTTTATTCCCCTTCTCGTGGTTGTCTCGACGAGGTTTCTCGTCATCTTGATCTCTAGATCTTGACGGACAAGATACTTTGTCATTGGAAAGCAAATAGACTAGATCTTGATGGACGAGATACGTTGTCATTGGAAAGCAAATAGACTAGATCTTGATGGACGAGATACTTCGTCATTGGAAAGCAAACGGGCTGAATATTGATGGACGAAATACTTCGTTATTGGAAAGAAAACGGACTTGATCTTGATGGACGAGATACTTCGTCATTGGAAAGCAAACGGACTAGATCTTGATGGACGAGATACTTCGTCATTGGAAAGCAAACGGGCTGAATATTGATGGACGAAATACTTCGTTATTGGAAAGAAAACGGACTTGATCTTGATGGACGAGATACTTCGTCATTGGAAAGCAAACGGACTAGATCTTGATGGACGAGATACTTCGTCATTGGAAAGCAAACGGGCTGGATCTTGATAAAGGAGATACCTCGTCATTGGAAAGCAAACGGACTAGATCTTGATGGACGAGATACTTCGTCATTGGAAAGTAAACGGGCTAGATCTTGATGGACGAGATACTTCGTCATTGGAAAGAAATCAGACTTGATCTTGATCTCGTTATCATAAAAAGATCGGTGAGAGATATCATGATGATGATACATCTAATCATTAGGAGCGTTAATAACGGTATACACTCTATATGAAAAAAATCGACGCACCAAGAAGGAGTTGTCCGATTGCGATAAAAATTGGTGGATGTGAAGAATAAACATAGAAAAACAAATGATTAAAATTTCAGAACAGTTGAATGATTTATTTCAGAGTTCGACCGTTACAAAGGGAGGAAGTCAATAAGGCGTTGGTCCACCTCTGGCCTGGATGCAAGCTGTCACACGGCGTGGCATAGACAGAAAAAGTTCCCAAATGGTGTTCTGCTGAATTTCTTGCCAAATTGCCTCCAACTGTCGGGCTAAATGGTCAACATTCTGGAATGGTTGCAATCGCCTTTCCACAACGCCTCAAATGTGTTATGGGAGAGAGATCAGGAGACCTAGCTTGCCAAGGAAGTGTTGGGTAAGCTCGAAGACAATTCATAGCAACACGTGCCTTGTGCGGCCGGGCATTATCTTGTTGTAAAGTAAATCCAGGATGTCGCAAAAGGAACGGTAACACAACCGGGCTTATAATGTCGTCTACGTACCGCTGTACTGTAAGTGTACCAGAAATGTCTACCAAAGGGGTCCGGCTATCAAAGGAGATGGCACCCCAGACCATAACGTCGTGTTGTGGGCATGCGTGGCGTACGATGGAAAAGGCAGGATCCTTATGCTGCGCCAAACAATGTCAAGTAAATGGACTTAAAGCGCAAGTAAAATTTTAAGGACAAAAACGGAAATACTCTCTTGGAGAAATCAAACCTGAGAACACAGAAAACATAGATCTCTGATTAAGTTATATAGCTGTCCTGGGAGATCAATGACGTAAATGTAATTCAGCAATTTGTTCAAATGTTAATGTTAATACATTTTAATGTCTTTCAATTTTCAAAAGCAAATTATGAATGCTGCATGATTATTATTAAAACAACATATGATTAATTTTCATGATAATGAAAGCGTTGTTGATAATATAATATTTGTGTTTCTTTTAAATGATGACACTCAAGCAGGTTTACTTTGAATATTCACCTAAATTTCGCAGGTAGCCGCTGTGGCTCATTGGGTATGTTTACTGCGCTATCAACCTTCGAATTGTAGGCGGCGCAGGTTCGATTCTTGTCTGGTGTATTCCCTCCAAGGTGTATTTCGCTCTTCTGTGCCAGTGAAACTTCGATTTTGTGTGTCTGGCACAGTATGGCTAAATATGGCCCTTGAGCCATAAAACCTCCAAAACAACAAATTCAATTTTGCAGTTGTCATTGTTTACTTGATATTTGCAATGAAATATTCAGCAGTCCCTTACTGTACAAAACATTTATTTACATTATTTTTACAATATTTTATTAACAATTTTATTCATTCAGTTATTTACATCATGAAACGGACAGTTTAGATTAACAATTGCCCAATATTCACTTACGTAGTTGCTCTAATCGAATTTAACGAGCATTTTTATGACATAATCATTCTCACCATCGCTTGTGTGGTTATTGCATGGAAGAGCTAACCTCCAGCTTCTAAATCTCTATAAGAACTTACACTTGTATCGTTTTTCCAAAGAATGAAAACTAGTTAAGAATTGAACAATTACGCAATGTGCGTTTTGTCTAGTAGAGCTGAGTGTTACTACATTTCTGTCTTTGTCACATTAGAAAAATTAATCAAGGATAAAATGACACATGTAACTCAAAGTACCCATATTTTGTAATTTTTCTTCAGCATTTTTTCCTTTTATGAAATGATGTATTTTAACTCTGTCCCAGGAAAGTTATGACATTTGAAAGCAGAAAACAAATGTCTAGAGTTGGTTTATGAATCATTTTGTTAAAAAAACTGAGGCATTAAAAAAGTTGTGCTAGTTTAAAATAGATTTTCTGTAGTATGTAACACGTTTTCACGCTCGTGTTGAAAAGTTACCGATTAAAAAATTACAAATTAATGTTTTCACAGCTACATCACGTGGAGCAAAGCTTTTTTTAGGTGCAAAAAGGAATATAATTGCAAAATAATTTGTCGGACCAAACTAGGTTCCAAAACTTTGGAATAATGAGATAACCACATCTACTACTTAAAAAACTAACCAGAGAAAACAGAAATAAAAACGTGCCACATCGGAAGAGATAAGAACGTTTCAAAACAACAATTTCAAATATCAGCAACGGAAAAAAAATCTATTGCATAACGCAGCTAACGTTATCCAGGTTATTAAACTTAGCAGAGAAAAATATTTTTTACGTGCATTCGGAAGAGGGAAAGCAAGTAATTACAAACTAAATTGTTAGTCTAAATTATGCGCAGAGTACAGATAATGAGCGTGTTAATTTATGCCAGAAAAAAAGCGGATAAAAAACAGGTGACGAAACACACGGAATTTGAAGCGATCCCTTCAAAAAATTGTTGCTTTCAAAAACATGTTCACCTTAATATGATGCATTATAAAAATCCCAAGCATCTTCGCGGGATTTACTCGCATCTGACCCGAAGGAGACACAGAGTGTAACATATAAAACAAGGAATAAATGTGATGTCTGACAGCGCCTTCTACAGGGTAAGGATTGAACTGTTTGAACTCGGGTTTATCAATCATAGTGTAAATGATAAATCTCTGGAGTCTGACATCTGCCATTTTACTCATTAGTGACCGCAGCGGCATCTAGGAAGCAGAACTAAAAGTAACAGCAGGCTGTCTTGCAGCATTGTTGTCTTACAGCTTAGTTCCACGAGCGTTTGAGGGCACTTTATTAAGGCAGAACGAGTTGATAACCTTGTAGGTTTCCCTCTGTCTTCATTTAACCTTGAGGATATTCGGAAAATGACAGTATTTGAGTAAAGCTGCAAGATTAACTAGGGTGGATGAAACGGTGTTATTTATTTTGAGATGAATGAATCGTTTATCCTGATTGATCGGTTTTGATTAGTAACTGCCAGTTTTTTCTAATACTGTTGGAGAATGTTGTGAGTTTAAATCGTCACTTCATTGTGCGTTAATCTTTACGGCCAATCAGATTTCGTTTCTTTCGAACACGACTTCAGATTTGTCCTGACAACTTCAAGTGAAGCGCGTAAGGAGGATTTTTAATCAATGTTAGATTACAATAATAAAAGAGAGCATCATTTAGACCACAGTTTCCCAAAGTGGGCGCTATTATCCCCGGTAGGTGCTGAAGGAATCTTGGGGGCAATACTGGACCCAGAGGAGGTGCGGGAGATGTTAAGGAGTAAGAGTGGGCAAGATTTTGTTGTTTCATATTTACTCTAGTTTATAGTTGCCACTTCTGGCCACCCACCTCTTGACTTGTCTGGCAATTTGTCCTTGCAATTTATTATTATTTGATGTAACTTTCCAGAGGAAGCGCCGAAAATACTGTCCCTGAGAAGGGGCATTGAGAGAAAAAAAGTTTTGGAAACTGTACTTTAGTCAGTATCCTAAGATAGAACGTAAACGTTCTGATATTCTTAAGCTTTATTGATAAAAATTTATTATATTGATTTGGTGATGCACCATGTGCAGGATCAAACCAACTCTTGAAATGTCCAACAAAATTTCATCCTTCTTCCTTTCCTCCAAGAAAAAAAAGACATTCTTTGCTGATTTTTTTATTACATCTAATATTTGGTGGACTTGTCCACTTTTTGACCTTGATCCATAAAACCCAAGTGACTGTGAAGCACATTACGTGTAGGAGCAAATCAACTCTTTGTAAATCCAAAGAATTATTTTATTCTTCCCTTCCTCCAAGAAGCAGGACATTTAAAAATGATTTTAACATTTTATCTAGTGTTTGGTGGGCTTCTTCGTTTTTCGACTTTGAATCATAAAATCAAAGTAACTGTGAAGTACACAAGTGTAGAAATAAAACCAATCCTTGGCATGCCGACTGAACTGAATGTTTCTCTTCCTCCAAGGAGTAGGACCATCTGTACTGGCTTCATTCATTTGTCAACAGTTTGGTGGAGCTTGTTTGTTTTTGAACCTTGCACAATAAAACCCCACTAACCACCAAAGAAGACCTGTTGCACACTGTAGCATTACACGAATGACATTCCAAAGGGGGTAAAATTAAGCATTCTGTGAAAAAACTGAAAAATATTAAAATATATACTCATTAACCTCTTACACTAGCTAATTCCTAGAGTACTTGTCTGGATGTTATTTTCTAATGTTTGATTAATTGTTATCGAAAAGTTAAAATGTGCTAATTAAATCCTACTTTCCCAAATACTGCTACATCCTAGTGTTCTAACCTATGTGGTTAATGTACCCAGTGGTGACAATACCCAATGGCAGTCTATTCCCCGTATTTTTATCTTCTTTTACCAATTTATTCTATCTTGGTATTAGAACTCACGTTATACTTTACGACCCACGAAAGAAAAGGGGTTAGCAAAATTAAAAATGTGCATTGATGCTGTTATGTACTTTTGACATAAAATAATTTTTAAATTCAAATCAAATTTCAAAAAGTTTTAATTTACAGTATGAGTAAATCTATTTATAAAAAGACATTTAATCTTTCTTTTTTTTTTTCAATTTTCTTTAAAATAAAAAAATGCGGAAACAAATATTTCCTAAACGGGTTGGATTTAATGCAATTAAAAACTTAATAGAAGAATATATATATTTTTAAACGTTCATGAAATCCATATCTGAAAACTAATAAAAACATTTGTAAATGAGAATTTCGAGAAATTCTTCTCTTACTCGAAATTCTCATATGAGTGAAACCTTACGTGAAATTATTATACATAAATGAAAGTTTATGTGAATTATATACAAATCTTGAAAAAGGATGATAACCTTTATAATGATATAATAAGTAAAATTTTGTACAGCAATTTGAACAAAGCTTTAACTGTATGTGGGACATAAAGCCAAAACTGATGCCTGATTTACTCATCTTTTCTTGAACATTTTCCAACGCTGTCGCTTGGAAGCACCTGGCTGAAAGGACCGAGGGTAGGTCAACTGAAGATCGAGTGAAAGTAGACGAAGAAGGACATATTTCCAATTACATTTTCATGTTAATGTATTGCTTCTCACATGTTTTGAAGTTTATTTACAATTAAGAAAGTGTCAAAAATATCCATTTGGTAGTTACATATCATCAGGCCCTTCAAACATCCCAATCTCAAAGTTCTATTCAATGTAGGAATGCCATATTTTTTAATTGTTCGTGGTTTTTAGTGCAAAGGTTACCCTGCAAAGATTATCTTGCAACGAATTGAAAGCTTCTGTATCATTAAAATCGTAAGCATATTGTATTTGGTTTTGAAATACAATTAATAATTTTCTATTGTAATTTTGTAATCAAAAGTTCAGTGAAATTCGGTTTCTTATTTGTCTAGAATGCTCTTAAATTTAACGAATAAATTTATTAAAATATATCACAACCTACATCAGAAGGGTATTAGTGTATTTCGGTTATTTCTTAGAATTTTGCATTTAGAGTTTAGCGAGATCCTTAATCTACCACCCAAGTTATAAGTCAAACATAGATATATGTTCGTTTGCCATGCAAGTTTCGTAATTTAAACCTAGTCATATCTTCGTTTACCATGTAAGTTTCTTAGGTCAAACCTAGTTATATCCTAATTTGCCATGCAATTCTTATATTCGAATATTGCCATATGCAAATTGGCTATGCAAGTATGATAAACATCACCTAGCTATATCTTCATTTGCCATGCGAGTCGTATAAGTTAAGCCTAGTAATATATTAGTTTACCATGCAAGTATCTTAAGTCTAACCTAGTTATATCTATATTTGCTATGCAAGTCTCACAGGTCGAATTTACTCATATGTTCATTTGAACCTACTATTTTTAAATGTGTAATATTACATCATCATAAGAAAAAGATAAATTTTATTCAATACCTATATATATATATATATATATATAAAGTTTATAAACAAATTGATCAGACACTTCGCAAGACTGAACCTTAAATGATTTTGAAACCATGCAATGTATCTCTCTCTAATGCAAGTATTAAAATGTCTTACAAATAGTGGGAGATTTCCGCATTTTCAACGGTCGGTAATCCGCTAAGGTTTAGGTGAAGCCTCGAATATTTATGGAGCACTTATGATTTGTGAGTAATGTACATCAAACCAAACGTGTTTTAAAATTTTATTTACAAGGAGGCATGCTAAAATCAAAGAAACTAAAGCTCTGGCTTTTCTCAATATTGTTGTAAATGTTTTCATCTTGATTTTAAACAGTATTTTAAATAATACAATCCCCGAAATTTGCATTTGAATTGAATGCCAGGGTCCATTAATTTGTACCTTAAGACAGACTAATCAATTACATTGCTTCTTTTCTACCTTTTACACTAGTGCTGATTCCCACCGAAGTTGTTGGACTTTTAAATTTTTTTACCATGGCGTGTTTAAGTGTCTGACTGTTTGCAGTAAGCTCTTATCCCAACTGCCAGATCACATATAATTTGCCATGTGAATAATAATAGTGCCTTCACTAAAGTTTTGGCCCAACTAAAAAACATCAAAATTGGAAGACATTTAATAAATATTAAATAGCTTGGCAGTAACTTTATAATGTTATACTACTGTTTGCTTACAAAGTGGGCGATATCATGCCCTGAGGGCCTTGATGGAATCTTGGGGTCCTATGCGGTCTCCAGGGGAAATAGGGAGTGTTGAAGAGGAAAAGGGAGCGATAAGATGCTAAAAGCATGCGAGATAGCAAAAGCACCCACAGTTCAGCCTGAAGTAGTATGAAAATTTTTGATTGCATATCCGCTATTCTTCTGAAATGGGAATTGGTGACTAAACTAAAAGTTAAGCTAAGTGTAAGTAGTTGATCGTGGAGATTTAAAGATGCTGTTGTCGAAAACAGAGCCTAATATAAACAAATTGGTAGCAGACCACGCTTATCTTTCTCATTAGTGATTATTTTTACTTTTGCAGACTTCATTGATGATTCACTGATTTACGGATGGCTAATGATAGTGCCAAATCTAGTGTGTTGATATGTAATTTTTCTTTAATTTCATATCAATAAATAGCTTTATAATTTCAGTTCCAGGTTGTTTTATGTGCGAACTACCTTTTATGAGTTCTAAAACTGCACACAGCAACATAAATATTTTGGTGGAATTCAACCCCAACTCTAGGTATAGCTATACTTGCAATTTATTACTGGTTGATATAGTTTTCCAGACGGGGAGCGATGCAAATTGTTTTTGAAAAATGGGCGTTGAGCCAAAAACGCTTGGAAAAGTGGCTTACAATATTGTCATTTGAAAAGTTCAACTCTGGGACACAGGATATTAAAGTGTCATGCTTAACTATCTGTCTGATACTGACACGTTTCTATTCCTATCGGAATAGGTTGGTTGTTTTTAGGTTCTATGGTTTAAGGTCCATATTTGGCCTTGCCTATACATAATATGGGGAAAGCACGTAAAAGTTAATGCTATAAGATAATTTATTGTAAGACGTATCAATGCTTTCGCTAACAGCAAAGCACTACTAATCAAAGGAGCCTTTACTACTATTCGATTAATTTTTATTTCTTTTGTTGATGAGATATAAGGCAATATTGGAGCTGAAAATAAATCAAATATAAGTCTATAATATTTTTTCAAATATTAGTATAGTATTTTTACTTGCATGTTCGTTCGAGTATTGTTAGGAGATGTAGTAAAGATTTCTTATCCCCTAAATTCCGGAATCTGAATTAGAAATGCGAGTGATCTATATAAGGTATCTAGATGTATTCCGCTTACTTTGCTATTTTGCTTATGAGATAAAAAATAAATATTGGGTATAGAAATAAATCAAGTATAAGTAGTATTTTCTTGTGCGTGTGAAATACCATTTTAGTATTTTTACTTGTATATTCAATAGAGAATTATTCGGATGTAAAGGTTACAATGAAGATTTCGTATCGTGAATTAACAAGTTTGAATCAAACGCAATGGATCTTTATAAGGTATCCAATTTATTCCGTTCATTTTACTGCTTTTGTTCGCGAGATACAAATTATTGTGATCATAATAAATGAAATCAAAGATTAGAGTAAACCACGCACACGCCTTTAAACAAAGTTTCTACATTTAGGTATTTGTACATACATTGAAACCTCGATCTATAAAAGTTTTCAACGAAAAATCACCAGTAATATTTCTTAAAGACCCCAATAACAAAGCACTCGTAAAACAGCTTTTTAAAACACATAGTGAACTGGAAGAAAAAACGACCGTTATATATAAAACAGATTTAGGTTAGTGCCCTAACAAGGGAACAAGGATAAGCTGTTCCAAAACAAAACTTTCACCGACAACTTTTTCCATTAGTATTTCCGAACCAGTGGTCCACAAATCGCTTTCAGTTGTCATAAGAGCATCCTCAGGATACGCTGCTTACTGTTCTGAAAGATACTTCATCAAATGACTTATCAAATTATTAGCTTATGATCCGCTGTGCTCTGATGACTACTTTCCGTACTTGAACTGTCACAAACCGCGCCTTGCGTCTTTGAAAATGATCGATTCTTTTAGATACGAGTGTCGTTTGAACCCGTTCACCGCAGCAAACAACTACGTCAGTTTAAATCGACCTTACTCCATTAGGAAACGTACTTTTTATATTTTCCTACAGATGCTTACAACTGATTGCATGCATTGATGCATTGCTCTTAACTATTCAATGACTTCGAACTATGATGAATTGATTTAGCAAGTTGCGTTTCATAATTTGTTAATGATGTTCGCTGCGTAAGATAATGCAATAGTAAAAAGTGTAGGATAATAAATAATAAAATAAGTCACTTATATAAGCAAGTGATTAGAAAAGAAGTTCAATTTTAAATGCCATCGACATGAATATGAATATATTTATGCAAAGTTATCAATTTCTAAAAAATGAAAAAATTTAAAAGGTCCATGAACATTTTCTACTTCGATAACTAGGATGGGAACGTAAGATTCTGTACCGTTATTCCATTCGTTATACAAAGAAATTAGTTAATGAAAAATAAAATTAATTTAAATCGTCCATGAAATTTCTGCTTAGTACTTCAATGTATGAAAGGGGTCTATAAGGTTCTGTACTGTTATTCCATTCGTAGTATTAATCTAGGGAATGGGAATACAGGGTTGTTTATTGTTATTCCATTCGTTATACAATATAACTAATTACTGAAAAATAAAATAAATTTAAATGGTTCATGAAATTTCTGCGTTGTACTTCAATGCTCTAAGATCCTACATTATTTATGCTATTAGTTACAGGCTATAGAATACGTTAATACATATATGTTTATTTTCTACCACCTATTCCATTTCTTCTGTCTTTGATAGTTATGCATATGTATATCATGTTAGCCAGCGTTGTACATCCTTTTCTGGATTATTCTCTGGTTATCGCTTTGTATTATGTCATTATGGTGCGTTTTTTACTTCATCATTTCTGAATCTCATAAATCCGTTTGGAACTCTTTTCTCGTATATAGATCGGGACAAGGTAAACCAGTTGGAAAAACAACAAATTACCAACCGGAGGGATGTGAGTTTGAAACTCGACCCATTAAAAGACCGTCGTGTTCATGGTGTCTGGGACACGCTAAATCTGCCATGGCCTTTTAGATGTCTTCGCCGACCAACCGGTATAGTGGTTAAGGTGTTAGCCTCTAGATCGGAAGTTTGATGGTTCGAATCCGGGTCCGGGCATGGATGTTTGTAAGTGTATGGTGTAGGAGCGGCTGGTGCACCTTAAATCTGTCGTGGCCGAAAGTCCTCACGTTGGGTTGGCGTGGAAGTTTGGAGAGTGGGGTGCCAGCTCAGGTGTTGCATCGTCATCTGACCGTGGTTAAAAATTACGAGGTATTGTCCTCGGATCTTTCCCTTAAGGAACTGATCCCGGACCGTCGTCAATAGCCCGTTGTGTTGCTCTAGTACGACGTTAACTAAAATTACCAATTACCAATTTAGATGTCTTCACGTTGGCGTGGTGTGGAAGTTTGGAGAGCTGGAGTGCCAGCTAAGATATTGACCTCGTTATCTGACTGTAGTTCAAAATGACGAGGTGTTGTTCTCATAACTTTACCTTCCTGATTGATCCCGGACTATCGCCATTAGCCCGATGTGCTGATCCAGTGCGATGTTAATTGAACTACCAACTACCATTTGGTTGATAGAATTCCAGGAAAAATGCTATTGGCCGAGAGAGTCAGTGGTTAGGTATAATACAAGGAAAACTAAAAGTGGCAGAACGGATAAATGTGTGTGAACCCCTTAGAAGGTTAATTTCTTAAACTCTAGTACAAATGATTATATAAAGGTAGGTAGATATATAACTAACGTCGGCACTGGAGCAACACAAAGGACTATTGTAGACTGTACGGAATAAAACACTAAGAAGATCTGAGATTGAATCTATATTAAGGAATGTATGTAAAAAGGGTATTTAGATAAACACATAAAGTTTCATTATTCTATAAAAGCTCTTAATCTGAAAATAACAGTATCTAAGAAACACATTTAAACTCTACACTTCAACAATCTTAAGTGTATAGTGCAGATCTAAATTTGCCTCACGGCAATGTTAAATTTTAAGCTGAAGATACATATTTTGTACAGATAAACACACGGAGTCCTAACACATGCTGTATCCTTTCTACGATACATTACTGCCATATGAGTCCTGTTCCGATTATTAGCATAACTCTTCAAAGAGTTCAGCACTGGTTGGGTGAACAGCGTCGGGACATTTCAGGAGCGGAACGCCATTGTAAGTCCGTCCTGCGTGATTAAAACGAGGATTTATTCCCGTTTCCGGGAGAGGGCAATTTTTTTTCCAGATATTTTCCACCAAAATTCATCTACAACAGTTAAACTGAAAAGCTTCTAAACTTTGAGTTATAATGCGACGAATCGCACAGGATGTTTGCAGTATAGTGGAGAGAATTTTTCAGGGGCAGGGGGTTGAAATAAAAAAAAGGAGTTTGTTTTTATGAGGGATCCTTGAATTGTTTTGTTTGTTCACTCACACACACCCAATCGCATGTGTCAAAACGGTGCAATGCGATATAATGAAATATAAGCGATAACCCGCATGGGATGTTTGTCAGTATAATGGAGAGACCTCTTCTTGGTCAGGGATCGAAATGAAAAAGGAGTTTGTTTTTATGGGGAGATTCTTGAACTAATATGTCTGTCCACCTCACACATACATACAATAGTATGCTATTAAAACGTTATAACGAGATATAATGAGATATAAGTGATAACTCGCATAGGATGTTTGTCAGTAGAATAGAGAAACCTCTTCAGGGGCAACGGTCGAATTGAAAAAGAAGTTTGTTTTTTAGGAAGGAATCCTTGAATTATTTTGTTTGTTCACTCACACATACACCCAATCGTATGTTATAAAAACAATGTAATGCGATATAATGAGATATCAGCGACAACTCGCATAGGATGTTTGTCAGTAAAATGGAGAAACCTCTTCAGGGGCAACCGTCGAAATGAAAAAAGGAGTTTGTTTATATGAGGGGATTCTTGAATTATTCTGTTTATCCATTCTACACATACACCCAATCATGTGTTATTAAAATAAAAAGCAGACATTTTTAATCATTTAAAGTGTACTTATAAATTAGAAGATTAAAAAAAAAATTAACTTTAAATATCCGGTTTCTTACAACGGATCATTGATTTATGTTTAAATTATTTCTGTTTGAAAAAATAAGATTAAGCTAATCATTACCTATCTAATTTAGATAACATTAGCTAATAAACATGTTTTTTGAACAATGATATCTAAAATTCTGATTTGCTTAGAAAAGTAAATCCAGTTGGAAATTATTCCGAATGTTATTCTTCATGTTTTAAACCTCTATTAAGTTTTAAGAACAACTAGGTTTTGTTTAAAATTTTTTTCACAATGGAAGCATTAAATAATCCAGAAATTTTAACACTTAAAAATCAATTAAAAATTAATTTCTAACCTAATAACTGATTTAGAGCCAAAACATCCATTGCATTATATATATTACAGATAATTATAATAGATCAATTCATTGTTGAGTTATCACTGTTCGAACAAAGTATCATATTGTAAAAACAGTTCTTCAGAAATGGAGTTTACAGCTTCGGAAATATGTTTGTACATGTTAACTGTTCCTAACGAAAATTCCTTGTAACTAGAATATTTAGAAAATCTTGGTAGCATTTGAAAATATTTTGAAGCAATTGACAAAATTGATTTTTTTTTGTGATTTGTAGTGTATATACACCTTTAAAATAATTCTATACAATTACTTTTACAAGAAACAAATTGTTAGCTATATCCCGGATTTCGATGAAAAATAGTGTGACACTTGATCACTGTCTTCATTCTGATTGCGTACAAAACCTCTTTTTACAAACCTCATAACGTTAAATTCATGTCTTCACTTGTATAAATCTAAAACAGCAATATTAAACCAGTGTGCCGGGACACTGACGTACTATGTGGGTATTAAAACGGTTTAAAGCAAGTAAGCTTTTATTTAATTTCGAAGGTTTGTTTTTGAATCTTTTACAAGTAATATCAATAACACTAGTATTTCTAACTCTCCTAGTTGTCTCCAAATGGTCAGACTAATAGTAAGCTCAATATGTTCATGTAATAAAACTCTTTTATCCTCTTAATTTTCCATGAATACCGAATATTTTATAAGATATGTCTTGTTTCTGCCATTCCAATGTCCCGCTTTTGTCTCAAGGAAAATACTTAGCCTATTCAAATTGGACTGCTTGGATTTTGTATGGGTTCTGTCAATGAACAAGAATGGTAAGCTCAATATGTTAGTATAATAAAATTTTTTGTATCATCTTACTTTTTCATGAATATCGTATGTTTTACAAGCCTTGTCCAGTTCCTGCCATCCCAACGTTTCGTTTTTGCCTCAAGAAAAATGGTCAGCCCATTCAAATTGCATTGCTTGGATTCAATATACATAATTAACAAGTGCTAAGAGCACAATGTTCGCTTAGACATAGTTTCCGAAACCCTATTATATTTACTTTATAAGGCAATGCATCATGATAAGGCAGAATATCATAGCGATGGTAATCATGAAAAATGGAATCTTCCCACGAAAATTAAAGATTCCATGCCAAAGCTGCTTCAGGCAGCCTGGAGGGTAAAAAAATTCTAGATTATTCTTCGCACCTCGGTATCTCTTGGCCAGTGCTGCTCGACACAAAACCAGGCCGCCACTCTCAGATATAATTTCATTAATGGGTTGAAAAAGAGATGTTGAAAGGAAGATATATCAATAAAAAGAGGATGGGTGGTTTCCATCCTGACACATCCCTGGACCTTTCATTCTGCGCAAAATTGCTTTCTCCGTAATCATTTGAATTAAATTAATGGTTTCAAAATTATATAATCTTTAAAAGCGTTTCCTTACCGAGGACGCGGCTGCGTTAGAGGAAACGGGTTTTGGAAACAGCAAAAAATAAAGAGAGGCTACTTGATTAATGGTAAAATTCATCTGTCTTCACTTCTATAGACCTAAACAGAGTGTTGTAATAACGTCCACGACGCCTTTCTTTCGTAAATACTTAGGATTTTCGTGAAACCTTATCATGTAACATAGGTGGGGCTGGGCGTTCTATGGAAATTCTCGCATTTCTCAGTCCTGCGCTTGATCACTGATTTCATTCTGATTGCATGCATACCTATTTTTATAAACGACGTAACGAAGTTCATCTGTCTTCACTTGTATAAATTGTTGTAATAACGACTATGGCGTCTCTCTTTCAGGAATCCTTAGATTCTTGTGAAGCCTTGTCATATAACATAGGTGGAGTTGGGTGCTCTATGGAACGTCATATTCTTCAACTCAATACTTGAATTTTGATTTCATTCTAATTGCGGCCGCACCTATTTTTATAAACGACAAAACGTTAAGTTCATGGGATAGTTTTACGTGTTGGATTTCCTTGTAAAAAGATACAGCACTATTTTACATTTAATTTTGCATCATAAATTGTAATAAGTATTAAAATAGATTTGAAGATTCCTTTTTTAGTGGATAACAGGTCCTAATTCATTCAACTGATAACTTAAAAAGAAAATGATTGAAAACAAATGGTCATTCAAGTCGAAAGAAGCACCACGGAGAAGCTGTGGTACAATTCAAAGACCGTAATGTCATCTCCTGTTCATTCACATCTCAGCAAAAGGAAACAGTTACGTCCCATTAGAATTTACGTCATAAATCGTAATAATGGGCTATGCGCGAAACTGCTACCCGCTGGGGAGAAATGTAATTGACAAAGGTCGCGCTTATTAAACACAATACTCATTGCAATGAGCTAGCTTAATACAACGAACTTGGTTGTTAGTCCAGTCCTGAATACAAGGAATCTCTTTCAGCCTACCACCACACCAGGAGCCGAAGGACATCATGCAGAGCTTTGACTAAAGTTGTTTTCAATTATGCAAGTCCAGCTATGCGGGAATAGTTGATTTCAGAAAAATGAGTGAAAAGTTCTTTTGTTTTTCAATGGGGTAGTGAAAAAGAGAGGATGCGTAAACTAAAGTTTCCTACACGAATGAATAACTGGTTGTTCAACTCAACTGGTGAATTTTCATCCAAAACTGCCATCTATGTTCCACCCTGTGAAAGCGGCAAGGTGAAAGTGTTGCAGAAACTTCTATAACAAAGCTAGCTGTTATGATTTCAGATATCCTTTGAGGTGTATCGAAGCATGGGGTACATTACACAAGTGTCCTATTGCGTTGAAAGCCACAGTTGTGGGTGCGTTGGGTGAAGAAACTCTTATTGAGAGTTGGGGACTTTTTATAAGAAAATGTCTTTGGAGATTGAATTTGGTCTAAGGTGTAGCTTTTAAAAGCATCTCCGAAACGAAACGGGACATTTACGTGAGGAATTGCAAAATATTTCATTAAGGTTTTATGTACAACCGAATCCGAATTATAAAATATTTAGTTACGAAAATTCATACAGGTACTTCTAGTTATTGTTGAATTGCTGACCAATCGGTGGTCAGTATGCTGGCTTCTGGATCGAAAGGTTCTAGGTTAAAACTCACGGTACAACAAGGACGTTTGTTTGTCCTGAATGGCCTCTCTATAAACAAGTTATGTCTAGAATGTATGCTAAGAATATGAGACACAACTTGAACTCCTACCCGTTGTGCATCAGGGTTTTGCAAAGTGGTTCACAAATACGCCCTATGACGGGCCAAGATAGAAATATGCAATAAATGTAAGTGACACATATACATGCATAGGGTCTTGATATAATCAGAAATAATTTATTATTTATTTTATTAATGCCTTGATATAATTTATATACGCTATGCATTAATATAAATATAGAGTGTTTACTTACTAATAAATATAGAACATTAATGTAACTGGAATATTTATATACATTAGCCTTAATATAGTTATAATATTTATATATGATAGCCTTAATATAACTAGAATATTTATATACTAGCCTTTTTAATAACTATAATATTTTCGTACACTAGTCTTTTTTACTAGAATATTTATACACACTATCCTTATATAACTAGGATATTCATATACACTAGCCTTAAAATAACTAGGATATTTTCATCTAACTTAATAATATAGTATCCTATATATAAATATACACTATGATATTTCCGAACATCCGGCACTGTTGGTTTGAAAGGCACCAGATCTATAACTAATAGGATGTCGGGCCTCTTTTTGCTTTAATTACAGCGTTTACACTTCGGGGTAGGCTATCCACTAAGTTCTGGAAAACTGTTGGCGGAATTGTGGTCTATTCCTCCTGTAGCACAGTAAACAGTTCACGTTTGGTTTTTGGTCGAATGGGTATGGCACGCAACGGACGCTCCAACGCATCTCAAAGATGTTCTATAGGGTTCAAGTAGGGGCTTTGAGCCTTCCAGGCAAGCACTACCACCTGATTATTGTCAAACCACGATGCAATGACGTCTACTGTATAAACAGGAGCATTATCGTGCTGATACAGAAAAGGACCTGTTCCAAACTGTTGCCATAGTGTAAGAAGCATGATATTGTCTGAAATGTCTTCGTACACACCAGAAGTCATCGGCCCGTCGCATTGAACTAACAGGCCAAGCCCAAACCAGGTGAAACAGCCCCAAACCATGACACTACTGCCATCAAATTTCACAATTTTCACAATACACTTCGGTAAATACCGTTCGCCAGGTCCATACACGCCCATCAGAGTGCCAGATCATGTATCGAGATTCACCACTCCACATGACATTCTTCCACAGGCCCAAAGTCCAATTATGGTAGTCTTTGCACCATTGCAAAGGCCTCCAGTCATTGGTTACTTGTGCTTAGTGGATTTCTGGCTGTAGCACGACCATGAAAACCAAGTGTTATCACCTCTCGACGGACAGTCCTGTCATTGGCCTGTGTACCTGAGCTGAGAAGGAAGTCTTCAGCAACCTTCGACAAAAATGTGTGCTGGTTGTTTCGCGAAACAGCTTCAGGGTTCTCCGGTATCGATCAGTTAGTTTCTTGGGCCTATCAGAGCGATAATTTGGTTCAGTATTTCCATGGCGTTTCCACTTGACTATAACATCGCTGACTGTGGACCGGGACACGTTTAACTGTTCAGAAATCTCTCCGACCGAATGTCCAAATTTATGGGCACCTACAATTATACCCTTTTCGAATGCATTCAACTATTTTCGTTGGCTTCATCGTGACAGAAAACACGCGTTTGATGATCCAGCATTCATACCTTCACTTATATAGCGTCGGTGAGGTGTACAGACGTCATACTGGGATCGTTTACTTTAAGTGAAGGGATGTTCGGTGACTTTTGGATGAATAGTGTATATAATATATACTACTTAATACAACAAAAATAATGTACACACTAGCCTTAATACCAACTAGAATATTACACTAGCTTTACTGTAACTAGGACAGTCTTTTAGGCCTTTACAGGACCTTACCTTAGGACAGACATTAAGCCTTTTAATATAACTTGAATATTTTTATACAGAAGGCTAGTTATATACACTAGAATAGTTATATATGGTAGAATAGTTATATACACTAGAATAGTTATATATGGTAGAATAGTTACATACACTAGAATAGTTATATACACTAGAATAGTTATATGCACCAGAATAGTTATATGCACCAGAACAGTCATATACACTAGAATAATTATATACACTAAGAAAAAGTAAAATTTAGAAACAAATGCCAAAATGTATTGCACCATAAGCACTCAAACGAAAATATAGATTATTAGATGATTTTGAATAAAAATTAATTAGCTATTTTGTAGAAAATGACGTGAAACATGAAATATACGACGAAATGTCAATCTTTAACAGATATTGCAAATATAACTGAAATTTTTGCATCATAAATGCCGCAAAAGGATTTTCTTTCGATAGGTTCAGTACCGATTTTCGTAAGCATCACGAGTTTTTCCGAAATCCCACCATAACTCTTCTTAATATATCGTCTGTTATATCAAGTTATATACTCTCACTATATGTAACCTGACACACTTAAAAGAGAAAACAGTGTTATTCAAATTTTTCTCACATCTCTTCTAGATTTATTTTCCAATTTGGTATTCAAAAGTTGACTGGGAATTGTTCAAGTCAAACAGCCATACTTCTCCACTTCCAGACAGCGTCGGGGATGTTCGAAAAGTGACAGACTGACAGAATTCACACGTTTGCCACCTAGTGCACGTTTCTTTAACAACCTCGAAATAAAAAAACGAGAGCATGTGATTTAAAACTTTTTCCTGCACAAGTATTCTTTGTACAAGAAACGATCCAATCGTGTGATTAATGTGCCCATTGAGCTGTCTAGGGTCACTGTACTTGTTTTCAGGTTCAAAAAGGAAATGTAGAAGAGTTCAATGATGGATGGATGGGTTTTATAGCACATGAGCTCTAGTTGGCCATGCTGCTCCAACATTTGTCAATTAAATGGACACACACCTGAATTTTTACTGATACAGAAAATAGAAATGCACACAAGAATGCTTTACTAACTCAGAAAAGAGAAATACCCCCAAGGAAATCTTTACTGACACATACCCCCATTAACCCATCTATTAACCCATTTTTTTGTTTATTCTGCAACCGCTGTTTCATACCTTTCGACTCCAACGAGTGTTATGCACGATCAGGCGTGTGTATTACAATTATTGAATGGTTATTTGTTTTGTACTGTATCAATGTATGTACATATCAAATTTCATTAAAATCGGTACAGTAGTTCTAGAGATAATCGACCAAGTCTGGAAATTCTCTTAATTTCTTACACCAGTGTAAATCTCCAAGTAATTTCGACGAGATATCAGATCCAACTACTTTTGTGTGAAGAACGAGTTATCTCGTCCATCGAGATGTGATCAATTTTTTGTTCATGACGAGACGTCAAGATATTGTTGCTTTTTTGAAAAAGACGAGATCAGGATTTGGTCAGTTTTCTTACAATATCTCTTCCATTAAAATACTGCTGAGTTTTTGAAGATGACGAGATCAAGATCTGGTCAGTTACTTCTAATGACGAGATATCTCGTCCTTCAAGATGTAGTAAACTTTGCTAATGACTAGATATCTCATCAAGGCAAACACCAGAAATGTTTAAACATAATAGTATAACAACGATGGCAACCAAGTAAGCATAAATTGGACTTTTAGGTAGACATAAAAAGCTTTCTTTCAGCCCTGTGCTGCATATGATAATCATTTTATAATCCAATCTAATTTACTGTTTTTATTATTTTGTACTTCAACTAAACAAAAAATAGATCCGCTTTAATTAACTTAAGAAAACACAAAAAAATAATTGGCTTTTAAATATTGATGGGGACATCTATATTACCGTTTTTAACTGAATTACGAATTAGATTAAAATCAATTAGTCCTCCAAAACGAAATGCGAGTGTATATGAAAGAAACACTACTTTCTCGATTTTCACTTTTTAATAAAGTTTTTAATTCTCCGTTTTTTGTCCCTTCCCGTCGATATGCTCTTCCCGAATACGGGATTGTCCTCGATTTCAAATTAATTAAACGTGGTTTCACTCAAGCTGCAGAGGAGATCCGGAATAATTAATTAAATACAAATATTCCCGACATAAAGAGATCCTGATGTCGCAGGGTGCAGAGAATTAGGCCTAAATACTTTTTAATACTATGAGCCATGTACGTTTTTAAATTTTCTAATTAAGATAAGGTATGTTAATATTTTAATTCTTTCAATGGACAGATGAAGCTTTGCATGAAACCTCCCCTTAAGCTTTGTTTTCTAATTATATTCCGGAGTGAATGTCTGTAACATAAAAATGAAGGTTTTTGGGACGAGTAAAACAACGCCGCTGGTAATTGTTCGCGCAATTTGAGAAAGGAGACGGCAAAATCCCTGGCTTAATTTTCCAAACAAATAATTTAAATGTAGGTAAATATTTAAAAGAGATTACAAGTGTTAATGCGTCAGAAAAAGAATGGACGCGTTTTAATTAGATATAATTAGAGGCGTACGCTTAGAGAGCGCTGGATCGCTTACTCCGTTTTTGGGAACTTTTTAGAGCAGATTTTAGTTGGTTCCCTTTAGGCACAAGCTGCGTTGGGAAGGAAAGCTGCAATGTAAAAACAAACCTTTGTGGTAACTAATGGTTGAAGTGCATAATTTAGTCTTCGCTTTCAACGGGATTAATTAGTTATATCTGTATGCCTCGCAGTATGTCCATAGCTTTATTTACGCGAGGTACACACTGTAATCGATAAACATCGGACAAAATTGCAGCAATTTAGGATTTTAACTTTCGTATTCTGTCAAAATGTATTTGCTAAGGTTTATAAACTTACTTACGTTAAGAGTAGATTGTATACAAAGAGGAGCCCAGAGAAAATGGTGTTAAAGGATTTAAGCTTTCCTATGTCAAAATGTAGTATAACAACTTGCTATGGTTCATAGAATATATGATATCGGATTTGCTTACTTTGAGAGTTGAGCGGTAAACAAAGAGAAGCCCCCGAGATAATGGTAATGAAATGGGATTTTAACTTTCATGCTCTGTCAAAATGTATTCCTTGCTATGATTCATGGATTCATTTATGTTAAGAGTAGATTGTAAAAGAAGAGAAAATGATGGTGATATATTACTTTCCTTGTCTGTCATAACATTTAGCCTGTTAGGTTGGTTACGTTAAGCTATGGTGATTTACTCACGTTAAGAGTAGAATGTAAACAAAGAGGAACCCAGAGAAAATGGTGGTGATATAGGATTTTAATTTTCATATTATGTCAAAACATATTATAACTTGCTAAGGTTCATAGAATATATGATATAGGATACGCTTACTTTGAGAGTAGATTGGTAAACAAAGACTTTGGTAACTTTCATACTCGGTCAAAATTAATAACTTTCTATTGGTTCATAGATTTACTTATGTTAAGAGTAGATTGTAAAGAACGAGGAGCCTAGAGAAAATGGTGGTGATATAGGCTTCTATATATACTACTGAATTGTAAGTTAATTTTTGCAGTAACGGGGGCGAATCTCAACACAGGATATTCTTATTTGATATTTTGATGGCAAAAAGGTTTTCAGATGAGCAGTGTTACTAATGGTGTTCCTCCTTTTCAAATAAAAGTATTCTACTTTTGCTACCTGTTGCTATGCATTCTTATAACCTTCAAAACTTGATATTTTGCCTACAAAGAAAATTGTTTTCAGCATAGTACATTTAACGGGTTAATGCCAATCTGGTTTCTGTACCTAACTTTAAATTTATGAGGAAGTATCAAATTTTTGTTACCCGCAGAATGTATTTATACTATTTTCAACCATAAAGTTTTTTTTCTCCCATATTTCTTTTAACATAGTACCTTCAGAGGATTAAAGAAACGTACTTTCTGTATCTAGTTTTCCCGATACGCTTTGAACTTAATGTCAAGATCTATTGATTAATCGCACAAGACACAACAACACAGATAAGGTCCAACTCTGGAAAAGGTAAAAATGAAAAACCGACTTAGTGATTAACATTTCCCGAAGACGTACCAAATCTGGTCCTCTATGCAATGTAAACCATGGGAGCAGAGCTTCCGTTTCCATCTGCGGGAATCTCATTTACATGAGGAATTCTCAGCTTTCTCAGCAGAGGTGACGGATGTAAGTTGTTGAGCAAATTCCCTTATCAACAAGACTTTGTGTCATGCTCCCGGTCTCATCTGATTAAAGCTCTGGGTAACTATATTAACTCCTCCACGTAGATTCTGACACATTTTAGATAATTATCGGCGTGCGCTTCAATACCCCTGCCCCTAATCTTTTGCTACTACCGATTCCCCCAAGAGCTAAGCAAACTATTCAACCCGGAATTCTTTCGGGTATAAAAGAGGTTAATGCTGTAGGATGCGGTGTACTTGGAGTTGATTAATTCAAGTCCGCTGATTATGCCTAACAAAGTTCCTCGGAAAACGTCTCTTTTGCTTTCTACATCTTCTCCCCACATACATCCTTTCTTACTTTGCTCGTCGAAGATATAAATTATTCATAAGCTAAATTTGCAATTTTGTGAGAAAGTTAATTTAGAGTTTATGACTGCATTAGCGCCGGAGAAATATGTCTATAGACGGGTAGGGGCGATGTGCAAATAGAGTATATACTAGTGTTTAAAACACGAAAGTTGTGTTTGTTTAGGAGGAAGTTGAAATGACAAATAAGTCCGCATTAGCGTTGTGTTTGGCCTCGTCGTTGTGATTCTCCTGTCATGCTTGACACGGTTCTTTACTCTCTTTTTTAATTTGGGATTATTGTTTACTAAACATAAACTCGAGATGTTTTTCTTGAAAATTTCTCAGCTGGAAATTCTTATCCGGATTACGCAGAATTAATTTTCTTTAAATGCAGCATGGTCCTAAAGGACGACAAAAATTAATTCCCTTCAATGCATAAACTGGTAGTCTTTATCATCTGTGAAAGATGTTTCATAGATAAAGATGCTAGACTACAGTTAATTAAGATTTTTCGACTGATTTCATGATTCTTCTGTCATGCTCAAAATGGTTCGATATTGTTCTTCGTCACATTTTTAAATTTGAAATTATTATTTACTTGAGAAGACTTCTCGGTTGCAATGAAATTAGAGTATAAATGAAACATAGTCATTTTTATCTTTTCTTTAACCCTCCAGGGGGCTGCCTCGACGAGGTATCTCGTCATATCAAGAAGACTGACCAGATCTTGATGAATGAGACATATAGCCAGCAGAAACAAACTGACCAGATATTGATCTCATCATTATCAAAAACTATCTAGGCAAGATAGATATCTTGTCATTAGTAAAATTGACCAGATCTTTACTGACGAGATAAATCATCAGAACCACTTGGAGGGCTAAATGCAGTAAGATCCTAAGACGACGCCAAGACGAATTAATACACTACAATGCATAAACTGTAAATTAGAAATCCTTATCTGTAAAATATATTTCATTAATAAAGATATAAAATTTGGAGACTGATTGGAGTAGGTATTTTAATTCTCTTCGAACTGGAGCAACGGGCTATTGACGGTCCGGAATCTATTTCAAAGGGAAAGGACTGCACAACGTCCGAGGACAACACAAAATATGAGGACGACACAATGTAATTGTGAACCATGGTCGAACGAGGACAGTCTATGACCTAAGCTGGCTCTACGCTCTCCAAACTTCCACACCACGGTAACGTCAAGACATTTGATGCCTCGACAAATTTAATGTGCACCGGCCTCCTTTTTACACTATGGCCTCCAGTTGGTAATCCGTTACTTTTCCCATCGGTTTACTACAGCCCGTTGTGATCTTTTTAATATAAGAGATATACTAGATACTAGACATGAACACTTGAGATGTGTTTTTTTTTTCAATTCTTAGCTGAAAGAAATTCGCGTACGGATTTCACAGAAACATTTTTAGAGTTTCATAAAATGCTGCAATATCCTTAAACACACAACGAACAAAATTCAATACTCTTCAATATATGACCTGAATGGTGGAAGTCAATATACGAGAAAGATTGTTTCGCTGATTAAGATGTACAATCCTGAGAATGATTTTGTGATTATTTTGTCATTTTAACACGATTTTTTGTGTTCTCCGTGCATTTTTTGAAATTTAAGATTATTCATAAACTTTCGAGTCTTTTCTTCAAGATTTCTCAGACTGGAAATAAATTCACATTCGGATTAGACAGAATCATTCTTCTACCCTTCAAGTGGTTTCAATGAGGTATTAAGATCTGGTCAGTTTTTTCAAATGACGAGATATCTCGTCCATCAAGATGTGACCAATTTTGTTAATGACGACGTCTCGCCAACAGGATATTGAGAATTTTTTTATCATGTCGAGATCACAACTTGGTCAGTTTTTTCAACTGACGAGATATTTCGTCCATCAGGATCTGGTCAGATTTCTTCTAATGACGAAATATCTCGTCGAGACAACTACCAGGAGGGAGTAACGCAGTGTGGTTTTAAAACGACAATAAAAAATTAATAATCTTCACTGTATAAACTGGAAGGCTTTATCATCTGTGAAAGATGTTTCCCTATTAGAGCTATCAAATTTTTGCGAATTATTTCGGGGTTCTTGTGTCATGCTTTAAGCAGTTCCTTGTTCTTCTCGCCACATTTTTTCTTGAAGATTTCTGGACTGGACATTTATTAAATTCGGATCACACAGAATCATTTTTTCCGTACGAAAATGAAGGCAGAAAATTACTACCACTCTACAGAATAAAGTAAGTCGTTATCATATGTGGAAGACGTTTCAGTAATAAAGGTCTCAAGTTTTGAGAATATAGATCTCCTTGGGAAATATATTTCTAATTTTTGTGATCAAGTGCTCCGGTGACAAACTTGAAAGTATTTCAAGTATCCCTATGGATTATGGGAGCAGACAGGGGCAGACTTTGTGTCTGGAACAGTTATTGTTGTATAGAGACAGCCTCTATTCTTGTCATAATTTTTCTATCTTTTTCCAAACCTGTTTTATTAGTTGAGATTTCCCTCTGAATGACGAAGTCTATCTATTCGAAACTAATTGCCTACACAAACAAGAATATCTGATCGAGTCCTCAGCCTTTGACTCTACATTTAACCCTCCATGTGGTTTCGACGAGATATCTCGTCCAAAAGACCTGATCAATTTTGCTGATGACGAGGTACCACGTGATCCAACCTATTTTTTTTTACCAGATGAAGATGTGGTTAATTTTTTTCCAATGACGAGATATCGTTTCCATCAAGATCTGGTTAGTTTTTCCTAATAACCAGCTATCTTGTCCATCAATATCTTGACAGTTTTTCCAGTGATTGCGCTTTTTATGAGATATCTCGAAGAGACAATCACTGAGAGGGTTAACCTGTAATTTACAAGATAGCCAAATATAGTATAAAATAGCCGATGTAGTCAAATAGACGATATATCGAAGGGCGTCATATTACAAGCGTCTATCGTCTATTTATTGAACAATAGTCCTGTCTATCGCGAGAACCGCTCCAACACCAAGCCTGTACGATGTCGATCTCTATAGAAACAGGGTTTATTCATTCCGAGTAGGTGTGACTTTGAGGACCCATGACTCCATTTTGTTTTGTTTCCTGCTTATGTTGGTGGTAGAAAGGGTTACTTTAGGCATTGAAAGAGCAAATCTAAAGGATTTCAGCTGCTACTTTTCGCTGAAGTAACCGAGATGTGAGACAATTATGCAAAAATACTTTGAGTTAAAGCAAAATTATATCAAGAACATAAGCGAAAAGTAAACAAGTGTCTGATATGAAGTGATGTCAGTGCACTTTATTGCCCTTTGCTATAAATGCGGTCCCTGTAGGCAATTTGAGGCAGTTATGTTGCAAATGAGTTCTTGCGATAGAGCACGATTTCAAAATTTTAAAATTTCCGTTGAATAACGTCAATTATATAAATCGAATAACTGTTTCGTTTAATTTTGAGGTTCTAACCTTTGAAAATAATGAGTGTTTCTTAAATTTTGCAGGCCAGTGTGTATATGGATCTCTCCTGGGTCACAATTAACCCTCCTGACAGTTAACCCAACTGACCCGATTAGGTCATTTGCTAAACAGGACCAGATCTTGATGGACGAGATATCTTGTCATTAGATTAAAACTGACCCGATCAAACATCGGCAAAATTGTGATGACGTGATATCGCCTCGTTAGCAAACTGGTTAGATCTTGATGACGAAATATCCCATCAATAGTAAAATGGGTAAAATTGTGATGAACGAGATCTATCAGTAAAAACTCTTGGAGTATTAATGCATTTCCAACTTGCCACCAATCATGCCAATTTGGCTAATTTGAAAACATTTTTCAAGAATCCGCAAATATTCCCTTGCGCCATAAAACTCAAAACCAACTAACCCTATCGAAAAGTGGGCAAGCTCTATTTAAACGGCAACAGACAGGGCAGACTTTGTGTCTGGAGTAGTGCTCGTTGAAGACAGATAATACATGTACATACATTTGTGCTATTAATTTCTTATTTTCTTTCCGAACCTGTCTCATTTGTTGAGAGTTGCCTCGAAACGACACAAATATGAAGTAGAAAGATGGTGCGAAAAGCGACAAGACAGATGAAACTCAGACGGAAAAACCCACCACTTTTATTGGCCATCTCTCACTTTTTCTTTCGGGGTTTAAAAGCAGAATCATTGAAAAATGGAGGGGAAAGTCCTCACCACCCTTCCAAATAAATTGGATAGAATTTGGAATATAATAATCGTCCCATCTGCACCTCAAATCTTATTTCTTTCCAGACTTTTATGGCTTCAGAAAGGGACGAGAAGTAGATATATAAGGATCGTGACTTTGAGCTTTTTCACGAATTTTACCTATCTCTATACAGATAACCAACGCATTTATTTTTGTTAACCTTTTTTTCCATCGTGCAAAGAAATTGGGTTTTTTTAACCTCTCGAAGGGAGCGTGTGTAAACTTAGGTTTCGAAATATCAGTAAATTCATTTGCCGACAAAAAAAAAGGGTATTTGTGAGGAAAATATATATAGACCCCAGAAATGGTTATATTTTACAAATTTCATTGCGATTTCTTCAAGTATTTTTCTTTCGAGTGCTTTACACAGAAGGTTCCACAAGCCTTCGAAGTAAAAATGTTATATTCTATACTACGTGTACTATCGTATTTGCATCATTGGAACACTTATTCGTTTTATAAGATGTAAAAGTCATCTACTCGTCCATGTGGGTAGGGATTTTTTTACATTGAATTTTCAGATATAAGTGGGTATACTAAGTGGATGTATACAGTTACAAAATTTTTCATTGCTGAAGAGTCAAGATGAAAATATAGTTTTCGAAAATTTATTATTGGACTTGTTTGAATTTTCTTTGAACTATTTCAATTTTATTAGAACGATTGGTGAATTTATGTGAACGATTCTGTACACGACGGTCTTCGGGTTGGATTTGAAATTTCAACCCTCCGGTTGCTAATCCGGTACTCTTCCAACCGGGATACCGCGGCCTAACTTGGTATCGGGGCCATCTCATCTAGCTTGATATTGAGACCATAATCTAAATTTGTCTTGGAGTCATCTTCTAACTTGGTGCCATAGCCATCATCTAACTTGGAATCAGGTAGCCATAATCTAATTTGGTATAAAGGGGACATAATCTAACTTGGTATGAAGACCATCTTATAACTCGGCATCCGGGGCCATTATTAAACTTGGTATGGAGGCCATCCTCTAATTTGGTATAGGGGCCATCATCTAACTTGGTATTGGGATCATTATCTAACATGGTAACAGTGACTCGTCCGAAGGACAACCTTTTAAGGAAAAATCATATTTAACTTGGTATGACGGCCATCATCTAACTTGTTATGACGGCCATCATCTAACTTGTTAGGATGGCCTTCATCTAACTTATTATGGCAGCCATCATATAACTCGGTATCCGGGGCCATTATCAAACTTGGTTTGGAGGCCATCATCTAAATTGGCATTGGGATCATCATCTAACTTGGTACCGGGGACTCTTCAGAAGGGCAACCTTCAAAGGAGAAATTATATTGATATGCAAGAGAAAGGTTGTAGGTCAGCTGATTTAATGACTGACTGGATACATTCAAAAATAAACAGACACCAAAGGGGTATTACCGAAGAAAGCTGTGCTTGGATTGGACTTTTTCCCATGGCCGTCCTGGCCGTAAACGTAAGAAAACATTTCAATGCTTTTATTTGGAGTGGATGGCTTCTGGTATGCGCATTTTCACACCAATAGGATAGATTAGAAAATCGTAAGTTGAAACCATGTGTGAATGGGTTGTGCAAGATGGGCACTCGTAACTCGAAAAATGGTGGAAAAGAAATTTAAAGATTGTAATAACAAATACGGATGGTACAGAAGATGAAACGACCTGGCAACATGAAGACGACGTCATGCTCGAGGCTGATGACAACATCGAGGACAATGACAGTTACAACAATAACAGCAGTAGTGATGACGCAGAGGATTTTAATGTATAAACAAGTAAGATTGGTGATATTTTCTTAATAAAAACATTTTCATATTAAACCGCCAACAATTTTAGGTTTCTTTATTTTGTGAAAAAAAGGGAGTCAGATTCGAGAAAAGATGGTAAACCACATGTCGTTTTGTATGGTTGTGCAATGATACATTCCACATGGGTTCGACTATAGACGAAGATGATATAGATTGAGTTCGTTGGGCTTTATGACTCAAAGTATGTATTTCGCCAAGCTATGCCAAAGCAGCGGCAAATTAATAGACGTACATACATACAGGGTGGTCCCGAATTCATGGTACAAACTTTAATGGTAGGTACAGGACATTGTAACAATGATTAATTGTATAGGAATGTATAGTCGCAAGTGACGCGGTGAGGCGAAAACAGGGGAAATAACGGCCGAAAGGAAAAACAAAGATTTTATTGAAAGCGTTGTTGACAAGTGTCATGTTTACAGTAATTGTTCAAAATTGCGTCCACCAGTATCGATACATGCTTGACAGCGTCGGTGGAGCGATTGGCGTACACGTTCAAAGATGCCTGGTATTTCACGCACACCTGCAGCAGCTACAGATAAGCGAGCGACGAGATCCTCATCTGAGTCAACTGGAGTCTCATAAACAAGATGCTTTAGATGTCCCCATAAAAAGTAATCGAGGCTCGATAAATCGGGAGATCGGGGTGGCCAAGGGACTGGTCCACCACGCCCAATCCATCGAGTACCAAACGTGGCATTCAGGTAATTCCGTACATCAATGCTGAAGTGTGCTGGCGCCCCATCGTGCTGAAACCACATGCGGTTACGAATGGCGATCGGAACATCATGCAGCAGTTGTGGTAACACTTCTTTCAGAAAAATAAGATAGCTTCCGCCAGTGAGCCGCGTGGGTAGTAAGTATGGGCCAATCAAAAAGTCGTTCACAATACCAGCCCACACATTAATACTGAAACGTTGTTGAAACGCATGTCGACGCGTTGCATGTGGATTATCGGTTGCCCACACATGGGAATTGTGCGCATTAAAGACACCCTCGCGTGAAAATGTCGCTTCATCTGTAAATAGCACATAATCTACGAAATCCGGCTGCAACGCACATTGCTGCATCACCCACAGGCAGAAGTTCACGCGGCGAGGATAATCTGCCGGATTCAATGCTTGTACTTTCTGAAAATGGAAGGGGTGTAAGCGATTTTCGTTTAACACTCTGCATACAGTCTGATGACTCACACCTACGTCACGCGCAACAGTTCTTGTGCTTGACTCGGGTCTATCAGCCACAATGTTCAAGATGCTTTCTTCCAGCCTTGGAGTGCGTACAGCTCTTACTCGACCAGCGCCATGTCTGTTGACGTCGAACGCACCTGTTTCACAAAGTTGACGATGTAACCGTTGAAAAATTCTATGATCCGGCATTCGTCGATCAGGATACTCCGCGCGATACATTCGTAACGCAGTTCTGCCGTTACCATTTGCACGGCCGTACATGTAATGCATGTCTGCTTTTTCTGCATACGTAAAGTCACCCATCGTCTACGGCAGCACAATTGTGAATGGCGCTTTTCCCTACTGCGATGCATCATGTTCAACAGCGGCTAGACATCTACTGCCCTCTACCGGCAATGATACCAACCGATCACTCCATTTCTCTTTCCTTTTATTTCCCCTGTTTACGCCTCACCGCGTCACTTGCGACTATACATTCCTATACAATAAATCATTGTTACAATGTCCTGTACCTACCATTAAAGTTTGTACCATGAATTCGGGACCACCCTGTATACATAATGAAAATTGTACTGATACAAACGAGAGAAATACATTCAAGGAGGATTAAAGCAGGCGCGCTTACAAATAGTAGGTTGCTACTACTCTGGACAAATGCACTAGGCAATGGTAATCCCAAAATTAGCTGGATATGTAAAATATTGTTATATTTTATATTTAATGCAAACTAATGATTGAAAACCTGTTAATTTTCAAAAAAATATCTGCTGCTTTTCAAATTAAGCATTGCAAAGAAACAATAAACTTAACCATACGTTAATTAGATGAATAATTCATATAAAAAGTTATGGGATGAAATACCCACTATTATATACTTTCGATATCATCTTCAAGTGTTAAAACAGTCAACTGAAATCTAATAGTGCTTAAAATTTTTGATTGAGTAAATTAATACTCTTTGTCACAAAATAACTGTCACATTTGTACAGTTTGTTTTGAATATTACTGCTTTTCTTCAATTTTGAAGTGAACTGTATCAACGAAGACGACGTTTGTTTACGGAATTTGGCAACAAAGAATGCCAATCGATTCTTTTATTGTAAACAAAGACCTTGAAAAAAATCGATAAGAACAACTATTTAATATTACTCTCGCTGAAAATAATGTAAAAGTTAAAAAGCTTTCTTAACATCGTAATCCTGTATGGGAAGTGTAATGATGTTATCTGGAAGTAATACCTATACAATTTTATGCACATTGAAGTAGAAAAACATGCGAAAAAAATCGCATTCCAAGTAATATTAATTGCATTCCGAAGCTTTATTAAAAACTAACACGGTTTTAATGTTTAACATTTATCCTGTTAAAAAAATGAATCTTCTAATTAAGATTAAATCTTTTTCTTTACCCATCTTATAACAAAAGCGATAACTATTTCGGGACAAAATTCAAACCTTGCTGGTTTAAAAAGTTCGAAGTTGCTTTTTGTAAGTTCTGTGCATTTTTATTATTTAATGCAAAATAATTTATTTATATACAAAATTAAATTACTGTTATCATTTAATTTTTTATTAATGTTACGCAATAAAAGAGACAACTAAGATCAAAATATGCACTACAAGATTATTTTGACTCAAAAAAAAATATTATAAATACACAAGAAAAATGAACCTGAGTTATTATTGTTTTTAAATGTTTCCGTTAATATCAAGCTTTTAAAAGATTATTAGAAATTACAAGTATGCTATAAATGTGTCCATGTAGACTTTTATAAACCTGTTTAGAGTGTTGTATGGAAATACGTGCTAAAAAAGATGTTTACTGGTAAGCAAAAGTTTTAGGTTACTTCGAAGCATCTTAAATTTAATTTCGTTTTAAGTTTAAAAAAATGCACAGCTATTTTGTATTCTTAGTTTGAAAAATGCTTTGAATACCTCTGCTCTGTGTATATATTACAAGGTATGCTGTATGTATGATATGCATTTCTGAAAGGCTACCCACTATGCTTGATAGGGATAAACTTTTGTTTGTCAAAATATACCAGGCTTCCTATTTATTTATTTTTATTTTTGAATCTTTATTAAATTTTTGAGAAGATAAGTTTTTAAAATAAAAGTGACGCTATTTATTATTTAGAAAACTGCATTCTGCATTAATCTACTAGAAACGGGAATGATACATTACTTTCTTTGAGCTATAAATAAAGCACTATGCATCCAAAACATTTATTTTTCGACATTTTGATTTGGACGAAAATGTACAACAATTAATACATTCGAAACTACTAATGTATCTAAGAATGCTTTTTTAAAATCGTTTTTCAATGAAATTAGTGTACTAGGCAAGAATTCAAAATCTACATTTGGTCTTTCGGGTTTATTTAGTGGTAGAATTAAAACGGACCAGAAAGTTCAATTACTTTTATGTGATAAGATACACCATTTTAATTGCATAGTTTTTTAGTGTTCATTAGTAGTTTAAAGCACATAATTTTTATACCATTCGACAGCTTTTCTACGAAATTAGAGTGCTATCTGAACATCAAAATATTTCATTATTGAAACCTTTCGGTTTTAACTCTTAACACGATTCCAAACACCAAATCGTTTAAATAAAAACGTTTTTTTTTGACATTATAGACATATGTGTTGAATGTTTTTGCTTGAACAAAAAATATGTGATAGGCTTTGGTACAAAAATAATGTGAATGAAGCTTTTGCCTTTTGTGACTTGAAAAACAAATAAAAAAATACCAGATAAAAATCCTTATTTTTTCACAACTGTTGACAAGTATGCAAAATACTTTCATTTGTCTGCGCTTGGCATAGATAAAAAAAATAACGTTCATGAAGCTGTTACATTACCAAAACAAAATGACTGCTATATTGTATACTCGTTTGCAATGGTTAAAAAGGAATTTTTTTTTCAGAAATTGATTCGGTCTTTCGGAATTATTTAGTGGTTAACCGAAAACGTTTCAAGTAGTTCAACCATTTTTATGTGATAAGACAACACAACAGCGTTTCAAGTGGTTATACTATTTTTTATGTGATAAGACAACATAACAGCGCTTCAAGTGGTTCAACTATTTTTATGTGATACGACAATGCACCAATTTCATTTCAAAACTGGTAAGTGATAGATTATTAGTTTGACGCACATTGTTTTTGTACCACTCAAAAAGTTAGCAATGAAATCGATGAGTTGTCCTATCACAACAAAATATTTAAGTTACTCGAAGTTCACTTCCACCGCTTAATAACTCTGCAAGCCCAAACAAAAAGGCTGGAACAACAAACCGTTTCTTTTCGTAGCTGCGCTGTCATCATTTTAAGATGACCCACTGATTGCCAATGAATGCATATTTCGAGCAAACACTCAAGGCTATGTAATGGATTCCAATCTCGAAAACACTCTGACCTACCATCAATTTCTTTTGCAAATTATATTATGCCATCATTTTTAGAAAAGTGGCAGGTTTAATCAATCCACGACCGTATCAGCGAAAAATAATATTTGCGGGTTGGATTATTTTGTGTGGCGAAAGCTGTTTCTCAGAGACTAGTGGAAAATTGCAGCGCCTGAACTTTCTCCTCCGTTAATATAAACACCAGCTAAAACAACATGCATCACCATCACTCCCTAACAAAATGAATTCGGTAAACTTAAATTATGACACCCTACAATAACTTAACTCCTAGGCAACATCGATTGATTTTGCGCTAAAATTTCACGATCCTTCTCTTTGCGCGTAGTTTTAAGTGTGTAAAAATCATCCATTTTGATTTCTCACTCGTATATATAAATACTAATAGACTCGTTTGTTAAATAGTATATTAGAGAATTCGGTTTCTCATAAATGCAACTTGAATTTTTTGTTTATAATAGTTGTTTAGGATTCTGAAGTAGGGATGCGACATCGCAAGGAAAACATCGATGTTCAAAATTAAAACATTGATGTTGGTAATACATCGCTCTAAAAACATCGATGTTTTTAAAATTCAGTTTATTTAAACTTTTTTCCCCCATTTCTTAAAACTGGTTTAGAAACTAGTGATGCTACATCGACAGCAAAACATAGATGTTTTTAAAATTCAGAAATTCAGTGTATTTAAACTTTTTTACCCATTTATTAAAATTGGTTTAGCACTTAGTGATACGACATCGATGTTCAAAATTAAAACATCGAAGTTGATAATGCATCGCCCCCCGATGTTTTTTAAAATTCAGTGTATTTGAACTTTCTTCCCCATTTCTTAAAACTGGTTTAGCAACTAGTGATGCGACATCGACAACAAAACATCGATGTTCAAAATTAAAACATCAATGTTGGTAAATACATCGCCCCAAAGCCATTGATGTTTTTAAAACTCAGTGTATTTAAACTTTCTTCCCCATTTCTTAAAACTGGTTTAAAAACTAGTGATGCGACATCGGCTCCAATACATCGATGTTTTTTTTTATAAAACATCAATATTTTGAAAACATCGACATCGATGAAGCATCACTTTGGTCTAAAAGTATATTCAGTTTACTGATTACAAAAATTATGCTACTTGGTTATTTTTTAAATTTTCATAACGATACTTTTTTCATTTAAAAATAAAACATCGATGTGAATTAAAACATCGACTCCAATACATCGATGTTTTTTAAAAAACATCGATGTTTTGAAGACATCGATGTCGCATCCCTATTTTGAAGATGGGAAGATGAAAGTTTAACTTTTCAATAGTGTTTTCAATACACCTATGGGGTCATGGTGTATTAATGTCTTATGGGTTGGATTCCTGCGCTAGCAAATTGTAAGTTCAGTCAATACAGCTTCAATTACTCCCTGGAGTATTCTCCCTTCTGTGTAAGGAAAACCTTAATTGCATGATTCTTTTTTTTTAGGTTCTTTGGCATAGATTTGCCCAAATATGGCTCTAGAGCCATTAAACCCAACCCAATTAAACATTAATATGACAGCTGTAATGAGGAAAAAAATAATTACGAGTGAAAAGTTTTGTTGGGTCTTACGGTTTAAACTTATTAAAATATCGTGAACCTTTAAGTGGTTTCGTTGAGACATCTCGTTCTACAAGAGCTGACCAATTTTGCTATTGACGAAATACCTTGTCACCAAGATATTACTGATTTTTTTTATGATGACGAAACCAAGATTTGTTGCGCTGTTCAGTTTTCTTCTAATGACCAGATACCTCATACATTAAGATCTTATCAGTTTTCTTCTCATGACGAGATATCTCGTCCATCAAGATCATGTTAGTTTTGATAATGACTAAGATACCTCGTCGAGATAACTTCCTAAAGGTCTAATATACGTTTGTTAAGAAAAAATATTCAAAATTTTACTTATTAAAATCTATCATTAACTCTAAAATCGAGTTACCCTCCAAGTGATTTCGACGAGATATCTCGTCCATCAAGATATTGCCGATTTTTGTATGATGACGCTGTGGCGTTTTTGCACAACAGTAATAGAGTCGGACTCAGTTGGATACCTGTACAAGTCATTTATTTCAACTTAAAATATTTCGATTAACAAATGGAAGTCTATTTTCACACTATGTACAGTGAACAATCAATGAACGAATGTTCAGGAAAAAACAATAAGCTTTCCTCCACTGTTATTTTATTTCATCGTTGTTTAACTTCACCGTATAGCTGTCTTACGAGAGATCTCTTTGACACCTCGCACCCTAGTTTCCTCGTCTCGTCCCCGTTCTAGTTTCCTCAGGAGTCCGTCTCCCTCTTGGAATGCCGACTCTGGTGTTCTCAATGACACCTGCAACGTTAAGAGGTGTGAAATCCACAGTTGTGAGCCCCTTCTTTGGATTTCGGAATAGGTAGAATATGACACGCAGAGCAAGAAGTTGGATTTTATGCCGACTCTTGGACAGATTTAATGTCTTTCTATCCGAGTTATCACAGAACTGTAAACACACGCATTTTTTTGGGTAGCCCGTCGGATCCCCTCTCGTGGAATGCCCAAGATAATCCAGGTGTTGACAACTTGTTCTCCAGTCGAGAGCGATCAGAATCGCAGATGCGAGAATACGAGCACGACCGGTTATAATGCTAGGAAAATCTTCGGAACAAAAAGTCCGCATACCATCGTCCTTTTCCAGTCGTCACGACGCGAACAAGATTTGGTCAATTTTATTCTTATGACGAGATATCTCCGAGAATAGTTTTACCTCAGGCCCGCACTGCTGATACGGTCCTTCAAAAGAATATACCCGGACCTCCCGTAAGATACGACACTACGAAAAATTATCCAAACAAGCCTGTAAGACACGACGGTCCAAACATTTTCATCAGACCCCCGCGCGAACCAGGTACAGCTCTCCAAATATATTTTTCATTCAGCCGGCCATATACGGCTCGTTGAAAAGGTTCTTAGGCTTGCCAACCATATACTGTGTTCGAAAGGTTTCTCTACCAATCGGCCATATATGACTTTACGAAAAGGTTTTCCCGGCCTATGGGCCATATACGGCTTTCCGAATAGGTTTATAAAGTAGGTTTAAAAATACAGGGAGATAAAATGAATATATCATGGAAAACTTTTAAAGAAAATTGCTGTTCTTGAGGGTTGTTTGAAAATTTTTAAATTGCTTATCAATAGTAATTTGATCTCATAAGATATAATGAATTCCGCGAATTAAACTATGAATTATATAGATATCTCGTCCATCAAGATACTGCCGATTATTTTATGATCACGCGAACAAGATTTTGTCAGTTTCCTTCTAATGATAACATATCTCGTCTGATCACGTGCTGATTTTTGAGGTGGACGAGATTAAGATCTGGTCAATTTTGATGATGACGTGATACCTCTTTGAGACAAACACCAGTAGGATTAATCCACCTTTCTCAATGAAAATTATTCCAACGTCACTTATTAAAATCTATTATCAGTTCACCAAAAGAGTTAAATCTTCAAGTGATTTCGACTAGATATCTCGTCCAACATGATCTGAACAATTTTGCTACTAACGATATAATTAGTCATCTATATATTGCTGATTTTTGTGGTTGATAACATTATAAGTTGTGGTAAGTTTCTTTTAATGACGAGATACCTCGTTGAGACAACTACCAGGACGGTTAATACACATTTGTTAACCTCCCAAGTGGTTTCAATGAGATAAAACGCCCATCAAGATCGTATCAATTTAACAAAGGACGAGATAGTATCTGTTTCATCAAGATATACCGATTTTTAGGTAATCTGGGCCGTTTTCTTCTAATGGTGAGACGTCTACCAGTATCTGGTCAGGTTTTGACGAAAAACCTCGAAAGTCTATACGAGACACCTCCAAGGTGTCTCGTAAAGACTACTATAGGGCTGTTAAGGCAAGTAGGTATATAATAAACGTCGCCCTGAAGCAACACAACGGACTATTGGCGACTGCCCGGGATCAACCCCGAATGTTAAAATCCGAAGATAATACTTCATAATTTTCATCCATGGTCACATCAAGGGAACAACACCTGAGCTGGCAGTGCGCCTCTCCAAACTTCCACACCACGCCAACGGGAGGACATTTGGAGCCACGCAGATTTAACGTGTACTAGATCCAATGTACAAGACAGTCTTTGGCTGGAACGAGTTGAGGATGAAGGAAAGTTATTCAAAATGTTACATGTTAAAATCTATCAACTTTCTTCCCTTTGACTTGTCATATTAAAACATTTTCCAGATGAATTCCCACGCAAATATACTTCGTAACTGGATTTAATTCCAAGAATTGGAATTATAAAGTCTTCGATTTCGGTCGTTTCTTGGAGAGGAGAAGGAGCGAAACGAACTGTGACGGGCGCGTAATATCATTCGTGACATCATCACGATCTCGCTTTTAACAGGAATTCGTGACAGAAAAGTGGGGATTTAACACGCGAGATGTCATCGTTTTGGAGCAAAAATTTGAGACACGCCATTTTTAATTCTTTCCCCCACGCAATGGAGTGGTGCGTATAAAAGAAAGTTGAAAAGTATTTTCTGGAAATATATTTCGGGATGAATTTTGAATTCAGTTTCATATTCAGTCAGAGATTTAGGTCTCGTTTATTTTGATTAGTTTTGAATAAGTCTGAAACGTCAGAAATACTCAGAAAATGCAATTATTTTTGCGAGATTGAAGGTTTACTCGAATGAATGGAGGTGTGTGGAGTAAAAATCTAAGCTAATTTGAGTATTCCTGTAAGGGTATTTTCATGCATTTTGGTAATTTGTGCGAAAAACGGCAACTTTTAGGTTTTCCTATCATTTTACGACATTTACTAGCAATTTGGGGAATAGTTATTGTTCTCGTTGAAGTCAGGTAGCTTCTACCAAATACCGTACGCCTAAGATACACGAGTTGCCGAGAATAGGCTTACCCCAGGCCCGCACTGCTGATACGGTCCTTCTAAAGAATTTACCCGGACCTCCCGTAAGATACGACCTTACGAAAAGTTATACAAACACGCCTTAAGATACGGCGGTCCAAACATTTTTATCAGACTCGCACAAACCAGGTACAGCTCTCCAAATATATTTTTCACTCAGCCGGCCATATACGGCTCGCTGAAAAGGTTCTTAGGCCCGCCAACCATATTCTGTGTTCGAAAGGTTTCTCTACCCATCGGCCATATATGACCCTCCGAAAAGGTTTTCCCGGCCCACGGACCATATACAGCTCTCCGAATAGGTTTATAAAGTATGGTTAAAAAATACAGGAAGATAAAATGAACATATCATGGAAAACTTTTAAAGAAAATTGCTGTTCCTGAAGGTTGTTTGAAGATTTTTAAGCTGCTTATCTATAGTAATTTGATCTCATTAGATGTGATGAATTCTACGAATTCGATTTTGAATTATATTCCTGGAATACTAATAGAGATTTTAGGATTCCAGGAAAGAAGCTTATTAATATTAAATTGAAAATCCTTTCCGTTATCAATAGTTGAATTTGTACTGACATCAACGTGAATGTCTAGGTAGGTATTTCAATTAAAATCACAATTGCGGAACTCAACGAGATCAAACTCGAAGGGAAAAATCCGTGGACATCACCACGCAATTTTGAACCCCTTTCAGGATACGAGGTCACACCAGAGCTGGCACCACACTCTCCAAACATCCACACTATGACAACGCGATGACATTTCAGTCCACGGCAGATTTAACTTGCACCCATCCCAATTAGAAAACGACGGTGTTTGGTTGGATTCGAACTCGCAACCCTCCGGTTGCCAAACCTTTTACTCATTAAACCGGGCTACTGAGGCCACTTAATATGAACAAAATTGATGGATATCATTTCAGGTGAGTTCAGTGGGATAGATCTTTCCAAAAATCAGTGAACTCTGATCTATCTATCTCTCTCTCTCTCTCTCTCTATATATATATATATATATATATATATATATATATATATATATATATATATATATATATATATATATATATACATATATATATGTATATACATATAATATATATATACATATATATATACATATATATACATATATATATATATATATATATATATATATATATATATATATATATATATATATATATATATATATATATATATATATATATATATATATATATATATATATATATATATATATATATATATATATATATATATATATATATATATATATATATATAGGGTAAAGAGGGGCAAGCGCATACCAAAATTTACCAAGTTTGGTTTAAAAGGACTACTCAATTTATTTTTATCACTGAACCAACATTTTATGCTGCTGTATGCACTACCTTACAATAATTGACCGAACTCCAGCGGATTTGCATAAAATCCGACAACTTGTTCGGGGGTGTTTTTAATGGTTTGGCCTGGGACCTTTGCATGTTGTTCCTGGTAAATTTAACGCCGCCGCCTACATGAGCATTTTGGACGTTTGGTTCTTCCTACGCTCTGGCAATTTCATGGAATGGACGAATGTCATTTCCAGGACGACAATGCTCCGTGTCATGTTGCAGACTCTATCGAGCAGTGGTATCAAGGTATGGATGTAAAAGCGTCTTCCCTGGCCTGCTCAGAGTCCCGACCTAAACCCCGTAGAAAATTTGTGGGACGAGTTAGAGCGACGCTTACGGACCAGGGAACCACGTCCGAAATCTGCAGCTGAGTTGGCGACATTCTTGCAGCAGGAGTGGACACACATACCAGTAGCTGTGTCTCAGAACCTTGTAGAAACTATGCCCAGAAGTGTTGCTAGTGTAATTGCAGCACGTGGGGAACATCCTCCTATAAAAGCATGTATTTTTTCCCTTATACCATCGCATCTTACTGTCCGGTCCATCATTGTAGGGTAGTGTAGGGCAAAGTGTGAGGAGTACAGGGTAAAGTGGGACAAATGCATACCAAAATTTACCAAGTTTGATTTAAAAGTAACTATACAAAATTTATTTCTATCACTGAACCAACATTTTTTGCAGCCGTATAGAGATCGGATTCTTATTCAAAATACATATTCATAAGCAACTATTTAATACGGCTCAAATTTTCAAAATTCAAAATTTATTGAAGGTTCAAGTTACCCACCTGCCCCATTCTGTTGCGGGGTAAATGTGTACCTAGCTTCAAAAGATAGTCCATTTGAATGGAGAATGACGTTGGCGCAAGTGCAAATAGTTCAATTTTTAAAGATCCTTTAGCTAGTTGAAATTCTATAATTGCAAAAAAAAAAAAAAAAAAATTACAGTGTTATACAATTTTTTATCATTTGGGACAAAAAAAAAACACACGAAGAGGTAGGAAAAGCACTAATAATATGTAACAGCAGAAAAAGTTTTTATTTAATACATATAGTAATTATAATACAAATGATAGTTTCTAAAAATAGTCTTTTTAATTATTTTTTAAAGCTTAGCAAAGGTAATTTTATAACCAATATAACCTGGAAAACACGAATATAAACACAATATCAGTTGCACAAAATCTAAAGTGATTGGAATCAAAGAAAATTGTAGTCATTGTACTTAAAATTAAAATGTACAGATCAATTTCTTAAAAAAATAAGTATTAATAGTAACACACACAATCCAAAGTTTAGATAAATAAATAAAAAAACTAAAATATTCTTGGTACAGTATAATCTGATTGGCTTAAAAAAATTAATCCCAACAGGAAGAATGTATAGAAATCTAATTAACTTTTAGGCCCTCAAAAAGAATATTAGCCTTAATCAAGAATTAAGTGATTTCGGGAAACTTAAACAATTCAGATTATAGTTTGAGAATTCAATTTCAAAAACTACTTTTCCCCATCTTCCGACTACGGAAGTATGCAAATTATATCATTTTCACTACAAAATGATATCTTCTTTGTAAGGGGGTTTGAAAGTCATTGAGCCAATTCTCGACTATAACTTATGTATAGAAATCTAATAAACTATTAGGTCCTCAAAAAAGAATATTAGCCTTAAGCAATAATTAAGTGATTGCGAGAAACTTAAACAAGATTATAGTTTGAGAATTCAATTTCAAAAACTATTTCTCATCTTCCTACTAAGGAAGTATGCAAACTATATAATTTTCAGTGCAGAAATGATATCTTCTTTGTAAGGGGGTTTGAAAGTTGTTGAGCCAATTCTCGATGATAACTTTCTCATGTAAGGGGATCACCATTTTCAAAGTAAGTACTTCCCAACATAATGCTTACCACTGGTTTTCCTCAAGAACTCAAATGTGGCCCAATCTTCAGTTGCTAACTCGTCTGTTGTTTTAAATCTGTCAACATCTTCTCTTGCAACTGTCGCCTTCAAGAAAGAAAAAGAGTGGTAAGAGCAGAATAATTGGCACTAGGTGGCAACATCCACATTAACTCCTCCAGTGAATTTTGATGGGTAAGTGCAGACTAGGGCCTGACTCTTGTAAATGACAAAGAAGGGCAAATAATTGATTGCATTTTTGATGGGTAAGTGCAGACTAGGGCCTAACTCTTGTAAAAAACAAAGAAGGGCAAATAATTGATTGAATTTTTGATGGGTAAGTGCAGACGAGGGCTTAACTCTTGTAAAAAAAACAAAGGGCAAATAATTGATGTTATTCTTGAACAGAAAGATAGAAACTAGTTACATGCATGAAAAAACCCAGAAAAAGAGGGCGATATTGATGAATGTTCTTGAATTACAAAGATCGCTTACAACTTGATGCACCAAGTGCAATCAAGAGGTGTGCTTGAAACCTTCCCTGGAAGTTATGATTCGCTGAAGCACATTCTAGTGGTAAAAATATGAAAGCGTAGATTGTATGTTCTAGTATCCCTTAGAAAACCGCTCGGTTCGGCTCCTATATTATGGACCCACTACGCACTTACCCCACTTTACCCTATATCTCCCTCTCCAGTTTTCTTTCTAATCTTTAAACCTCCATTTCTTCGAATGATAATACAATACGATAATAAGATTTTCGACTGTTGCTTTTGTTGCATAAGCACTACTACAGTTAAGACAATAAAAATTGGTTCTGTCTTTTTATACTTTTGACTAAGCTAAGCCCATATAAAACAACCTATTCCCTTCGTACATGGCAATTCCTACAGTATAATACTTGTTTTCATTCCTATCTTTACGCACGCTGTATAGTACATTCACGTAGTTTTAGTTGTGCTGTTTATTTGCAAGTACATAGAATTTCAAATTGCCATTTCTATAAGGAATGACATATATTTACATAGTTCGCTTCATGAAAACAGAACATCAACATCAAACGCGCACTCCAAAGTTACGTATTACTTAAAACAAATATTTGCTCTGAAGTAAAATAATTCATATTTTGGGAAACGAATACACAAATGACTATTTGATTTAAAATACTGGAATCTTATACGAAAACTACCGCTGCTTGTTTGATGTTTGATGTTTTATCTTCCTAAAAGAAGACTTTTTTTTTACAAAATAAGTCTTTTCGACGAAGATATTAAAGAACTACTTACTTTTTTCCGCTATCTGAATTTCCTTTTTAAAAAACATTGCTATTAAGTTGATAAATCTCCCTTGCTTAGTTTATTGTTTCAACGGAATAGTTAAGATTTCTTTTGCTTATTATGTAGTGAAGTGGCTTATTTATTGACTGTCCTTGAAAATATCAATTTATAAACTAACAAGGGTTCAGTTCACTTAAATTTTATTTGCAACAACTTTCTACCATTCAATAGTTTTTTTATGCACGACATGACAATTATTTTCTTTCTCTTTAAAAATTCAGAATCGTTTAAAAATTAATTGTTTGATTGCTATCAGATCGGTTTTTGTTTTAGAAAGATCAAAAAGTATTTTAATTGGACAAAAATTCCACATCAACACAAAAATGCGGATCACAAAGGATGCATTTTCATTCCTTTAATACAGTAAACTCCCGATTATCCGCTTTGCAAGGTCACTTTGTGACAAAATGTCGTTAAAAAAAACTTCAATTTCGAATAAAAAAGAGGTAACATAAAAAAACAATTAACTGATTTTTTTGTGAATAAATAAAAAAAAAAACTTTTAAGTAGAGAAATCTACTGTTTATTTATTCATAATTGTATTAGACACACTTCTGTGAATAAAAATTGTTAAAAAACATTTTCGACTTGATTTGTGCCTTGTTTATCCATGCTGCAGATTATCCGATGTTGACGCGCCTCTCAATTCCACGGATTATCGAGAGCACTGAATTTCATTTGTTTCAACTTCCAATAAAATTATGATGATAGATTTCAGACTGTCACCAATAGCCCGTTGTGTTGCCTCAGCGCGACGATAATTAAATACCCCTACCTACTCAGCACAATCTATTCAAAATTTTAATTTTTAGTTTGTACATGTTGATAAATTCTAATACTATTTTTCTTTTCATTTAAATGGTTAGGCTTGAAAAAAAAATTTCTCTGAATATCCGAATTTGGAGAAATTCCAATACTATTTTTAACACTCGAAGAGTTTCGACGAGATATCTCGTCCAAGATCTGGTCGATTTTGTTAAGGACGATATAGCTCGTCAAGGCAATATTGACCTAATAAACTCCAATGGGAATGATGATTCAAGTAGAAGACCAAATTACCCCACTGATTTCCTGTAAGACTGTCAACTGATCACAACTCAAAATTCAGAGTTTTTCTTCCGTTGTGAAATTGTCACCTCTGTACTTCGTCACCGTCTGCCTCAAGAGCATTACGGCATATGAGAAAACTTTAACGACATCGCAACTGGGCCATCGTGGCACATGAGCATCGCAACTAACAAGGGCTCTAAAGTCAAAATTATCGGCATGTCGAAATTCATCGGGACCTGATAATCCCAAGTGACTTCTAATGTGCATGTTGCAAATGTGTGTAATAGGAGATTGTACTATATACAAAACAGTCACACACAATACAATAATCACCCTGTGGAGCCGATCCTTTGAGGATATAAAGCTAAACCCACGGAATATATGTTGCTGGATATATCAGTCATGAATAGTCAAATATGTCAGTCATGGGTACATATGGGCACTCAAATATTCCATTCACGGTACAGATGGGTAATAAAATAAATCAGTCATGGGAATACATGGGTAGACAAATAAATCAGTCATGGGAATACATGGGTAGTCAAATATGTCAGTCATATGTATATATATATATATATATATATATATATATATATATATATATAATTCTCTTACGTGGCACTCAAAAAAGACTTTATTTGTTATCGCGTTTTGGCAACATTGTATGATTGTTTGTTTACCACAAAAGCCTCACGCCTCAATTGAATTTATAGCGTTATCGGATAAAATTTTATTAAAAAAAAAAAGAATTTTAGTCGAGCTGTTGCAGTTAATAGTAGAAATCAAAGAAAGCGGAGGAACTTTTCAGGGTCATTTAAAAAAAGGTCCTTTTCAGGGCCAACAATTATAGTTCAACAATTGCACTACAACTTTTGACAACAAACTCAATGAAAAAGTGTGTGTAGCTCGAGTGCTGGGTAAATGTACTACACACAAACAACATGCTGGGTATTCAATTTCCAAATCAGCGCTCACATTTCGAGTCAAAATTTGCTGTAAGTTTTCATTTGAATTCGGATTCCAGAAGTACTGTAATAACTTTTCTGAAAAATAGCAAAAAATTTAGATTAAAAAAAATATATATATTTTTTGGAATGTCATATTTTGTAAACAACCCCTTCTGCTAGGACACATATCTTCATTGATGCGAGTGAAGCAAGCATAGGCTCGTGCAGCGAACCAATGAGGATTGTGAAGCAATCCTCCGTGGTGGGCGAGCGTTAGCGAGCAGGGGGTGGGCCCCCTAGTCAAATATATTTGTCATGGGATTAGTAATAAGTAGTAAAATCTGTCACATCCATGGGAATGCATGCATAGTCAAATCGATCTACCTCATTTGGTTGTATGGTGGCCTCTATATCAGAAGACATGCGTCCCAAGTCCTGAAGTCCGAAACCCCTTCTCCCTCCCAATATATTTATGGTCATGCCCCGGGCCGGAAACGTGAAGAATTAACATTACAAACACACCGTTAATATTAATACTGATTTGGATAAACAAAATTGGCATGGTAACATACTTATGAAGCATCTGGAATCTCTTCCTCCCCCAATAATTCCCCCAAGTTGGTGCCACTGCTAGTAAGCTTCATCATCAATCTAGATTCCTCCCAAGTGATAAAAGGATTTCAGTACCTCCATACCTGATTACACCGAATGAATAATCATGTATGGTTTTTCAACTGTTGCTTATTACGGTAACGAGAAAATAATGATATTATTCTCGCATCCTTTTACGACAGCCATTCGGCTTTCCGAGAGCAAATTTATTCAGTTGCTTTTATCGCATCGGCGATTGATAAAACTCTGAACGGGAAAGAGACCCCGATTCTTGATAACTCGCGAATGCAGCAAGTGAAAAAAGGCGCTTACTAGTTAACAAAATAAACCTGGTGCTGGTAACGCGCGTGCGTCTGCGTACACCACAATGCGGTTCGATTTTGTCATTAGTGGCCTCAACTGATCCTTCATTCCTGGAATGATTAATGGCTGAACTTAAGTGAAATCCTGACAGCTTCACTCTCACAGCCCACTGTGATTTGTCTGTTGACTGTGTAGTTAGGAGTGGAATGGTCTCTGGTTTTTATTCGCTTTCCAAGAAGTGATCATGGAGTTACTGATCAAACTAAACCAAACCTATGGCTTTAGATTTGTTTTAGCTGAGCCGACTGGGGGAAATGGTAGGAAAGTTTTATTGTGTGTTTTCGGTTGGGGTTTTTATGGCACAAGGGTCACATTTGACCAAGCTGTGCCAAACATTAATAAAATGGACAAACACGCGAAGGAAGATTTACTGACACAAAAGAGAGAAATACACCCAAAGAAGAATCTAATATGACATGAATAGAATCTGCATTGCTTACGACTCGCAGGTTTCTAGCATAGAGAAAATATAAAAGTGGTGTCAGCAATGGTAACTTGTGTATGTACCCAGGATCATATGACCTAAACAAGTTACAAAGTGACTCTTAGACTACTTTCGTCTGCTGGTTGGAACCTAATATTCATCATCTGATTGTTCCATGGAATGAGAGATTGATTCGTCATTTGATTGGTCCATGGATTGACCATCAGATAATTGCAGACTTTGGATATGTCACCACCTTTGTCGTCACTCTATAGAAATTAGCATTAACACACCAACCAAACAAGGCGATAAGATACCAAATATGCGAACCAGGTTATTTTTTCATTGAGTAGTCACGTGACTACTAGCCTACATGCTGGTCCACTTTTTGTGAAGCTCTTCTCAATAGCAATGCTCAGTCTACTTATATTTCCCGTCTATGGTTGCTTGGTAAACCTACTAAGTTACTGGTGTGTTTTTGGAATTATGTTTTGTTAACGCAGATTATATAACCAGTTAAAATCGGTATAATTGTAATATTGTCTCAGATTGAAGGGGGCACTAGTCACACATTAAAACATTAATGCTAAAGGTGTTCGTGTTCCTATCACTTGTTCCCTTGTCTCCTGACAACAATATAATGAGCTATATCAAACCACCTTGCATATTAGGCTGCTCATATTATTTATTTGAAATATTTATGCCACATGTTTGGGAAACCGAGCCCCAACTATGAAAGTGTTGTGGCTCCGCTGTCTCCTAGCTGCAAACTAATGAATGGCAAATATCTATACTTATATATCTTTATTATATTGTGTAATTTTGTCATTTTTTTAGAATATATTGATGTCTTGGAAGCTCCTGGATAATCAGAAATTGATCTCTGTTCGACTTGTGCAACATGGTATTGTTACAACTTGTACAACAAGTTTTTGTTAGGACTTGTACAACGTGATCTCAACAGACTTACTCTTTACTTACAGGTGAGTCACACATATTGCATAGCTCCAAGTGAGTTACATATTGCAGAGCTCCTAGTGAGTCATAAATTGTGCAGCTCTCATAGAAACGTACTGTATAGTTCTCAGCGAATCTAACTGTATAGTTTTCAACGAGTCATATATTGCATAACTATAATATAGTCGTATATTGTATAGCTCTTGATTAGTCCCACAAATTGTTAGCTTCTAGGTAGTCACATATATAGTTATCTTCCAGTGATGCACGTATATAGCACTGTATCAAGGAATAACATACATATATTTTATAGCCCCAAGTAGGTCACATTTCATCTTCTAGCTAGTCATATAGTGTAAAGCTTCCACTAAATCAAATATTGTATAGCATCTCAACGAGTCACGTATTGTATAGCTTCTGATGAGAGTCACAATCATGTGTAGCTCCTGATGATGAGTCACACACATTACTAGCTCTTAGAGAGCCATACAAATTGTTACCTTCCAGTGAGGCGCGTATATATCATATCTACCATTGCGTCACATATATATTTTATACCATCAGTTACTCACATTGCATAGCTTCAAGTAAGTCACATACTGTATAGCTAATAGTGAGTCACATTGTACAGCTCCCAGCAAGTCACACTGTAACCTCTAAGCAAGTAAAATTTTGTGCAGCCTCTCAGCAAGTCACATATCGTATAGCCTCTCAGCAAGTCACCTATTGTATCGCTACCAGTGAGTCACACTGTATTACTTTCTGTAAGACCATTTGACAATTTTCGATGTTTCAAAGCAGCAGAAGGAAAAGCAAATGATGTACTAGAATTTAGTTTGGTATATGTACACGAAAAGTGTAATTAGTATACAAATGCACATAGTTACTTAGAGTTTTAACCATCCGAATTCCTAGAAATTCGAAATGAAAACTCTTATTTTCTAGTGGAGATGAAATTTTATTGTGTTTTCCAAACAGCACTTTGGTCAGATCATTCTAGATTCAGACTATGGAAGCTCAACCATAAAAGCAGGGACTGCAGTATCCATCAGAACTATAAGTAGCCCGGCAGATGGTCTTTGTCTGATTCATGTTCTTTTTCGCAGAGAAGAGCTAGATGACAGTTTTTGGAGTTTAAACTTCCTTTAACGCTTTCAGACTCTTTTTCTCTCTTCTTCTCTATTTCTTTCTACTCTCAGAATATTCCTTTTTTTTCCTCCACGCGCAAAGCGAGCGAGTTACGAATTCGAAGAAAAACCCTAAATTTTCTTTGTTTACTTTTTATTCTTATGATATTTTTTAAGTGGGTAGAATCGTGAAAAATGCTCGCATTCCCTTTTTCCAGCGGTTTTAGGTCTTTAGGACATGCCGTTATCAGATGACAAAAAATATTAAAAATAAAAAGATTTCCAGAAGTAGGGGAGTCTTAGCGGAACTCAAGAAAATGTAGCCATCGTTTCCTTCTTAAGTTTCCGAATCGTCAATTTTCTGGATAAGAACGTCATCGATTTCAGACATACTCTCCGATGTATCAACTCCATCCCCTCCCCTCCAACATACTCGAACATTTGCTGATTTTAAAAGAAAAAAGGACACCTCCCCGAGTAGGCTGCTAAAAGAGGATTTGACAGGGAACTTTTAACTGAAACTTTGCAAAGTTGTATGCGTCGTCTATTGCGAACGAATGCTTGGGCACGTCTCCAGGTTTTTATTAAGTTAAGTAAATTGGGGTTTCGGTGCACATGTGTGTCTATAAGAAATCTAATACACATCTCTGGGAATTCTGATATCAATCCCTTTTTATGCTGAACGAATGTGGGGTTTTATTTAACAATGATAAAAGTAATTGATTACATCTGATAATCGTCACCAAGAAGAGCGTTATTGTGAGAGACAATGAAACACACAGGCATACCCTTTGATTTATGAGAGCTATCCCTTTTCTCTATTATACAATAATATCTACTGATTTCGAAAAAAAAATGACTTCCGTCCGAAAATATTATATATACCAGGGGTTCCCAAAGTGCGTGCCGCGGCACCCTGGAGTGCGACGTAGAGAGATTAAAGGGTGCCGCGAAGCTCCCATGAAGCAGTTGCTATTATAAGGAGAAAATGAATGTCGTAAAAGAAATGAGAGTAGCCACTATCATATCGCGAGTAGCTGCATTTTAATTCCACGATCCGAGCAATTGTGCAGTGAGCAGCAGGCTCACCGTCGTGCAAAACACACACACACATACCTCCAAGAGCATGTTGAAGGTAATTGTATTTGTTTTATTTAAATTTTCAACTACACCTATGTTTTCCTTATTAAGTACAATTAAAGTATTTGTGTGAATTTTAAATACGAGTAGTATCAATTATGTCCATGTTCTTACCACTTACTTCCCTAATTTCTTCTTCAAAGTTGTACAAATATGAAATATATATATATATATATATATATATATATATATATATATATATATATATATATATATATATATATATTAGTTTCGCCGGGATTGATCACGTACCGTCACCAACAGCTCGTTGTATTGCACCAGTGTGACATTAGTTAAAACAATTACCAAAGATGGTTGGTTAAAACCCTGAAAATTCAAGATGATCCCCATCTCAGTTTGTTAATTCTCCAAGTGTTTTCGACTAGATATCTCGTAATCAAGATCAGTAAAGTTTTGTTAATGAATATATATATATATATATATATATATATACAGCATCGAGACAATCCTCACGTGGGTTAAAATTTAGTATGATATAATTTTAAAGATAATGAATTATAGATGATGTAAAAATTCAGTAAAAAGAAAGATTTTCGTGAAGGATGGTTCAACAAGTCAGATAGAACTGGTGATAAAGTGTTAAAAACCTTTGAATGAAAATGTGTAAAACCTGTGAAAGATGTTAAAACATGATTTATAGTATGAAGCTGTCAATACTGGCACGAAGGTTTCACCGACCAATAAATGCCTCTTTAACTCTTCAGTGGTTAATTCGAAGACGAGTTATAAGAACATCGAGCCGTCGAGATGTTATTGATGGTATGGGTGAGATGGTCGGATATATGATATGGAGTACTACTCATACGTACATTTATAAGTATTTAATAGAACAATGCATACGAGGTCCAAGCTTTTCTGCCATATAATATGAAGCAATAAACATACCACCTAGAAGTTTTGGCAGCTAGCATCCTTAAAAGTAGGCGGTTTGGGATCACACCCTACTTTCAGCGTCCATTCCACATTTCAAAAAACACTCTGCAAAGTTCATTGTTGGAATCGCCATCAGATGTCTCGTCGTGTTCTCCTGAATCACGTCCACAATCTGAATTCTCTTCACTTTCAGAAGAGATATTTGCTTAAGCTTCGGTTTCCTAAGAAAGCGTAGCCGTGATCTAGCGGCCGTGTTGTATCGGTGTGTGACGTCACTAAAACGTTGCTTATACTAACACATAGTGTTGGTTTCCTAGAGAGCGTTGTTTGTGAGCGTAACGAAAATGATCGGAGCCGCCATTTTCATGACTGGCGTCATAGCGGTCTCAAACAGTTGGGGAACGTTTTTTCTCTTGTAGCGGCCAGATTTCATTTCCTGCTCCAAACGACTCGAACGAAGAGGAGTGAAATAAATAAACATTTTTGACTGCCATTGATTAATTTGTTTTTGTAAAATCGGGATCGTTAAACACAGAATAAAAATTTCAACGGATTTGAAATCTGCGGAAAATTTGACACCAGATCGATACCTTAAATGTGATTTTCTTTAAATAAATAAATAATTATTTTATAAATAATTAAATAATAAAATGGAAAATAATTGAATAATAAAACTGTTTTTGATATCGATCTGGCGTAGAAATTTACGCTGATTTGAAATCTGTTGAAATTTTTACTCTACCTTCAACGATCCCGAAGTTAGAAACTTTAAACTAGAGAATAAAAACCACTTTGTTTTGTTTCTCGAATAAAACAAACCACGACAGCTGTCTGTGTTGCCCATTCTCCAACGTATTCTGTCCGTTTAAGTTGACACCTCGGGATTTTTGTTTAGACGGCCGTCTAGTTATGCCCGCGGAATCATGACGTATCACGGCTGTTAGATAACGGCTCCACTTTCTTAGGAAACCAAAGCTTTAAAGAAAATTCAGATGTCGCAGGATGCCATATACGGGCTGCAGGAGGGACTGTGCTATCTAGGGGATTTTATGTTTTACAAAAATCTATCACCAGACATGATGAATAGACTCTGCTGCACGTTTAATGTTAAGATCCTACGTCACAATCCCTAGCAGACTAGCTTTTGGAAATCAGATATTTGGAAATACCAGATCATATTCCAACTCTGTACTGCTAGTCTTCGATCTTTGTTTTTTGATTGTAGTCCATAAATATTCAAAATTCTCAATTATTCTGCTTGTTAAAGGTCATCCAGAACGTGGATTACCTTCAACATATCTACGACAATATTTAAAGCAGTTGTAGGACATTTTCATTTGCTTTGCAGAGTATCAAAATCTTCTTTAACCCTCCTGGTGGGTGTCTGAACGAGATATCGCATCAGCAAATCAACCGAATTTTGATGGACTTTATATTTCGTCATTAGAAGATAGTTGAACCTTGATATCATCATCAAAAACTGAAACGATCTCATCATCATCGAAATACCAAAATACCTCGTATTTGGCAAAATTGGTCAGATTGTGATGAACGAGATACCTCGTCGAAACCGCTTGGAGGATTAATCATCTGAATAGTTTCTGTTAACGAAATTTAAAGCTTAATGTAAAACATTTGGTGGAAATTTGCTGTTCTAGTGACTTAGTCATTGTGAATGCGACGATATCACAGAACATATGGTCACTCCAAATACTTCTGATTAGTCCAATGGGTAGATTATGATGAACGAGGTATCTTGTCGAAATCACTTGGAGGGTTAATCATCTGAATAGTTTCCGTTAACGAAACTTCAAGCTTAATGTAAAACAATTGGGGAAAATTTTTGCTTTTTTAGTGGCTTAGTCATTGTGAATGCGACGATATCACACAACTTATCGTCACTCCACATACTTCTGATTAGTCCAATGGATTCGGAACTTTTCACGCATGTGCATATATGTCCCCTCTCCTTGTCTGCCAAGTTACATCAATGCCTTGCAAACCGTTCTTGTTTTTACAGGATAGATATCGTACATATCATAGCCCACAAAAAGACTACTACATTTCAGTTTGTTTTTCAGCAGAAACATTTTCAAAGTTCTGAAGTCGCAGGAAAGTACTGTGCAGGACTATTACTTGCAATAGATTTGGCAATTTTCTAAGTGACAGACTTAAGAATGGTCATTCATAATCATCCAAATATCCATAGCCCACTTTTCTGAAACGTGACAAATTACCTGATATTCGATGCAATGGTCATATCAGTATAAGGACTATATACAAGTTTGTTCGCATTTAAAATTTTAAATATATATATATATATATATATATATATATATATATATATATATATATATATATATATATATATATATATATATATATATATATATATATATATATATATATATATATATATATATATATATATATATATATATTCACACCCTCTTTTATTTATGCATATCACTTACATTTCCAACTGACTAACTCTTACAATGTTGAAAGAATTTTCTATCAATTTCATTATAAATCTAAAAAACATATTTTGATTCACACACATTTTTGATAACATAATATTTCTGACGATATGATAATGTTTTAAGGATCGATATATCCTTTTTTTTTTAATCTTGAGCTAGTTTTGTTTATGCGTTGGCAAATGTATTCGGCTTTAGAATAAAAATATATGTACATTCAAACACTTTTATTTTTTCAGTTTCCAGGTCTTCAATTTGGAATACCGTTCTATTGTTTTAAGGTAAAGAATTTTATTCAATCTTCCATAAAAATCTGAAACACATTCCTTTTCATTCAGAGATAGAATTTCTCATATTTCCTCTATGTGATAATATTTTAAACTAAAGAATGGTGCTTCAGGCGTGATACATCCTTCTAAATCTCGAAATAGTTTTATTTATTCTTTGGTGTACATATATTGGCTTTAAAATAAAAAATATATACATTCATACCATTTGTTTTTTCACATTATTCACATTTTCAAATGATAATCCTGTTTTATTGTTGAAAGACAAATGATTTTCATCAATCTTCTGCTGTAAATTTATAGCACGTTCCCATTTTCATTCAGAGATAATGTTTTTCATGTTTACATTATGGCACAGATACTTCACTAAGAATGGCCCTAAGCACTACTGGTTAGTTCAAAAATAAAGAAATACCTACACATTCAATTTAAATAGTAAATATTTTATCATTTCTCATTTTAAAATGGGAATACATAAAAGAATGGCGTTAAACATAAATACATGAGTTACCTTAAAAATACAAATGTACCTACGTATTGAATTTTTAAATACAATTGTACTATTATAATTTTATATAATATTACCTTTTTTCACGAGGAAATCAACGGAGGTAGCTTGATATCCGGACTAGCTCAATAACAAATAATACATACGCATTGCATTTAAATAATTGTTTTATCTTTTGTCATTTGGGCATGAGAATCAATAAGGATAACGTTAAACAAGCATTTCGGGGATTGCCTTATCAGTAAAAAAAAATACTTACCCATTGAATTTAAGTAGTTTTTTGTTATTACTCCTTTTTATATGGTATAATCAATTGTGATCCGATTAAACTATTTCCTGTGGTGATATTTTAATAGTAAGAAATACTTGGGCATTAAAGTTAAAAACGTGTTTATCATTTCTCTTTTTAACATTGGAATCAATAAGCATGGCGGATAAAAAAAAAACATGTTCGCTGAATTTAAATAATTATTTCCTTATTTTAACATTGGAGTTTATAAGAATGGCGTTGAACACACACTCCCGGGTTACCTTAACACCAAAAATATGTCTACCCATTTTTAATTTACGTAATTTTTATTATCCCTCATTTTAACAGGGTTATCAATTGGATTGTGGCTATACTCCTTCCTGGTGATAATTAAAAAAATACTTGCATATTACGCGTAAATAAATGTTTACCACTTATCATTTTTAACATGGGAATCAACAAGAATGGCTCTAAACATTATGGCGATGTTTTAACAGTAAATAAAACCAGAGCGTTGGATTTAATTAATTACTTTATCAATTCTCGTTTTTAACATGGGAATAAACAAGGATGGCTCTAAGCAGTCCAGGTTAATTAACAATAAAAAAATACCTAACTATTGAATATAAGCCTGTTTTTTTATAATTTCTCATTACAAAAGGGGAATTAATTTTAATGTTAAAACTGTGGAGGGGATACATTAACAATTTAAATACCAGAACATTGAATTTAAATAATTGTTTTATCATTTTTCTTGTGAATCTATAGCGATGGCGCAAAATACCACAACGGTTTACATTAGAAAAAAATCTATTTATTGAATTCAAATAATTATTTTTTCATTTCTCCTTTTTAACTGCAGTCTACCATTAGAACTCCAACGTACTAAGACAGAGTGCGGCGTGAAACAGATTCCCATACTTCGCTTCTTTAAAAGCTAAAAGGGAAATCTGCGAATAATGGCCAAAAGGAATCGCGCTTTCAATGAAAGAGTTGGATGGAAAGAACTGACCATGATATGGTGTCCTATCGATCGTGCGACGGATCAAGAGAGATCTAAAATCCGAAGAGCAAAGATCCTTCTTTTTCTTCCTCATCTCCTATCTCTGTATTTGGGATACATGGACGCAGTGCTCTGCTAGAAACAAGTGCGTCGTCTTTCAAATGAAATCCATCAGAAGGAGCTACACACTTTTCACCTTTATCCTGTGTATGGGTAGAATAGATTCATTTTTACTTTGGTTTTGATTGCATCTCAAAAAAATATTTTATTCTACATTCTTAACGTTTCAGGTGTTTTAAGGACCACTCTTGAATGGTTTGGTTGAAGCATAGAAGAAATATACAAGTTGAGAGAGAGAGAGAGAGAGCATGGTGACCGCTTAGAGTGCTTAGGATCCTATAACTCAAACTTGCAGTAACGTGCGTGACCCTTTGACTACTTTCGTCTTGGGATATTCATCATTTGATTGGTCCTCAGGACGAAACAGGGTGCCCTTCCATTGATTCATCATTTGATTGGTCCTCGGAACGAAACAGGATGTCTTTCCATTGATTCATCATTTGATTGGTCCTCGGGACGAAACAGTGTGCCCTTCCATTGATTCATCATTTGATAGGTTCTCGGGACGAAACAGGATGTCTTTCCATTGATTCATCATTTGATTGGTTCTCGGGACGAAACGGTGCCCTTCGATTGATTCATCGTTTGATTGTCCCTCGGGACGAAACAGGGTGCCCTTCCATAATTCATCATTTGATTGGTCTTCGGGACGAAACAAGGTGCCCTTCCATTGATTCATCATTTGATTGGTCCTCGGGACGAAACAGTGTGCCCTTCAATTGATTCATCATTTGATTGGTCCTCGGAACGAAGCAGTGTGCCCTTCCATTGATTCATCATTTGATTGGTCCTCGGGACGAAACAATGTGACCTTCCATTGATTCATCGTTTGATTGGTCCTCGGGAAGAAACAGGGTGCCCTTCCATAATTCATCATTTGATTGGTTCATACGACATAGAAGACAGAAGGTAAGGACAAGGACTCGTAATTTTGAACCATGGTTAAATGACAAGAACAAGTGAGCTGGCACCTTAATTTCTAAACTTCCACGCAACTCCAATTTGAGGCCATGGTAGTTTAACGTGCACCAGCTCATGTGCACACGACGGTCTTTGTCTGGACCTAGTTTCGAATTCGCAACCCTTAGATGCTCTTCCAAAACTGGACCTCCGAATTTTGTTGGGGTAGTGGAGCTTTTCAAAAGAAGTTATGATCCAATTGTTACAAAAGTTTCAGTCTTTATTTTTACCATAAAAGGTATATATCTGAAGATTGGTCCAAAATAAAAAATTGTGTAGAAGGTATTACAATACACTTGGTCAAAAAGTCAAGTTATTGGTAAAAATTGATAGGTCACATGCATTGGTATTATTATGATTAATTATTTTTATTTCCAATGACAAGGCAATACAAAAGAGATGCATAAAAGTACAACAGGTATAACAATAAAAATACATCAGTTGACTAAGTCTAACAGAAGTGACCGAAGTCATTGGCTTAATAGTTCTCTAGCTCGCCAATACAACGCTGTCTCAGAGTCGCCATGGAGTGATATGCAGCGATGGAGATGTGCTCTATTCATTGGTTCTGCCATATTACTAAGAGGACAGTTTGGTTGGTCGAAAATCCCAATACGATGGAGAGGTTCTCCCAGACAGTAGTGACCCGTTAGTAATTAGGGCACATTGGTATTATTTTGATTCACATAATATTTCCTACACATATGATTCAAATTAACCCTCGATTTGGCACGAACATCACTCCATTATAAAGCTAAAAATAATGTGCCCCTAAATACCTAAAGCTTTGCAAATAGGAGCAGGTTAAACAATATTTAAGGGGGTCCGGGACACATTGAAAAAAATTTGTTATTAATTAAATTTGAATTTTGAATTTTTTTGTACTGATTACCCATCTTACTAATGAGCGAAATCACAACACAAAAATTTTCCAAAAGTTCTTTAAAAATATTAAATTAAAATTTTTTGAAAAAAAGAGGGGTCATTTTAAATTGCTAAAGCTCAAAATATTCGTGATCAATTTTCAAAATTCTTGCAGTAAATTATTCACAAATTTATTAACTTTAATTTTGATTCAGCAATTTAAGAAATATTAATTTAATAAAAAAATAAAAATATTTTAATGAACATTTTTGAAAATTTTAAGGTATTTAAAAAAAAAAAAGTCATATTTTTAAAAGTAAATATATGTTTCAAATTTGCTGAGTAAAAATTAAAGTATAATGTTTGAAAAAGATATATTCCAAATTTCAACCCTTAAACTTTATCGGTTTTCGACTTATAGCAATTTGAATACAGGAAATCTTGAAAAAATGTATCATGGAGAAAAACGTATTTAAAGTTTTAAGAACAGATGTTGTTGCTATGACAACTGTCAAAAGTGTTAGTTTTTCAAAACAACGCGCCACAAAAATTATTATATCTCTAGTTCTAATTAAGAAAGAAACATGATTTAGACGTCATTTCAAGCAGAAAAACACAGAGAATTTGTTAAAATAATAAAAAAAAATTAGAAAAATTGACGATTTTTGTGTCCCGGACCCCCTTAAAGTCAAAATTTCAAGACTAGGAAGTAGGATGTATTTGTAATTTGCACTTAGATATATGCAATAGATTAAAAGGATTAACCAAAAAATGTTTGAGGAAATCCATAAAACTTAAGACACAGTGACAGGTTGAAATCAGAAGAATGTCAAATATCTCAATTAGAAAAAAGACTCGCTTATGTAGTAAACCTATCGTACTTATCAACCATATGTTTTATGCTGTTGCCGATGTAACTCCACTAGACATTGTCGTAATTCCAGAATTGGTTTTACTATCTATATGTAGGTAGGTTGTAAATTGTTGTTGTAATTGTTTCACTTAAACAACACAATTACTAACTATAGAGTTTGATATCAATTTTTAAACTACATATAAACTAATCTGTATCGATTATTTTGAAAGCCCATTGTTCCTTTAAGTTAAGACATTACTACAATCTCAACATTTTGTTTTTCTATTTGATTTGGAATAGCAGTTGATTAGAAACAACCAGAGGAGTGTGAGTACAAAACTTGATCCAACCAAAGATCGTCGTGTACGTGGGGGATGGTTCGCGTTAAATCTGTCTTGACCCCCGAAACTCGTCACGTTGGCTTCAATCTCAGGTGTTGGTCTCGTCATATGACCGTGGTTCAAATTTTGGAGGTGTTGGCATCGAATATTCACCGTCGGGATTAATACCGGACCGTCGCCAATAGCCCCTGATGTTGCTCCAGAGCGACGTGAATTCAACTTCCTACGTACTACCTATTTTATTTACATTTAGGCTTTAGAGACTGGATATGTAGAAAATTCCAAGTGGGCTGGCGTACTTGAGGCTGTCAGATTTACAAAAATTATAACTTTCCAATAAATAGTAACATTGGGCAAACTGGCCCTTTCCGATCCGTTTTATTTTCCTTTGTCCTACACTGCTGCGTCAAATTAAAAATAAAGTTTCCTTAGTTTCGGAAACTATCACCACAGCTGTAGATAAACTTCAAAATCTACCAAATGTATTATTTCTCCAATTACTAAATAAAGCACTTTGTCCTGTCCTTTCCATCCTGTCTATACGGCCAACAATCCTTCGTAAATAACAATTAATTTAGGACAGTGATTTTCAACTGTTGTGTCTTACGAATTGTGAAATGGTTTAAATTGGGTAAGCTTTACTTAACGTCAAAAGTTTAATTTTGAATCTTTGACCAATGTACTCAAAAATAGTTTCAAGAAATGCACTTATAAAGAATTCTAAGGGGATAGTTTTTAATTAAAAGTATCAATAATAAATCTAAAAAAGATGTTTCAAAGAGCCACTTTGAAGCAAAAATGATAGGTTATTAATATTAATATTTTTTGTAAATATATCACAATTAAACCTATTTTTTTGTGAGATACGCAAAAATATATTTATTATTTTGTGGGATTCAGAATTTCAGGATATAGTCTGTATGCCATGAGATGAAAAAGGTTGAAAATAGCTGCTTTAGGACACTGACAGTCACAGGCAAAAATACCTTACTTCAAAATCTCACTAATTTTATCTTTTTTAAACCTCTACAAAGTATATCGAGAAAAAGGATAGCTTGATTCTTTTATAAGTTCAATCCGGCTCAAATGTTAGTAATATCTAGTAACAATGAAAAATTATCAAGTTCAAATTAAAAACTTTGAATACCTTGTAATGATTGCAAATAGTATACCGAATTAAAGTTAATGAATAATTGAAAAACAATTAAGATTATTATAAATTAAATGAAAATAAAAGACAATATTAAAGATTAATGTTCATTTTAAGACAGGCAGTAAAGATATTTTCTTCGGTACAATTTGGATGCCAGTCTTTCCTAATCTACAGTCCAAGATTTGTAACGAAATTTATTTATTTTGTGAATGCATTATTCTTCATATAACACCTAACTTTGATTATCTTGTAAGAACATTCTAGTAACTAAAACAGGAGCAGTGGATAATAATTCACAGAGACTGGGTTTACTTTCAATCTTCTACATGTTGGCTTGCCTTTTTAATCATTAAGATTCGAAAGTCTAGACACATAAATAAAGCTGAAACATCAGACAAACGTAATCCTTCAGATGTCTCATTGTCTGGAAGTCGTAGAAATTCTCACGCGACCAGCGTGAAGTAAGAGGGTTTACCTTTAAATCAAAATAGTACTATAGATCTTACTGCATTATTTTATTTCGCCTATTCCTTAGTTCCAAAGCCCTGCCTTTCACTCTTGTCTTTTGGTCTCTCTCAACCCGCTAGTTTCACTTTTTCTTGTTCAGAACATGCTATAAGAATCCGCGGCCATAAATCACACATTATGAAAGTTTGAAAGGTACTCATCCATTAAATCTTCACAAGGCAGTAATCTCACTTGCCACTTATATCTAATGCGTATAGTGTCTCAACTGCGGTAATATTGTTCTGATAAGAATAAGCTATAAAAGACGTGAAATAACCACATGTCTGTTCTCTCTACCATTCCGACCAAAAGAAAAAGTTCGTCAATATATATATCTCGTCTGGAAAGTTGTCATCACTGAAAATTGGAAGACCCATTGATCTAGTCTTAGTACCTCTAATTAAATACGTAACTAATGGCTTGTCAAAACACCAAGATAACATCAGGCTTGACGGTATAATGGTGTAAAAAAAATAAATAAAATAAACCACTCGAATAAAAGGGCGGCAGGTGAAAAAATTCATACGTCCACTGCAGCCAGGGACCAGTTTGATTTGGTGACATTTGATCTCTGAATTGCCCAATCGCATGCATCCATCTGCATGTAGACCTCGAAGTGACTTCACGTAATAATTAGGACATCTGCCCTACTTTAAAAATACCGTTTTCTATGCTTCATTCTGTAGTTTTATTTCTGGAGAAGGTAACTTCAATTTAAGTTTCGGAGCTGGATTCTCTGAAGTCAATTCAAGGACACAACACATAATTTTCGTCACCGCTAAAATTAAAAATTCCATCTTGCCTATTTTTGAAGAAGCATTGATGTGAATACATTAAACGATTCTATAAACTCAACTTTAATTACTTGTAGCGGCATCGAAATTAACGCTATTAAAAAACCATCAGAAATAAAGTTAGGAAGAAAACGTTATGCAAATGTTATTTTCAACACCAACTGAGTTCGTTTGTTATTTATTTGGCTGTTTAATTACCCTATTAGTGGTTTGTTCATAAAGGAATTTGTTCTTATCAAAATACCGTTTTTTTCAATGCTTCATTCCGTTTGTGGAAAACGGAGAAAGTAACTTCTTTTTTAAGTTTTGGAGTTTGAGTCCCCGAAGTCAGTTCAATGACACGATATTCGTCATCATTTGAATTTGAAAATTTTTCTTAATTATTTTAGTGGAAGCATAGGGGTACATTGCGCAATTCACAGGAACTATTCGCAGCACATTTTTCGTGGTTGATAAAAAGTCGGCGCAAGTACAGAACTGTGTACACACACAACACATTTAACAGTTCTACTCTTTTACTCTTTGTACAAATTAGTCATTTCTCGGAAAGGATAACCATAGGCTCGTAATTTGTACCACATGCGTGAAAACATTTGAACTCTGATTTCTTCAAGACCTGTAAACTGATTTGAAAAGTTGAAAATATATATGTAATGTCATTTAGTTGCTTCCTTTTACCCAATGCTTCCTAAATTTAATATTCAAATGCGTACGAAACTAGGAATTTTAGTTGACAAAAAGTTTTCTAAATTAGCTGCTTTTGATAGATAATATGCGAAAGATCAAAAGATCCAAACGCCGTTACGAAAGCAGCTTCTATCCAGCGAGACTCGCACGAGTTTGTAAAGTTGGAAATATTTTATTCCCGCGTGCCTCATTATACTTATTGGTAATTTAAATTTTTGATCTAAAAGGATAAAACTACTCGAAGCCAGCGAAATTTCTGGCGGTGGATAAAACTTCGGCACTAGAACAAGACAGGGGGCATTTAACTTTTCTATTTTTTTGCACTCCAGTCTTTGCACATGTTAGTCATTTCTCGGGAAGGATAATTATAGGTTCGGTTCCATAAGCGTGAAAATTTTCGCGTTGTTAGGAGAGAGGAGTCTAAAAAAAAAACCAAAACAAAAAAAACTCACCTCGCTTCGTTAGATGGCGACGGTTGGAGAACAAGAACTGCATACATAATGAGTGTTATCGTTTTTTGAATATCCAATCACTTATTAATGGCAGTGTATCTAATACAGCGACGGATTATTACCGTGGTTTTCTTTTTGTTATCCTCTTATTTTTTCACGCATCGGATATGTCTGAATTCGATAGATATGGCCACTGATAGACATAAAAAAATAATTCCTTCTTTTATTAAATTCTGGAAAATAACCTTTCGCACATAATTATCGGTCACCTTTAATCGGATATTTTTTATTATCTCCTGTCGCATCTACCGTTATTAAATTATCTTATGATTTTGCATGTTTATCGATCAAGTAAAGGTGTCCCAGTCAGTCATACATGCCTCTTTATTTAGATTCTTAAATTGGCCATTGAGCGACACGACGTGAAAGAAATAGTAAAGTACATGTAAGAAAAACAAGGTCAAAAGTAATTTAAAATTAGAGGTGAAATGACTGAAAAGATTTCCCCAGCAATTTAGGAAAATTTATATAAAGCGTGCAATTTAATGAAAACAAAATCTATCAAACGAATCAGACGTGAGTTTAAGCATGCTTGCTTAATTAAGTAATAGTGACCCAGTCAGTAACACATGTGCCTCTTTATTTATATTCTTAAATTAGCCTTTGAGTGCTCGTACTTGAAAAAAATTGTTTAGTAATGTTTAAGAAACAAGATCAAGAGGTATATAAAATTACGACTGAATATAGCTAATGTCTAGCATCACTTACACTTGTACTTCAATTCATCTAATGATTTCGATCGAATAAGTACAGAAATGATTGAAATGTTCAATGGTCTCGTCTCTCATTGGTTTGGTAGGTAGTTAGTTAACGTCACTCTAAAGCAACACAGCGGGCCATTGGCTAACCATCAACCCTGAAGTAAAGATCCGCTCATTGGTTCGATGGATTCAGACAGATGCACAAGTGTAAATGAGTCTTCACATCTTGAGTAGTCAGAAAGGCCAAACACTGCACCCTTTCATAAACTTTGCAGAACTATTGGCTATTGGATTGGCTTGTCTTTTAATTTAAAGTTTTAGCTTTATATTAAGATTTAGTTAAAAAAAGCTTCAAGATAACACAAGTTTACCAAACTACTAATAAAACACTAAGTTGTTTTTAGTAATAGTTACGTTCGGTATGTCACTCTACGATTAATTTTTGTTACACGAAGACAATTATACTTCGGTAGTAGTCAGAGTTGCTACTTAAGGAAAAATCTCGTCTCTCATTGGTTTGGTAGGTAGTTAGTTAACATCACGCTAAAGCAACACAGCGGGCCATTGGCTAACCATCAACCCTAAAGTAAAGATCCGCTCATTGGTTCGATGGATTCAGATAGACGTACAAGTGTAAATGAGTCTTCACATCTTGAGTAGTCAGAAAGGCCAAACACTGCACCTTTTCAAAAGCTTTGCAGAACTATTGGCTATTGGATTGGCTTGTCTTTTAATTTAAAGTTTTATCTTTATATTAAGATTTAATTAAAGCTTCAAGATAACAAGTTTACCAAACTACTGATAAAACACTAAGTTGTTTTCAGTAATAGTTACATTCGGTTTGTCACTCTACGATTAATTTTTGTTACACGAAGGCAATTATACTTCGGTAGTAGTCAGAGTTTCTACTTATGGAAAAATAAAAAAAATTGTTCTTGAGTTAGGATTGAGAGTTTAGTATTCTAACAAAACCTATCTAAAACAAATAGTTTACACCTTTGTTTCAAAGTCTTCCAGCAAACTGAAACTATTTTACTTATAAAAACACAATAAAAAGCATTCGGCTTGAAGCCAACGCTCACGTCTTCGTAAGTTCTTAGCACTTATGAAGCGAACTGTTTTCGATTCATTGAAATATATTAATGCCGACTCACGTTCGAATCGAATGTAGTTTTCGGACGTGCTCCTTGTGCTTCAATAGTTCATTTTGGGTTTTTACGCCCTTTCTCTTTGGCTTGAAATCAAAGATACTCCCATTTATGCATGGACACGTTTCAGTCCAGATGCAATGGTATAGAAGACATTGAGAAAATTTGCTACGGAAACTTAAATTCCATTTTTTTGTTGGAATCTTGATAAACAAAAACAAATGTACCGGTTTAAACTAACTGCTATATGTATGATTTGCATAGAGCAATTAGTTTAATATCCAGTGAGGACTTTACCTTAATTCGAGTGGTAAAAGTAAGTTTCTTATCAGCATCCACTGAACCCAACCATTTTAGCAGTCGTAACTTCCTTACGAAATATTTCTATAGAATTCTATAAATATTTCTTTACATTTCTATAAATAATTCCATAGAATTCTGTAAATATCTCTGTAGAATTCTATAAATATTTCTTTACAATTCTATGAATAATTTCATAGAATTCTGTAAATATTTCTATAGAATTCTATACATATTTCAAAAGAATATGTGTGGACAATAGAATCATATAAAATTATGAACCGCTTTTCTATAAGCTCTATATAGTAACCTCAGTAGTTTGAAATCTCTAAACAAAATGTCTGTAGAAACATTTATAGAATTCCAAAGAAGCTAATTTATATTTATTTCACTCACTCTCATTTTATTTCGTTCTTAACTTTTATGTAGAGATTATTTTATAAAAAGAATTACAAAATGTATTTCTGTGTAAATACATTTCTAAAAAGAATTTGAGATAATTTTCTCTATTGACAGATCTACAGAATTATCTTCTATAAAAAGAAATATCGTTTCTATAAAGAAATATCTACAGAATTGCTATGGAACTCTACAACATGTTTTCGTAAAGGTTCGGTTTGTTTTTTATTAACACGTTTGAAATTGTTCAATTCACGAACAAACAATGCGATGAGGATTTTCGGTGTTATAAAACCAAACCGAAAGTTGCTCTCGAATTGTACATAAAGCGGTTATTTTAAAATGTTAAACCGCCGTTTTGGCTAGGTTTGGTATTGAAGCTAATTGACGTTGACCAATCTACTATGATACGCACTACCCTACAATATAGGACCGGACAGCAAGATGTGATGGTATAAGGGAAAGAATGCATGCTTTTATAGGGGATGGTACCCCACGTGCTACAATTACACTAGCAACCCTTCTGGGCATACTTTCTGCTGCAAGTATGTCGCCAGCTCAGCTGTAGATTTCGGACGTGATTCCCTGGTCCGTAAGCGTCGCTCTAACTAGTCCCACAAATGTTCTAGGGGGACTATATCGGGACTATGAGCAGGCCAGGAAGACGTTTTACATACATATCTTGGTACCACTGCTTGACAGAGGCTGCAACATGACATGGAGCGTTATCGTCCTGAAGTAGCATTCGTCCATTCCATAAAATTACCAGAGCGTAGAAAGAACCCGATTGTCCAAAATGTTCATGTAAGTGTCGGCATGCAATTTACCAGGAACAACATGCAAATGTCCCAGGCCATTCCACGAACTCATCCCCCCCCAAACAAGCAGTCGGATTTTATTATGCAAATCAGCTGGCGTCCTGTCCATTATTGCAGAGTAGTTTATCTGTGGCCAAGAGGATTTTAGTTTATATACGTTTTATGTAAGTTTATATACGTTTATAAGATTTGCCATTTTCTTGTAAATCGATTTTTTGTAACAATTTATTTTGATTGCATTCTTTGTTACTCTTTTTTATGCACATTTCTTATTAATTTCTCCAGAACGCTTAATGCCTCACAAGAAATCCTCCAGCAGACCCCACGTATCTCATTTAGCCAAATTTCGTCGTATCCAGTTATTCCCCTTGACCACAGATTTAAATTCCGAATTCATTATTTGGTATTTTTATTGGCGACGTGGTGAAATCGTGCATGAAAAACACGCCAATTGGCGTCATGTTCGGAATATGTTCCGCCCGAGAAACACTACCTCATTATATGTACATTTTGCCTGAAAGAAACATATGGTAGGTCCACAAAAACGCGCCTCTCTCCATTTGAGGATCGGATCGGATTTGATATTGGGGTTTTATGGCGCAAGCTCCAATCGAGTTTTTTGACATTCTTCTGATTTCAAACTGTCCCTGAGCTTTAGTGTTTCTTGATTTCCTCAAACACTTTTTGGATAGTGTTTTCTTGACGGTCTGGGTTTAATAACAAAGAGACAGCACAACGTAATATTGAAGCACGGTCTGGTGACGAGGTCAATACCTGAGCTGGAAACTCACTCTCCAAACGTCCACACTGCACCAACGTGAGTGCATTTGAGGGCACGACAGCTTTAACGTGCACTGGCTCCCTCGTATACGACGGTCTTTGGTTGGATGTAGTTTCGAATTCGCTACCCCCTTTTGGTTATCCGCCATTCTTCCAACATAACTACCGCGATCCTCTCTATAAGTGGGCTGCGACTAGAAGGTGTTGCTGCCTTGGTGTGTGTACAGGTGGTGGGGTGGTATACAGGATGTCCATAAAGTCTCTTTACAATTCCAAAATTTTATTACAAAGATAAATGAAAAGACTGATAAGTGGAAATTATTACAAAATGAGTCGTAAATATTTAAGTTTATTTTTACCTAATTTAATACACCTCTATATGGACACCATTAGTTGCACGAAGCACATCAAAACGGTACTCGATTTCTTGCCATGTTCGCTGTTAATACCTGCATCAATGGCATGGAAATGACAATGGCGATGGCAATGGCACACACGATATCTTTAACATATACCCATAGAAAGTAGTCCAGGGGAGTGATATCTGGTGAACGAAGTGGCCAGGGAATTGAGCCACAACTTCCAATCCACCGGTCTAGAAATGTTTCATTTAGGAACCCAAGAACATGCAGTCCCCAATGTGGTGGTGTATCGAACAAAAGTACGGGACATCACTAATCTAAAGCAGAGGATTACTGATGCCATTGTCACCATTGATGAGGGTATGCTACAGCGAACATGGCAAGAAATCGAGTACCGTATTGATGTGCTTCGTGCAACGAATGGTGCCCATATAGATGTGTATTAAATGAGGCAAAAGAAAATTAAATACATACGTCTCATTTTGTAATAATTTCCACTTATCTGTCTTTTCATTTGTCTTTGTAATAAATATTTGAAATTCTTAAGAGGCTTTAAGGACAACCTGTATATCGGGTGATAAATGCGAAATGAATAAAATGCGATACATGGAATAAAACTTATATGATGAGATACCGGGTTACTTAAAAGCTTGCAAGTGGTATTAAGTATGAGAAATGTATAAACGTTCAAATTCACAGCACTTTTTAATTTCAGAGGAGATGTGGGGATATGTATTTCAAATGTTAAATAAAAAAATGCAGTGGATATTTATTTCCCTTTATGCTTCTAGTTTCATTCTTCGGGTAGTGAAATGATTTTAAATCCTTAGATCTCTGAAAAGTTATTACTCTAGCTTTTCACCCGGATAGAGTCTCACATTTCTAAATTTCTAATATATCCTATTATTTATTTGATTTAGATTCAGTTCGTTTTTCAAATTTTTACATATGGAAAATGGGAATGTAAGACTAAACCTCAGGAGTATGCTTTCATTTATATTTAAAAACTTGAATAAGTTAGAAAATGGCCTTCATATTTACTATGCAGAATTATTATATTTGTCTTTTGAATTATTTTCTCCAACGTGATAGAAATTATAAAAAGTACCAGGCTAAACTTCAAACGTAAGTTTTAATTTGTGTTTCAAGTATTCAGTTATAAGTTAGTTTTCATTTATTTTCCAAATTTAAATTATAAGTTTGATTTTTACTCATTTTTTCCGAAATGAGTATAAATCGCATTCAGATTTACATGTTGAATAATTAAAATATTTGTGTCTTTTTGAATACATCATGAGAGACATGATTAAAAGTAACAGTCAAAAAGTACAAAAATATTACTTTTAATTAAAAAAAACGGTGAGTTAGGTTTTATTTAATTTCAAAAATATTGTAAGATCGAAAATTATGTTCAGATTTACAATGTTGCATAATACATTCATGTCTTTTTGAAATATTCCAATCAAACGTGAAAAAGTACCAGATTAAACCTCGAACATAAGTTTTCATTTATGTTTGAAAATTACATTATAAGCTTGATTTTATTTGTTATCAAAAATTAAATTGTAAGTACGAAACTGACATTGAGATATTCAATGTTGTATAATAATAGCCATTGTCTGAAATATTCCAGACTAACAGGATAAAAAAATACCAGGATTGTAGTTTTTAAGTAATTTAAAATGAAAATGATCAAATTCAGTGTCCAACAAACTGAGAATAATGTATAGATATAATTTTCTTCCCATTTAAAGAATAAGATTTTTATTGTGTAGTATTTTTAAATTTCTTAACTCCAAGTGGTATTGATGAGATAATTTTTCCACCACGAAAATACCTATTTTGCTGATGACGAAATATCTTGTCACCAATATACTACCGATTTTTTTATTAGGACGAGATCAAGAGCTGGTCAGTTGTTTTCTCTTTACGATAGGTCTCGTCCATCGAGATCTGGTCAGTTTTGATAGTTACAAGATAGCTCAACGTGGTGACCCCCTGGAGCGTTAAAGCTGATATGTTTTATGAGTTTATAACAACGTGTACAACATTTTAATGTACTCATACGGTTATGGCAATAAGATAGTAAAGCTTCAAAGCTATAATTTAAGTTAATAAATAGTAGTTAAGTAGTAATAAAAAGTAAGTAATAATTTAAGTAGACTTAGTGTTTGTTAATAAGTTAGCGTTTGTTATATATTGTTGTCGTGCGGGCCATATATGTCCCAATTGGGGGTGCCATTGCCCCGGAGGGTTAGACTTTTTCATACATGACACGTCCGTTTTACAGGAAGGTCCCTTTCACACATTCATTCACTCACACATATCGTAATTTAGATCCCAATCAAAGGCCGATAACCCCCTGATCAGGTACCCCCAGAGGTATTGATTTGGTATGAGAACATGGGGGACTTTGTGACCACGACCTATTTAACGTGCCCCAGCCACCATTAGCGAACAGGACGGTCTTTAGCCAGGTCCAAGCGCCGATCTCGCAATCATCAGAATTGCAGGCTCCGCCGAGGACAGAACCCACAACCCTTCCGATGAGAGCCCGACGCTCTACTGACTCAGCCTCTTTATATTAAGTTGCCGACCAATCGGCATAGTGGTTAAGGTGTTAGCCTCTAGATCGGAAGGTTCCTGGTTCGAATCCAGGTCCGGGCATGGGTGTTTGTAAGCGTATGGTGTAGAGGCGGCTGGTGCACCTTAAATCTGTCGTGGCCGAAAGTCCTCACGTTGGGTTGGCGTGGAAGTTTGGAGAGTGGGGTGCCAGCTCAGGTGTTGCTTCGTCATCTGACCATGGTTCAAAATTACGAGGTGTTGTCCTCGGATCTTTCCCTTAAGGGACTGATCCCGGACCGTCGTCAATAGCCCGTTTGTGTTGCTCTAGTATGACGTTAATTACAAATTACTTTATATTAAGTTAGCGTGTGTTATTAAGTTAGCATTTGTTATTGAGTTAGGGTTTGTTATTAAGTTAGCGTTTGTTATATTAAGTTAGCGTTTGTTATTACGTTAGTGTAAGGTATAGTATGATGATTATTTTGTACAGTTAACTTTTTAGCGGCAGGTAAACAATTGTTAGCACTAAAATTTCATTTACACCAACAGCATGGTATAGATCTGTGTACTGTGGATGTCATCCTTCTTTTAAGTGACCGCTGGCATCGATTCCCATTTACCAGCTGTCAGCGACTGACCTTCTAGAGGGTCCCTTCTTTTGTTCGGTGCCCCTTACCCTTCCGACCTTGAGGTGTGAACGCTCCGGTGATATCTCTTCTCACGCCTCACAACACTATGAAAGGAAAGCGTCAGTCGTAAATGCCACCCACGGCCCTATCTCTCAAGTTCGGTAATTAGGTAAGGGGGCTCGGAGAGTCAGGTGAAACAGCCGTTCTGTGAGACGATTGAGAAAAATCTTAGTATCGCAGTGTAAAGGTTAAGTTATAAAGTATATGAATTGTATCGTTGTTATTCAACTTCACAAATAAAAGTAACTAGTAATTCATGAAAAACACTTTATTGGTGTCCAGTGTTAAACTTTACGCTGCGGGGCTCATATTTTTTCAATCGTCTCACAGAACGGCTCTTTCGCCAGCATATCGCCACCCCTTACCTAATTACCTAACTTTAGCTATAGAGTCTTGAGTGGCATTTACGACTGACGCTTTCCTTTCACAGTATTGTGTGGCGTATCGTTTGGTTTTAGAGTGATATCTACTGTTCCCTTTTTCCCCAAAGCGTTCACAACTCAGTGTAGGGTACCGAACAAAAGAAGGTACTCTATAGAAGGGCAGTCGCTGACAGCTCGCAAATGGTGATCGATGCCAGCGGTCACTTAAAAGGGGGAAAACATCCACCGTACACAGATCTATACCATGCCGCTGGTGTAAACGAGATTTTAGTGGCAACAATTGTCTATCTGCCGCAGCGTAAAGGTTAATTTGGCAAAATCAGCTTTACTTGGGTTGTCGCTTGCAAGAGACCGGGGCTTCCCGTCAAATGAAGAAGGGATGGCCTCGCCGGAAACCTGTTGTCTTCTCATCAGAGGATGGATCCAGGCATTTACGGTGGTAAGAGTCCGGAGTTGACGTTCGGGTCACTTGTAGCTCTCAGGCACAGTCCGGTTCGGTCCTCCTCCTCTGGTTGTCTCTCCTCGTCTCCCTTCCTCTTTGACAAGACAGATTGGGGGCAGAGCATCCCTTTTCGTTAGGAAAAGAACCCTTTTCGTTAGGAAAAGAACCCTTTTTGTTAGGAAAAGAACCCTTTCTGTTAGGAAAAGAACCCTTTTCGTTAGGAAAAGAACCCTTTTAATTACGAAAAGAACCCTTTTTGTTAGGAAAAGAACCCTTTCTGTTAGGAAAAGAACCCTTTTCGTTAGGAAAAGAACCCTTTTCGTTAGGAAAAGAACCCTTTTCGTTAGGAAAAACCCTTTTTCGCCTCGATTTTCGCCAATCCATCCTACCAACCGGTCTGGTGGTTAAGGAGTTAACCTTTAGATCGGAAGGTTCCTACTTCGAATCCAAGTCAGTGCATGGATATTTGTAAGCGTATGGTGGAGAGGCGGCTGGTACACCTTAAACCTGTCAAGGCCGAAAGTCCTCACATTGGGTTGGTGTGGAAATTTGCAGAGTGGGGTGCCAGCTGAGGTGTTCATCCGCGGATAATAAATCTTGTCCTGTGTTTATTTTATGTTTCGCTTTCTCCCAATGTCTTTACTTAACTTTTATATATTAATTTAATTTGGTATTTTTGGCACTGGGTTCTCCCGATCCATATTGCGCCATGCAAGATAAATACTAAAAATTACTAATAAAACAATTTTATTGTTAGAAAATGTTTCTAAAGTCATAGGATGTTTTTAATGCTAAACTTTAATTGAGGCGTTTAACGTGAGGAATGAAGCTCAACTGCCATTTTTTTAAGTATGCAAATAACTAAACAGATTCAACCATTTTTTTTTTAAATCTAGGGTCGGGGTAGCCAATTGGAAGAGTATCCGATTAGCTATCTGAGGGTTGCGCGTTCGAAACTAGCTTCAACCAAAGATTGTCCACGTGGGGGCTGGTCCACGTTAAATCTGTCGTGGCTTCAAATGTTCTCACGTTGGCCTGGCGTGGAAGTTTGAAGAGTGGGTGCCAGCTCCGGTGTAGTCATCTGACTATGATTCCAAATTACGAGTTGTCCTTGGATATTTCCCTTCGGAATGGATCTCAGACCACCGCCAATACCCTGCCATATTGCTCCAGAGTGACGTTAACTGCCTACCTACCTACACATTTTTGTGGCTAAACATGGCCATAGCGCTATGTAACCCAACCCAACCAACCGCATTTTCATTCGAGAAAAACTCTGAGAACTCTCGATTTAAAATGCTCAAGTGTGTGATTTACTTTACATCTTTATTCCAAAACATTTGAAAGGTTATTTATTTAAACACGAGGATTTTAAAAAGGTATTAAATAGGAAGCAATAAAACAATTTTGTAACCAACACTGAAATTCTACACTTTGGAGATTTAGAACAGTAGAAAATTTAATATACGATACAAAACACTATTAATAAATGCAGACTATAGTGTTGTTTTGGTGTTATACTGTAAATTCCATCTTAGAGTAACCGTTTGAATACCTCCATTTAAATAATACGTTTTTACCATCTAAATGTCTTCTTAATGTATCCATTCGGCTACATATTAACTTTCCAGCCCGTGGGACTTACGTCCCCTTCTGGGTAATGTACATATTTGCAGACATTACTTCAAAGGGATCTGTTTCTTCAGAAGTAAAAATACAGTTTTAACCTCTTTTTAATCGCTAAGTACGTCAAATAGTAGATATATTTTTTTGAGGAGAGGCATTTTTCTAAGGACTGATGAGGTTTACAGCAATTTCATGCTCCATTAACTTGGTAGATCACAAAAAAGGTTGGATTTGTTATATGGTAATTGTAATTGTAATTTTAGTTAACGTCGTACTAGAGCAACACAACGGGCTATTGACGACGGTCCGGGATCAGTCCCTTGAGGGAAAGATCCGAGGACAACACTTCGTAATTTTGAACCACGGTCAGATGACGAAGCAACATCTGAGCTGGCACCCCACTCTCCAAACTTCCACGCTAACCCAACGTGAGGACTTTCGGCCACGACAGATTGAAGGTGCACCAGCCGCCTCTACACCATACGCTTACAAACATCCATGCCCGCACCCGGATTCGAACCAGGAACCTTCCGATCTAGAGGCTAACACCTTAACCACTATACCGGTTGGTCGGCATTTGTTATATGGTCCAAGGATAATAAGGTTTGTTTTGTTTTATGGTCTAAAGTGGACTAGCTGATCCAAACAACTTTAAGTATATAGACATACACATACAAAGAAAACTTTATTGACACAGAAGGGAAAAATGCATCCAGAGAGGAATCGAACCTGCGTAGCTCCGGTTGCAACGTCCATTGAATGCAAAATGTGTCTGTGATTAAAGTATGGATTGCCACCTGAATGGGAATGCTCCGAGTCCTATACTAATCTATTGTACTCCGAGTATCCTGTAATATCCTGTCCGGAGTAGTATCCTGTTTCACCGCGAGAAAACTCTGAATTTCTCTAGGGAAGTTCGTCAGACCAAAGACTAGAAGGATTTAAATTATATGCTCTTGCCCACTTCCATTGCTATCTTTAATTTCTGCAGCTTACTGAGCGGGAATGCTTGGAATCCTATAGATTTGTTTCACCCTCAAAGAACTTCAAGTTTCACTAGGGAAGTTGATCAGATCAAAGAGGGGATAAAAATTAAATGGCATACTCTTACTCCACTTCCATTGTTGTCTTTAATTTCTGCAACTTACAGTACCCTATAGCACATCGGGCGTGCTAAAAGGTACAAGTTGTATGTTGCCCGTACTTAAGGTTTCTATTTTAGGGGACCTTGTAACACATCTGGTGGTGCTTGCGGACATCCATCCATAAGTGAGCAAGGTTCAATTTTGTGTTACCTACCCCCTTAAAGTGTGCATCTTAGTGCACTCTGTAGCACATCTTAGGGGGCTTGAATACTTATCCCTAAGTGAGAGGGGTTTGATTGTGTGTTATCTGTCTCTCTGAAAGTTTGCACAAGAATTTCAGACGCTCTCTACTTGGAAATTTAACGTAGAGCGTTGATTTTCTAGTTCAAGAAAATGATTAGGAGGTAATATGGACATCGTATAAACCCAACTATCTCTAAGATGGATGGTAATGCATAAGGATATATGAAAAGATGAGAGATTTCCAAGCTCCGAATTAATGTTCGCCTAAGAAGGGGATTGAAGGTAGTGTATAAGGATATACGAAAAGAAGAAATGGATGCTTTCCAAGCTCCGAACAATTGTTTCCCTAATATGGCGATTTATCTTTCACCAGCATCAAGAGCAACTTTCAATTTTTATTCTATTATACAATTCCCCAAACAGTTAAACCCGATTTTCTAATTCGAGACAACGTTTATGTGGTAATATAGATTATCTTGTAAACTCAACTATCCTTAGGATAGATGATAATGCATATGGATATATGAATAGAGAGCTTTCCAAGATCCTAATTAATGTTCGCCTAAGGGATAGAAGGTAGTGCTTAAGGATATACGAAGTATAACGAAAGTATACGAAAAGAGGAAAGGGATACTTTCCAAGCTCCGAACAAATGTTAACCTAAGATGGGGATTCATATTTCGCCAACATCAAAAACAACTTTTAATTTTTATTTAATTGCCCAGTTCCCCAAACAGTGATACCCGATTTTCTAGTTCGTGACAACGGTAATGTGACAATATGGATTATCTTATAAACCGAACTATCTCTAGGAAAGATGGTAGTTTATATACGAAAACAGGAAAGAGATGATTTCGAAGCTCAGTATTAATGTTCCCTTAAGAAGGGGAATCAACTTTCGCCAACATCAAAAGTGACTCAAATTTTAATCCAATCTCACAGTTTCCCTAAACAGTGAAACCCGATGTTCAAGACAAAGGTTATATGGTAATATTAATATAGACATCTTATAAACCTATCTCTAGGATAGATGGAGGTGTATAAGGATATGTGAAAGAAGAAATGAATACTTTTCAAGATCCGTATTAATGTTACCTTTAGAAGGGGATTCAACTTTCTAAAATACCAATCATTCATAAATTGTTATCTTATCCATAGTTCTTCCAAACAGTAAGACACGATTTTGTAGTTACAAGACAACGTTTATGTAGTAATATGGATTATCTTATAAATACAGCTATCTCTAGGATAGATGGTAATGTATAAGGATATACGAAAACAGGAAAGGGATGCTTTCGAAGCTCCGAATTAATGTTACCCTAAGAAGGGGATTCAACTGTCGCCAACATCAAGAGAGACTCATAAATTTTTATTCAATTGCACAGTTCCCCCAAACAGCGAAACCCATGCTACACCATGCATAATCGAGGTCATGTTTTCCCAACTATACTTTACTATATAACTTCCGAGATCTGTTTGGATGCAGGGAAAAGGATGTATATGTGGATGCGGGGTGGCGAGACTCCAGAATCCTCTGATTCGACAAATGTAGGGAAGCTGTTGAGTTCGAGAATGTTCAGGGGAAGTTTAATGGTCCACGGAAAATGTGGAAAAGGGTGGAAGGAAAAAGAAATCCCAAAACCCATGATTTAGATGCACTGAAAACTAAAAGAAAAAGAAGGGGAAAGAAATATCATTTTATGAGTCCCACATCCATTTTGGCTACCAGCATATATATGGAATAAATAAAAAAGTTGGATATTGTTTCCATCTGGGCGACAATTTCTAGTTCATAAAATACTTTCACTTCACGGTTCTCAGAGTCGGAAACATATTTCTTCGTCTTTTCCGAAATAGGTCCCAATTTCGAGCTGTTCGCCGAGACATATAGAGCCATTTGACAATGGCGCGGGTAGTTTCCAACTGCGACCTAAGAAGTTTCGTGTAATAGACGAGAAGTTAGAATGTCATAAAGTGATAAAGTTCCGATCAAGGCTAGCCAGTCAATCTTTTCCCCTAAAGAGAGAAATGGCCACATATTAATTTAAAATTCTATAATGGAAGGGCTGCGCTCTTTTAACAGTGGTAGTGACAATTATTTGCCCCAGTACCATGTCGATTTCCTTGCATCACCAGTCTTCAACGGCTGCGGGAATATGGAAGGCTATAAAGGGAAGTTTCATGTAGCTCGCTTATTCTTATTCAATGGCGAATTCGCATGGAGGATGTTTCATCCATAAATCACTTAGTCTTCAAATGGAAATTCGAGATAAAAATTCTACAAGTGATTACACTGTGTAACAATGCTGGGGATTCAATTTCATCAAAGTGCAGCTATTTCTTTTTCTTATTAATCTCGTTTTCTTATCACTGGAGTATCAAAAGTTGCTATATTGTAGTTTTTAGCAACACAGTAGCATAGAAATAAATTCCCTCAAACAGAAACTGCCACATATTGCTTTAAATTTTCATAATGGGAGATAGTTTCTTAGCCACCGTGTAGTGGCAATTATTAGCCCTGGTACAATGAAGATTTTGTTGCTTCACCAATTGTGAACAGCTGCTGTAATATGGAAATGAGAAGTTTTATGCGGCTATAAACTATTTCATTGATGGAGTTTATTTCCGTCCATTAATCATTCAGACTTCATATGGAAATTTAAGATAAAAATTTCACGATAAATTATACTGTATAACAATGGTGCGGATACAGTTTCGTCTGTCACAGCTGCTACTTTTATTATTAATATCAATTTCTTATAGCGGAGAACTACGTACAGTTACAATGTATGACCACGCTATGGCATATTTCTGCAACAGTAGCATATTTCTCCTCAAACAGAAACCCGGCTGCATATTGATTTAAATTTCTATTATGGTATATTGCTCTATTTAACCACCGTAGTAACGATTGTTTGACATAGTATCATGTATTCAGTGAGTTTATGCACAGTCAAATAGGTCAAGACACACAAAGGATTGAAATACAGATCTTCCTTGGACAGCTACAGACAAATGAGCTGACCAGGAGAGGCTTGCTCCATATTGCATTCTCATATGGTCTATATTAATAACCTATTGAGAAATCTAAGAGTTGAAGGAGAAATGCGAAGCACGAGAAAGAAAATATAATATAAACTACCCAAGTCTAAAAATCTCAAAATTGACTTTAAAAAAACTTTGGTTTCCGATTCGTTTTAAAACTTGATATCTTGTTTTTTCTGCTCTTACTCCCAACTATAAAAATATGCTAAACTTCAGATTTCAAATTCGAAATAAATTAAACTATTTAAAATTTTACTGAGGCAGAACCCAAAACCGTAAGTACTTTAACTTTCCAACGGGTAATATGTATTCCGTAGGGTATGTTTGTGGCGTTTTTAAATTATTGCAGAGAAGTAAGTATCTACTTTTAAGAGAAAAATGAGGGCTTTAAGGAGAAGCGAACTGAGATTTTCAGACGAATGCTTACACTGTGATACTTTTCACTCAAACTTCTTTTAATCTTTGGTATTATTTCTACGACTGGGACATTTAAATAGAATCATTTTACTTTATTGTCTTAAGGTAGAAATTTTCAGCGATTTTGATTTTATTCCACAATTTAGTGCCGCAAGAACGGTAATCATAGTGGAAGATTTATTTCATTTTAATGTTTTAGTTTTGAGCTTTCGATAGGTGTGTCCACAAATAACATCAAGAAATACTCGCATATTTAATGCCCGTATAAATAATCCTGACTGTTAAGTTTCTTTAAGAGCTATTAAAAAAAAATTCAAAAACATGCTTTAAAAAGCCACCTTGGAGAAAAAGAGTAGTTAACTACCAGTATTAATTTAGAACTAAATCAAAATGTTATTTTTGTGAAATCAACAAAAAATATAATGTATTGTTTGGTGTGCCTCAGAATTTCGGTAGTTATTTCATGTGTGCCATGAAATGAAAAGTTTAAAAATCGCTGGCTTAGGACAACGATCATAGCAAGTTTGCATTACTGCAAAATCTCACTAATTTGATCTTTTTCAGACCTCAACAAAAGTATGTCGAGAAAAATCTCTAAGACAAACTAAAAGCTACAACTAAATTTTATTCGAACGTCCACGTTTTGTTATTCTCCAATTTTTTGCTCCGCATCTCAGTTTTGTTCAGCAAGTTTTCACGAGCTGCTTCTGAACTGTATGATACGACTTTGCAATTATGATGAATTGGGAAAGTTTTCTCATCAGATCCAATGAAATGATAAAAAAACGCTATCAAGAGAACGTAATTTCAGGCCTTTTGTTGTTAGTGTTAATCTCCAAAAATAAGGAGAGAGCAATACGCCATTAAAAGTTCTTAAACCGTTCAACAGATAGTATCACTCTAAGAGCCTCCTTCGATTTTTCTTGGCATCAGTAGTATCGTTCTTCCACGTGAACTCAGTAGAATCAAAACACAATGAACAAAATATATCCGTCGCTTGAAGAGCCAATATTTCAAAGCATAACGCGAACGAATGAAAGGAAAAAAATTAGTTACTTCGAAAAGAAAACATTGCCTGAACTATTTGACCTTATCCCAGCAGGTTTTGCATTCAAACTTTCCTACTGTTCGCTTCGAACAGCTTTCCGAACCCTCCTATCCTGATCGTATTGTTGATTCAAGTATCATACCTGCCAGGGCTGATTTCGTTTTTTTTATCTTGCGCGTAGTTTTATACGCCAACATCGAAAAACAAAAGAAAAAGAGAAATATATATCTGTAAAATTATAGCTCGTGTTTGATGGACAGTTTATTGGGACCTAACCCTCCCCCCCCCGCCTGTCCACACCTTTTGACGAGGGGGGTCATTCCCCCCCCCCCAAAGCTGGAGTGAAGCTGTCGGAAAATGTTTCGCTTATGTTATTGCAACTTTTTTTCAGCTGCAGACGCCGAGTTCCTAGATTATGAGGGGTAAAAAAATACGTAGATCGTGCAGTGGGGGTAGCAGCAGATGGTGTAATGCTGATTAACGCATGTAGCGCGTTCTTGTCGGACCTGTTTTCTACCCACAGAGAAGACGTATTCCTCGGCGCCTTTGCCTTAAAACAAATGTTGGAATTATTTTAAGGCAATCGCTTGTCTGTCAATATTATTAACGACGCACATGAAGCGCAGAGGTGAGAAGAGAGATTGAAATTTTGTTCAACAGCAACGTCAGGCGATGCTCAGTCCCTCGTTAGTGGTTGTCGCCCATCAATAAAACTATTGATTTATTGTCTCCGACTTGTGATGGCCATGGGCTGTCAATTCTTTTGCTTTTGACATGACAAGCTTCTGCTGGGAGTTGAATTAGCTTGACTAATTTTTGATGGTTGAAAATCTTCAAAGAATAAAATTGTTTTTAACTATATGTTATAGCGCTCTCTGCTTATATTCCAAAACTTACAGTCTGTTGGGGGATATATGAAATTTTATTTGCATTAAAACAAATTTTGGAATTATTTTAAGGCAATTGCTTGTATGTCATAATTATTAACGATGCACGAGTAAGTGCAGAGTTGAGAAGACCCTCCAAAGGGTGTAATTCAAAATATGTGCGTAACAGGACACTGGCTTGTCCACAATACCACGTGTTACTTTTTTGAGGAGATAGATTTTGATGAAAGACTCCGAGTTGTGTTAGAATTTGAAAAACTAATCGTATTCAATTATATCGTTTAACAATTGATACTTAATAGGGTATATATAACCTGAGAGTTAGATTTAAATACAAAATCAAAATCTAATTAATTTTTTTTTTAATTGTTGTTTTTCTACAGAAAGACATCCAATTGCAGGGAACAAAAAATTTATAAATATGTGAGAAAAGAGATATTTACTGAAATACAGTTAGATAGGAAATATAAAACAAAACAAAACCCCATTAATAGAGCTCTCGATATCTCCCCCTCGACATATCGTGTTTTTTTCTTGCGCTTCAAGAAACATCAAAATATCGACGGTAACCGTGTATTCATATGCTCAGTTTGAAACATGTCCTGTGGATGATAATGTCCTGTGATAATTTTGTCCTGTGGCTGATAGCAACTTTTCACTGTAATAAACAGCCTGTGATTGAAAGAGGGGAAGATAAATTGAAGATTTCTTGAATGGTAGTATTGTGAAGGTAAATTGGTAGCTCACGAACGGCTGCAAAAATACTAAATCAGTTGCAATTTTGGAAAATAGTTTTCCAACTGCCCTCGCTATATCACTCCTGTCAATAAAACGCACTTTGTTTTTGTAGCTAAGAAGCCCGACGATGAATAGAGGATTCCGTAGAGACAGTATTACAATAGAAAATAAGTGGAGCACGAACAGCTGAAAAAAATCAGTTGCAAATTTGGAAATCATTGAATTTTTCCTCGCTCCTCGCTATATTGCTCCTCCTTCGATACTTCGCTAGTTTTTCTCGTACCACAAGAAGCGTGAAATATCTAAGGGATACTGCATTTTGATATGCTCAATTCTAAACATTTATAAATCTAAAAGAATCTTATCCGATGAGTGATAGCAATAGCGCACCGTAAAAGCCTCTGATTGAAAGAGAGACGATGAATAGAGGATTCCGTAGTGACAGTATTACAATTGAAAATAGGTGAAGCACGAACGGCTGAAAAAAAATCAGTTGCAAATTTGGAAATTATTTAATTTTTCCTCGCCTTCTTTAATACAGCTCCTCCTTCGATGTATCCCACGTTTTTGTCGTACACCAAGAAGCATGAAATATCTAAGTGACACTGCATTTTGATAAAGCTCAATTCTAAACATTTATACATTTAAAAGAATCTTATCCGATGAGTGATAGCAATAGCGCAACGTAAAAGCCTCTGATTGAAAGAGAGACGATGAATACAGGATTCCGTAGTGACAGTTTTACAGTAGAAAATAAGTGAATCACGAACGGCTGAAAAAATATCAGTTGCAAATTTGGAAATAATTCAATTTTTCCTCGCTCCTCCTTCGATACATCGCACGTTTTTCTCGTACCCCGAGAAGCGTGAAATATCTAAGGGATACTGTATTTTGATATGCTCAATTCTAAACATTTATACATCTAAAAGAATCTTATCCGATGAGTGATAGCAATAGCTCACCGTAAAAGACTCTGATTGAAAGAGAGACGATGAATAGAGGATTCCGTAGTGACAGTATTGCAATAGAAAATAGGTGAAGCACGAACGGCTGAAAAAAAATCAGTTGCAAATTTGGAAATTATTCAATTTTTTCTCGTCTCTCTCAATACAGCTCCTCCTTCGATAAATCGCACGTTTTTTCTCGTACACCAAGACGCGTGAAATATCTAAGGGATACTGCATTTTGAAATGCTCAATTCTAAACGTTTATACATCTATAAGAATCTTATCCGATGAGTGATAGCAATATCGCACCGTAAAAGCCTGTGATTGAAAAAAGAGACGATGAATAGAGGATCCGTAGTGACAGTATTACAATACCAAACAGGTGGATCACGAACGGCTGAAAAAAAAATCAGTTGTAAATTTGGAAATTATTCAATTTTTCCTCGCCTCTTGCTACATCACTCCTCCTTCGATATATCGCACGTTTTTCTCGCACCCCAAGAAGCGTGAGATATCTAAGGAATACTGCATTTTGATATGCTCAATTTTAAACATTTATACATCTAAAGGGGTCTAATCCGATGAGTGATAGCAATAACGCACCGTAAAAGCCTCTGATTGAAAGAGGGAGAAGATAAATGACATTTGACGGTAGCGCAAAATAAATTAAGATTGATTACAACATGCGATTGACTAATTAGGACAGAGGGTATCCTTTGAAGCCTAAAATGTTGCGATAGAAATATTTAATAATTAATTTATAAACTTGACATAATAATCGAACGAAATGAGGCAGACTTTTCTCTACACTTATCGCAGCTGTGGGGGGAAATAATTTTATCTCCTTTCATGCTCTCGTTCCAGACAAATTCACAATGCTGGTGGACATACTTTTTATATAAAGTGCATGAACTTTATTTGAAAAGTATCTCGAAACATAATTCTAAACCTACCTTATGATGGCTGGTTTTGGGGATTTATGGCGCATGGTGCCATATTTGGCCATGCTGCGCCAGACACAAGACACACAATAAAAGATTTTATTGACAGAAAACAGAAATACACACGGGAAGGAATGGGCCTGACAGGAATCGAACCTGCAACCACCTACAACACTCGCAGACCAACATTATGAATGCATCGTATTTCGTTAACTCAATTTATGGCTAGATCCCTTTTTTACAGTTATACCATTATCTGCAGTTTTACTGAAAAGTGAAAACAATATACACTACCCTACAATAATGTACCGGACGCCTGTGGATTTGTATATAATCCGACTACTTGTTTGGAGGTGTTTTTCGTGATATGACCTGGGACCTTTGCATGTTGTTCCTGGTAAATAAAACGCCGACGCCTACATGAACATTTTGGACAATCAGGTTGTTCCTACGCTCTGTCAATTTTATGAAATGGACGAATGTAACTTCCAGGACGTCAACGCTTCATGTCATGTTGATGCCTCTGTCAAGCAGTGGTATCAAGATATGGTTGTAAAACGTCTTCCTTGGCCTGCTCAGAGTACCGACCTAAACCCTATAGAATATTTGTGGTACGAGTTAGAACGACGCTTACTGACCAGGGAACCACGTCCAAAATCTACAGCTGAGCTGGCGACATTCTTGCAGCAGGAATGAACACAAATACCCATAGCTCTGTATAAAAAACCTTTTGAAAGTAGCCCCAGAAGGGTTCCTAATGTAATTGCAGCACGTGGGGAACCATCCCCTTATTAAAGCATGTATTATTTCCCTTATACCAGTACATCTTACTGTCTGGGCCATTATTGTATGGTAGTGTATATATCTTGTTTGAGAATAAAAATGTTTGAAGGACTTTATCTGGTCAACTTGACGTATCTACACATCTGGTCCTGGTCAGCTAAACCTCTCCTGAGTTCCGATTCTGGTCTGTGGGCTTGGGTAAAGATTTTGTAGGGCCATATCTAGTTTGCGGGTCTGGAAAACCTATTAGGAGGGTCATATCTGAACTGTGGGCCACAGTTAAATCTATACAAAAGGTAGTATCTGGTCTGCGGGCCTGTTAAAACTGTTTGGAGTGTCCTATCTAACCTGTAGGGGGTAGTTAACCTGATTGGATGGCAATATCGGAAATGCTGGCGGGATTTCTTCTAATAGCCTAAAACTTTTATATTATACTGTTATTCTATAATCCGTGTTATTTAATATTGTATTTATGATTTACTTCAGAATTGTGTAATTATTTTTCTCTTTCGTAATGTGAACTGACGAAGTTGAATCATGAAGAAGGAATGAATACGCAGAACCGAAATTGCAAAGCTGGTTTACTATCTGTTAAATATTGAACAATATTACTTACTTTTCTCTACTTACTTCTTCACTCTTACTTACTTTTCTCTACTACTTTTACTTACTTCACTCTATTGAGAATATATGGGCCGCGTTAGTCCAGTTGGAAGAGTAACGGGTTAGCAGTAGGAGGGTTGCGAGGGTGTTTTGTATGTTAAATCTGTTGTGGCCTCACGCGTCCTCACGTTGACGGGATGTGGAAATTTGGAGAGTGGGGTACCAGCTCAGGTGTTGGCCTCGACATCTTAACGTGTTTCAAAACTACGTGGTGTTATCCTGGGATCTTTTCGTAGGGATTTATCCCAGTCCGACGCCAATAGCCCATTGTGTTGCTCCAATGTGCTGAAGGAAAAATTATTGCTTGGTTCATTGCAGATCTGGTCCTTGCCTCAAAGAAAAATCTACAAACCAACAAATTTGATGATTTGTAAAAAAAATATTCAATATTTCCATCTCTATTTCCAATGCATTTTTGAATTATGAAACGATTTTGAATTTCAGAAGCATTCAGTAGTCATTATTGGTAGTTTGTCATCAACTCACTTCTAAAATTCTCAAAGCCTTTCGCCCGTTAAGATGACACAAGATATTTAAACATTTACCATAACCCTTGGTCTCTCTCAGGGTTAATCACCAGACCTTGAAACTATGGCGAAGCATTTGGCCAAATATGGCCATTGCGCCATTCAAATCAACCAGCATATGGTAAAACAGTGAGATAGCATATACCAAAATTAATATCGAATATACAAAACCTGAAGTATATTTCCCTGCGACAGTCAATCAAATTTCAATGCAAATAAAATAATTGTTGCCCTAAGCGCATCGACCACTGTGTGTGTAAGAATCATTTTAATAACAGTTCTTCCTAATGTATGGAAACCGTCAAAAGCAATTAGAAGCATCATACTGAAGTCAACGGAAATGTGTTCCCAATGATAGTTTATTTGGTGGATAGCTTTAAATAAAGAGAAATAATTTTGTTTATTTTTATAGCTCGAGCTCCAATGTGAAATATGAAACGATTTCCAATTTAAGAAGTAACGTCAACTCACTACTAAAGTTTTTTAGCTCTTTCACTTGTTAAGAAGACACAAGACTCGAGATTTACATTTACCACTACCCCTAGCCTCTTTTAGGGATAATCATCCGACCGTACGATTGCAATATCCATATCCTATAGCAAAACACTAGGTCATATATGGTTCCTTCGCTATCAAATACAACCAATCTATGATAAAACAGCTGAGAGACATAAAACAGAAACAATTTCCATCTACAAAAACTGAAATAAATATTTCTCTGTGACAGAAATTAAATTCCAATGCCAGTAAGCTTACCCACATCTCTCGACTACAAAAGGAATCCATTTCAATAAGATTTTCTTCGTTCTGAAAGGTAGGCGAAATGTATTGAAGTCGTCAAAAGCAATTAGAGCATCGTAATTCCATGTCACACTCTGAGTCCTCCAAATGGTAATAGGAAATGGGATTCCAAAGGTAGCTTTCATCTGTTTGGTGAATAATCTTAAATAAAGACAAATGATTTTGTTCATTTTACCTCGAACTCTGTTCCATAAATGTGAATTATGAAATTATCTCGAATTTAACTAGGATTGTGAACTCACAACTAAAATTCCTAAATCCCTTTCATCTGCTAAGAAGTCAGAAGTCTCCCGATTTAAACATTTCCCAAAATTCCATGTCTCCCTAAGGAATTATACGAGCACACATCTGCAGTATCCTATTACGAAACAAAGTATCGACGTATACCAAGAGCAATTTTCATGTACAATAACTGAACTAAATATTTCCCAAACACAGCGACCAAATTTCAATGTAAATAAGACAGATGTTTCTAATGTGACCCATCTAACACTTGAAAAGTATATATTCCATTTCAATAATATTTTTTTTCCGAAAAAAGTATTTGTTTGGTTGAGGTTTTTTTTATGGCGTAAGGGCTAGATCAATCTAAGCCAAACAACGTAAGGTAGACTCCTAAAATGTATGCGTGATACATCGAAGTTGTGAAAAGCAATTAGAAGTATCGTAATTACCATTTCTCTAATTGAGTCGCTCTCCAAATACTAGTAGTTATGTAGGTAGTTAAATAACGTCGCTTTGGACCAACACAAAGTTGTATTGGTGACATACGGAATCAAAACCACAGATCAAGGACATCGCATCGTAATTTTGAACCACGTTCAAATGGCGAGGCCAACATCTGAGCTGGAACCCCACTCTCCTAACTTCCACACCATGCCAACGTGAGGACATTTGAGACCGTGAGGACATTGAAATTTAACATGTACTTGCCCCCGTGGACGCAATGGTCTTTAGCTGGACCGAGTTTCGACTCTCCGGTTGCTAATCCCTTTTTCTTCCAATTTTGATACCGCGACCCAAATATTAATAGGAAATACGCTTCAAAAAGGTAACCATTCCTATTTTGGGTAGTACCATTCCTAGTACCATTAGTAGTACCATTGATATTTTGAGTGAAAAGGGATACATTATTTTGTTCAATTTTACCTTTATCTCCATCGCGTAACTAAGAATTACGCAAAAAAGTAAATCAGTAAACATAATTCCAGTCACCACATAACTAAAGATCCAAAGCCCTTCCAGCTGACAATGGAAGCAATAGAGAGGGAAGATCCATCCGACCACACAACTGCAGCATCCTACCGCGAAACAGTGGGGCGACATCATAAACCTAAAACAATTTCCAAGCTCGATAACCGCAGCAATCAAATTTCAATGCAAATAAGATAGATATGCTCCACCGATCCCCATAAGCCACAGCCAGAATCCATTTCAATAACATTTTCTTTCACCTAAAAGGTAGGCGCGACGTGTTGAAACCGTCAAAAGCAATTAGGGGCATAGTAATTGCCAAGTCTCCCATCGAGTCGCACTCCAAATCCGAAAACTCCTTGGGTGGAAGAAGTAATGATTCCAGTCATCGGATCATGGTCCACCCTCTTCATAGCACCAGAACTAGCAGGTTCATTGGCTTTTTATGTGCTCTGCTGCCACATGACCCTGTGAACACGTACCGACACTCTGAAACAATGTTCCTGCAGCACTGCAGGTTCGCGAGGAGCCCAGACAGGGGGGTAAATTAAACAAGAAATCAGCTGGGGCAGTCCCGTGGCTAGATATCTGTGCGTCTGACATTGGTGACCTCACCCGTGTTTGACGTCGTAAATCCCGAGAACCACCTAGGGCGCTTCCAGCCTTGTGGGTACACACCGTGGACGACCCTGGGAGGTCAGGATAATATTGCTCCGCATAATTTGCCTATATTTCCAACCTCAAAGGCACCTTAAATTCACAGGTGTACAGGAGTGAGAAACAGAGTGGCGCTAGTCTGTCTGAAGAGAGGTAGCTCAGGGACATCAGCAAAATACAGAAACCTCAAAAATGTGAGGATGTAAAATCATTGTCGTCGAGGCAACTTTATTTGGGAATTGAATGTTCTTTGTTGAACGAGGATTATTTCTTGTTCACTTACGTGTGGGCGTAAAAAAGACGGCAAATATACGCTTTTCAACTGATAGATATTGCGATACAAGATAATATTTTCACGCATAATTTGATTATATTTCCAACCTCAAAAGCACCTTAAATTCACAGGTGTACAGGACTGAGAAACAGAGTGGCGCCAGTTTGTCTGAAGATTGGTGGCTCAGAGATATCAGTAAATTAATGACATCTAAAAGATATGTAAATGATTTCAGACCATCGTTGTGGGGGCTACTTTATTTGTGAATTTAATGTTCTTTGTTGAACGAGGATTATTTATTGTTCAATTGCGTGTGAGTGCAAGGAAGATGGCAAATATACGCTTTTAAACTGCATTTCTGATTAAAATTTTTGAAACTAGTGACATTTTGAATCAGGTAAAAAACTGATGGATATTGAGATACAGGATGCTGTTGCTCCGCATAATTTGATTATATTTTCAACCTCAAAGGCACCTTAAATTCAAAGCTGTTCAGTAGTAAGACACATATTATGCTAGTCTATCTAAAGATGGGTAAATCAGAGACATCAATAAAATTCAGAAATCTCAGAAACAATGTGAAGGTTATCAAATCATGGTCGTAGGTAGGCAGTTGAGTTTATGTACCACTGGAGCAATACTATAGGTTATTGGCGATCATTCTCGAAGGGAAAGATCCAAAGATAACACCACTTAGTTGTGAACCATGGCGAGATGGCGATAATAAAATTATCTTCAAAAGGATCAATCGATCGAAGGAAACTTTATTTGGGAACTGAATGTTCTTTGTTGAACAAGAATTATTTCTTGTTAAATTATGTATGGTCGAAAGAATGATAGAAAGTATGCGCTTTCCAATTATATTTCTCATTAAATTTTCTGAAAATAATGATACTTTGAATCAGATCAGAGAGAGACAGATAGAGCTGATGAATATTAGGATACAGGGTAATATAGTTCCACATAATTTGATTATATTTTTCACCTCAAAGCTCCTTAAATTCACAGGCGTGCAATGAGAAACCGTGACACAATTATGTCTGAAGACGGGTAGTTCAGGTACAGTCGTAAAACTCAGAAACGTACCAGACAAATGCGAAGGATTTCAAATCATAGCTATGAAGGCAACGTTTGAAAACTGAATGTTCTTTGTTGAAATAAGGGATATTTCTTGCTTTAAATTATGTGCGGGCGAAAAAATGGTAAGACTGTAAAATTGATATATGTGTGACTTTAAAAAAATATATTTTTCACTAAAATCGATGACAAAATTGATGTGTTGAATCAGAATTCATAAGGGGATCGATGTATTGAGGTATAGGATATTATATCCCCTCTGAAATTCTATTTTATTTCCGACCTCGAAAGGTACATTGAATTTTTAGCTGTTCAGTAAGTGATAAGCAGTAGCCCTACTCTGAAGATGTATATAGCTCAGGGCAGCAGCAAAGTCCAAATCTAAAAACATATGAAGGATATCAAATCATAGTCATGAGGAACGTTTATTGTAAACTGAATATCTATGTTGAACAAAGGCACTTTTCTTGTCACAAATTCTGCTTGGGCGTGGATTCGATTTGACTCGGCTGATTAAATTACTAATTCGTGTCCTGCACTGAATAATATCATGTGATATCCTCTGTAGCTATGTTATGCTACATAAAATGTTGGGTCGATGCAAAAGTTCATCTAGTTTTTTGACAAAAATTGAAGCATTATTTTATTTACTAAATATAGATTTAATCCATATGTGCCGTTCTGTTCGATGATCTTTCTCTATCTCTCCTGTAGCTGCATAATCCCACGCTCACAGAAGCTCTGAGGTTTCTGACTAAAGAACTCATCCCGATGACGAAACTTTCTGGCAACGGCCTCCTTGCCATACACAACACATGTCTTCTTTTGCGACTTTCTTTCCGGAAATTAAAAAGCATATGTTGAAAATGCTCCTTATTTTCTGCCATTTTTAATGCTTTACAAAATTTTAAATAAAACAACCAAAACACAATTTTTTTCTAAGTACTCGCTGAAATTTCTTCTTTCAACAACATTCAAATTTTACACATGGGAAGTAGATAGCACTTCGGTTTTGCGATGTAATGCCATCTAATGCCATAAACGTGACCTTTCACATCAATTCAATAAAATTACAGTTCTATAGAAAACTTGTCACCCAAATACTATAGTCTTAAAATAGTGGTTGATGAATTTCCACTTGTAATTACCAATTTTCCTTACACATAAGATTTTAACTGCTAAATTACTCATTTTTGTGCTGATCTAAATAATCTTATGATAACCTTTACATTTATCTTAAAAGGTTTAAAACACAAACCATTATAACTGGGTTTCTACACATGGGAGGTATTTTATGCCAAGCTAAATACAAGAGGTAGTAGTGTTTTTGCAGTGGAACTTGTATTCTGTTAGTATTCCGAACCTGGATTGTATTTTGAATATGATTGCAGCACGGCTCTTACAAAAATTCCAAAGATCGTCAATAGTCCGTTGTGTTCATCCAGTGTGACGTTATTAAAAAATACCTATCCAGACGGCATGTATAGGCGAGGAACCACTAGAGCCATTCACTAGTGAGATCGACAACGTAAAAATTGATACTGTTTCTCTGATGTTTAACTCGGAAATAGGTCTTGGAGTATGGACCACTTTCACTTGCTTATTATCAAACTGGTAAGAAAATTCCAAACAATGGCAAATTTGCTCATAGCCCTACCTTTGACGCAGTTGTTCTTTTGGTTTGACAGTCATAGCCCTCACCACATGTGCAGCGTATGTGATATTAAATAATGCTAGACCAATATTAAAAGAGTCAGAAAAATTTATTATACAAAATGTCGATAGCTACTTTGATTGAGCAAAAGGTTTATCATCCTCAGAACACAAGTTTTTTTTAATCCGGTATATTTGCACCGAATGCCATTTAATGCCCATTGCATATAGGGACTGATTGACTTGATGGGCCACACCCGCCATTAAGCGCGACAAACAGCACCGAAACATTCCAGTTTGCGTTGGAATCGTGGTGAGAAAATGATATATCATTACTGATTGGTGAACCAAATTGAATAAAACGCCAAACATCCTCAAAACGGTGATAAACTACATTTTAACCCTCCTGTATGTTGTCTCGACGAGGTATCTCGTCATTACCAGAACTGACCACATCTTCTTGGAAGAAATATATCAGCATTAGAAGAAAACACGTTCACAATTCACAATCATTAGAAGAAAACTAACTAGATATTGACCTTCCATCATGCAAAATCGGCAATATTGTGATGACGAGATATCTCGTCATTAGCGAAATTGACCAGATCTTGGTGGACAAGAACCTTACCTTAACCTCTTAGAAGGTTAAGGTAACCTCTTTACTTATCATGCGAGAGCGTTTGGGTAGAGGAACAAAAATCTTCCTTTTATTTTTGCACTGAATATCCCTCTCATATACTATTACCTTGTGGTTAAAATACTCTCTTCGATCCATCATTTGCTCCAAGATTACAATAATAACGTGTCTGTTTTCCCTTGAATCCCGGAGTGACTTCCACCAATTTCGCTCGAATCGACCGTTATCTGATGAGATTCAGCAGACACTGGAAAAAGCGCACAGCCAAGAAAGACTGAGCAAATAAAAATGGAAGTAAAATCAATTCTGGAAACACTTTGAATATGTTAATGAGGAGTCTATGGCCTGTTTGCAGAATGATTCATTCTCTTCTGAGACATTTTTCTTCTGTTTTAACGACTGTTTCTTTGCTTAAGTCGCGTCGTGAAGATAAGGTTTATGTTCGTTTCAATGCAACAACTTTTGAATTTGAGTATAGAATTTAAAAACGTTGAACAAATGGGAATAAAAGAAACCAATGTACCTAACGCTCGCATTATTGAATATGGAATTCACAGATGTCTGTAGTTTAACATCTTAAAGGGAGTTTGAAGGTTCAATACCGACAATGTTAATTTACCTAATTCCTATGTATCTTTACTCAGCACATATGGATTAAACATGTTAATTTTTTTACACTCAATAGACATACGGTTAGCTTAACAGCTCTTAACCTACACAACATATATACTTTTTCTGAAGTGAGGATTTCGTATTATATTACATAGCAGTAAAAATTTCTTTCAAACTAGTTTATATGAAAATATACTATGAACTAGAATATCATGTCCTTTGATTTTACAAATTTAATACTGTACAAATAAAAAACGTCACCTAGTTATAATCTATGATGTTTGTAAAACATATTGGGAAATTTTTCTTTTTAACCGCTTAATAAGTTTCTTAGAAAAAGGTATCTTGAAGATACAAAACGTTCATTTGTAGAAAGTCGTATTTAAAGTTCCAAATTTGAGCTTGGTAATCGAGTTTATCATTCTTTATATTCATATTTTTGAAACTTTTAATATTAGTTGATAAAACTTTAATGAATTATTGGAAAGAAGACTCCAAATATCAAAATATCAAAATCGATATTCTTTAAAATTTTGTGTTGCAACTCCCTTTAAGCGATGCAAATTAATGATTTATGCAATAGTAATTTCTGGACACATAAAGACATAAGAGGTAAGTCCTGTGATGTTCTGTCAAGAATGGGCAACATTCTTATGTTCTGGACACGTCTTCTGTCAAGAATGGAAAACATTCTTAAGTTTTGGACACGTATTCTATCAAAAATGGGGAACATTCTTATAATAGGCCATTTAATCATTCTAAATCTGTGTCTGCAAGCCAACTGTGCTCTCTAATTGTGTAATCCACACTGCATATTCTTGTTTCCCAGCTATATAAAAGTGGGTACATTACCCTCGAAATTGCACTAACCACCCGTGCCTCATTCACACACACCCGTCACACATTCATCACACACACCCGTCACACAAAATCACACATTCCCGTGCCTAGTGTCGTTATGTATTGTAAAATTTAAATGACTGCGGTTGGGATGAATGTAACATACCAGAGGTGGCATGCCGTTTCAGACTGTATGGTTTTTCGCATATTAATTACATCTAGACTCTGTATTCACATATATAGTAATATCATTATACTATATCATACTGTATATACAGCATGAATATTGAACTCAATAATTTGAGGAAGGTAATTGAATTAATTTGATAATGGAACAACACAACGGGCTATTTGTGACCAATCTATCCCGATGTGAAAAATCCAAGAGCATCTCATAATTTTGAAGCACGGTCAGATGATGAAGCCAACACCTGAGCTGGTACACCACTCTCCAAACTTCCACACCGCGCCAACTTGAGTATATCTGAGGCCTCGATAGATTTAACGTGTATCAGCCCTCACGTACACGACGATCTTTGGTTGCATCGAGTTTCGAACCCTCAGTTGCTAATCAGCTGCTCTTCCATCCCGTCTACTACGTACCCTCAATCATTTGGGATTAAAAAATTTTCTGGATGAGATTATTCAAGTTTATCATTTGGGATTGTCAAGTTTTGATGAATCTATTTATCTTATCATGCCAATAATTTTGTCCCTCGAATCTTTGTTATAAGCAATGTTCCTGAGCCACGCAATTTCAAGGTGGTCAGCAGGTGTCCTCATATGTCGTGCTGCTCTAAGGGGCAAGACTGTGATTTAGCTCAGAGGTGTGTCAATTTCACCACTGGAGTATTTTTACAAATCGATTTCTTAAGACTCTTCATTTAAGATGGAAATGGATTATGTTCTATGAAGATGAGTGTCTCTCTTTCCTTGTTTAACTTCATGGTTTCAGTGAGAGTCTAGGAAACACTTCACAAACTGTCTTGGCTTTTTCTCCCTCATCCTTCGGGTTTTCCGCGTTTCAAGTAGCCAACGAATGGTTCCCTCATTTCCAATGACTCCAGGGCCATTTAATCTCTTCATATATGTGCTCAAAAGTTTTTTGAAGCCCAATATGACAACCAGCTATTGACTTCGTTGAACTTCAGTATTACAAGGGTCGAACTGGTGGCTAGTTGTGAGGAAACGCCCAGTGGGAAGACACCGCCACTCCTAACAGGGACACAATCCTCAACATCCATACTCTTACAAAACCAGAAATCGAAATCCGGGACCAATATACCAGGTAGAAGGCCAAGGTACTTCAGGTAGATGGTCAAGGTACTTCAGGTAGATGGCCAAGGTACTTCAGGTAGATAGTCCAGGTACTTCAGGTAGATGGCCAAGGTACTAAAGGTAGATGGCCAAGGAACTTCAGGTAGGTGCCAATAGAGTTTTATAAGAAACTATGTGGTTGAAGACTACCTTATATAAAAGAGCATTTTGCTAATTATTTTATTATTTTTTAGGGGAGGGGATTCTTATCTACCTTCCCATCTACATCATTCCTTGGCACCAGAATATCAAACGATAAAATATTTATGTACCTTAGCAGCTTTAGTATATGTATATCTAGAACATTTATATGCCTACCCTAACCTTTTCAAGGAGATGATACGTCAGATGTGTCCACCTCCCTAGGAAGAGTTAAACAAATATCCCAGGGAAATAAATCTAGTTAACTTTCACAGCAAAAACAGAACTTGGTAATTCTCACTCCCCAGAATAAAGTTATTTAAACTTGTCCGAACGAAGTAACTTCAACTAGCCACGACAAAGTAAATTTATTCAACGCACCAAGACAAAGTAATTTCGACTCACCAGGACAAAATAATTTCAAGTCGCCAGATCAAAGTAATTTCAACTCTCCAGTACGAAATAATTTTAAACTCTTGCTCAGAGAGAATGAAGTAATTTCCCTCAGTACCAAATAATTTCAACTTACCCAGAACAAAGTAATTTCCACTCACCAGAACAAAGTAATTTCCACTCACCAGAACAAAGTAATTTTAACTTGCACAGAACAAAATGTAATGTCAACTCTTCAGAACGAAAAATTTCAACTTGCACAGAACAAAATAATTTTCATCGTCAGTAAAGTGATTTTAACTCGTTAGAACACGACCAAACATTTAGCCAATACAAATTGTGACATTTTCAATTATTTTCTATAGTTGGACATTCAAGATTTGAGCAATTGAACGAACTTGATATCTGAAAACATGAAACAGATAATAATTTTAAAAGTTACTCTTTATTTAGCTTACCTGAAGAAAATACTTTTTCCAATAGATTCTATAACAAGTACCCTGATTCAACATTTATTGGGCGAATATTTTTAGTAGAGATCCAATTACTTTTATTCTACAGCGCATTTCAAAATTCCTAACGCAGACAAAAAGACATGATAGATCGCATCGCTTAGAGCACAAACAATTCTAAAAAGTCAACAAGTTCTCTGACAATCTAACTCGATTGTTTTCCCTCTAAATCTACTAAAACGCAGAGAGCGCTGCAATGTCGATCAATCATTGACACACAGAATGATAGATTGGTCATGCCCCTCTATTATCCAATCATCAAAAAGTCTTGAGTTGAAAAAAACGCCAATCTCACAGTAGATAAACAAAACAACGCCAGTCAGCCAGTGAATTGGCGAAAAGCTTTTATTTCTGTTTGGATTTCATTTGGATCCGCTAGAAAAGATGTTCTTTCCTCACTTCCTTACTTCAAAGGATAAAAAAGTATGCGCGCGTAAAAAAGGTAGTATCGCCTAAATTGATAAATGCTGCGTTGAAATGTTTGACGGAAAGACTGTTAGACGATTTTTTCGGATTGTTTCTCTCCCACTGTCCTCAATAGCTATTATCTTTTCTTTTTTTTACCAATCACATGCTGTGATTGATCCAATGAAGATGGAACGTGATTATGTAAATATGTTATTAGTAATAGCGGCGTATATAATTGAGTGTATATAAGTGGACTATGATAATGATTTATTGGTGTATATAAACACTCACTCTCACGCTATTGCTGCGATCCATGGCGATATCAAAATTTCCTTCAAGGTAAAAAAGCTAAAAATGAATATATTGAAATCGATTCTATTAATCTTTTTTTGTATTTCATCGTTTTATGTTTTAATTTATTACTATAAAGGATGCCGAGATTAATTTGGTTATCATGTATTTCGTGGAATGATTGCGTCATTTTATTTAAATATTGCTCCAACGATCTGTGACGCTATCGGAATTTCCTTCGTGGTAAAAAATTTAATATGAATACATTGAAATAGATCAATTTATACTTTATATTTTATGTCGTCGTTTAAAGTTTTAATTTATAATTATAAAGGATATATAATTTGGTGAACATATATTTTGGAAGGATTTAGTTCATTTGTGTATAGTTTACTTGTTTTATTCAGATTTTTCTATTCAATTCAGAAACAGTGTCGCCATTGATATATACATAAAACAAGAACACCTTCGATTTTGATAAGTAAATATATATAGGGAATATATACAATTAAATTTATAGAACGGATGGATATTTTAAATGAGATTAAATATTTGTATCAAATTTAAGAACTATAGAGCTTTTCAGATTGAATATAAGTAGACTATGATAGTGATTTTTGGTGTGAAATTTCACGCTTTTATTACGATCCCTGACAATATGGAATTTTCTTCGTGGTAAAAAACTTAATATGAATTCAAATCGAATATATTCATCTTTTTATGATTGGTGAAGGCGCACGTACCTCTTATGTTGTAATTTATTATTATAAAGGATACCGAGATTAATTTGGTTTACTTATATTTGGGTAATAAGTGTGTATGGAGTTAATTTCTGGGTGATTGAGTTATTTTTGTTCATATCGTTGTCCTACAAGAACAATGGCGCAAGTGTAATCATTGTTCAGTGAAAACTAAGTTCGATATTGATTGCAACATGCGAAAACTGATTGTAATAGAAAGAGGGGGGCTGATAATAGCATATTTATGTTACTTTTAAATGATGCTTTTCATGCAGGTGTACTTCGAACATTCATCCCCGATTCTGTAGTTGTACGGAAACTGCAAAATTGTGGAGAACTCAACCATTCTCTTTTGGGTTTTCTCCAAAAATTTGGAATAGTGTATTCCACACAAGCTATAGTATAAATCAACTGAACAATCTGTGGAATTGGTTATGAATTTTAATTATAATAATCTTTAATACAATTGAGAGCATTGGCTCTATCCTTGAATGTAATGAATGTATGGATATATTCAAAACTAATGCCAGAAAGTAAGCAAACTGATGGTAACGATGATGTTTTAATACAAGAACCAAATATTCTTTATTTTAATATATGAATAAACATTGAATCACCTGATAATTGGTATCAGTATGAGAAAAATAAGCATTACTATTATATGTTAGAATATTTTTTCATACATTTGTTTAAAAGATGAGTGTTCTCCATAATGTTTACAAATAATACAAATAGCGGTTTATGAAAATTTGAAATGATTATAATACTAACATGATTCTTGCCAACAGGTTTAATTCTAAAAGTAATTTCAGCTAACGTCTTTGTTAATGGCATCACTTCCGTTTATCTCGAGCGGATTTCACATATGTGTCTAAGATAGCGTCATATATATTTGTTATAGAAAAATTGTATCATCACTTTTATAAGACAAACGCCTTGGCATCACATGTTTATAGAATGATCTCTTTAGCATCAAAGGCTTGTGAGATAGCATCACCTGTTCACAAAGATTATAGCTTTAGCATTACCTGTTTATAATACAGTCACTTTAGCATCACAGGTTTACCGAATAATAGCTTTTTCCTTACATGTTGATGACAAACCTCTTAGCATCACATGATCACAAGACAAACGCTTTAGCATCTCCATTTTATAGGATAAACGCTTAGCACCACTTATATTTAAGCATTGCCTGTTTATAAAACAAACGCTTTAGTATCACAGGTTTGCAGAATAATTGTTTTAGTACCATAGGTAAGGTAAAAATTTTCCATAATGTACTGAAGTAATAGCTATCCTAATTTCGGTATTAATTGAAATAATTAAAATTTTAACAAAATTCAGTTAGATTACAAACCGACTTAGCCATAAACACAGTCACTCATTCATTGATAGCACCATTTCAGCTGTCTCACACGCGAATTTCATCCAATCAGTGTTGGTTCATTGCAATGACAGCTGAAAATGGAGCAATGGAGCTCATAGATTTAAGCTGACTGGCAAATTCTGTAGGTCCCTAAAAAGTAACGATGAAACAAAACCTCGGAATACAAGGAAAGAAATATGCATAGGACAAACATTTTACCATCACCCTCTGTTTATTGGACAAAGTTTTACCATTGGTTGTTCAAAGAATAATTTGTCGTTAAGCCTTATCGTTACTTGTTAACAAGATAAACGCTTTATTGTGGTGCATTATAGGTTTATATAATAATCTCTTTATAATCATATGTTTATGAATTAAACGTTTTAATACCAAAGTTATGAAGTTAAGGTTTACCATAATGTATGTGTGCGTTGTAATATAAACATATCCTACTTTTAAAATTTAATTTAATTATTCCAGTTTTAACAAAACTCTCTAGTATTACGAACCGGTTTAGTCATAAACACAATTATTCATTCATCAATAGCAATGGTTTAGCTGCCTTTCGAGCGAATTTCATCCAATCGCTTTTAGTTCATTGCAATGACAGCTGAAAATGGAAGCAACTGAGCGCATAAATTTGAGCCGACAGGCAATTTCTGAAAATCAGTAAAAAGTAACGCTAAAACAACACCGACATCCTAAACCAAAACGACAAATCTGTGGCGCAAGGAAAGAAATATGCGTGCAACGGAAATCTTAATATTAAATTTGATCCCGAAATATTCGGGAAGTTTTTCATTTCAAATAGAAATTCTACTGATGTTTCCGCCGCTTAGCAGATTGCATTGAGGGGGGATTGAAACAATATAAAGGAACACAAAAAAGGAATGCAATCTTTTGAAACCAAGTAAACAGAATTCAATAATTTCTCGTGCGAGTGCTTTTTATACGTAGCAAAGTAGTAATAAGTCCTGACCTGGTAAGGTTCATTGGAGCGTTGAAAAAGGTTTTGAATAGGGAAAAATTCGAGCTGCGTCCATTGATTCTGTGATTATTCCAGGGTGGTTTTTTTTATACGACATGATAAAGTTTCGTACCGTGATTAATTTTTTTTATCGAAGCGGGTGGAATGAGATTTTTAACATCTTCGTAAAATACACATCGCCGGTATTTAAGCAATAATCTGTCTTTTTCTCCAATGGTATCAAATTGCTTCGCTTCAGGGTATCTTTGAGCCAGACTATTGCTGAACCCTTCTAGTGGTGACTCGACGAGGTACCTCGTTATTAAAATAATAGTTATGGACATAACATCTCGTAAGTTCTTGATCTCGTCGTCATCAAAAATAGGCAATATTCTCATGACGAGTTATCTCGTCCTGAGCACAGTTGGTCGGATCGTGATGGACGAGATATCTCGTCGAAACCACTTGTAGAGTTAAGCCGCGTTCTCAAGCATTTTCTTCCAAAAGCCAGTCGAATCCACGGACGTAATGCTGTCCTTACGTTTTAAACTGAGGACTTAACTCTACTGCAGAATATACTTACAATTGTGAGAGCCTGCATTGTTATGGTGAAACCTTATTAAAATAAACTTAACATTGTTGCAAAACAGACTTACAATTGTGAAAGCCTGTATTATTATGGTGAAACCTTAGTAAAATACACATATATCCGGTATTTAGACGATAATATGTCTTTTTTTTTCCATTTACAAATGTGTGTTGTCACGTCGGGGCATTTGTGAACCAGAAAATATAAGGCTTGTTCTCAAATATTTTCTTCTAATCTCCATTCAAATCCACCGATGCACCCTTTTCATTTTAACTGAGGACTTACTACTGTTATAATAAAAACATGATTTCTACTGTGATAGCTTGTATTACCATGGTTTAACCTTAATAAAATATGCATATTCGGTATTTAGGTGATGATATCTTTTCTCCAATGGCTCCAAATTATGTCGGCTCGTACTTTGTATGAGCCAGAAAGTTACTTAAGTTTTGTTCTCAAATATTTTCTTCAAAGTCAATTTTAAATCCACTGACGTACTACCCCCAAAGGTTTTAACTGATGACTAACCCTGTTATAATAAAGACAGACTTACCATTGGATCATTCCAAGTGAACTAAGCAATATTCACAAGTAATATAATGTAATATTTATATTTTCTATATGGGTATAAAACAATCAAAAAGATTTCATTCATAAATGAACTTTTCTTAGACTAAATGATTATTTCACTGATGGAACACTTCTTGGATTGAGCAAGAAAAACCAGGGATAACAAATGTAATTTCAAGTGAAATGTACGTGTACTATAAAAACAGCTATATCATTTTTGTACCATCAAAACTTATAATTTTCATTATCCGCTACGATAAAAAAAAATTTCAATCTAGTTAAAATGTTGCAGGGGCAAAAATAAGTAAAGACAGTAATGAAAATTTTAGGACATATCTTGGGGTTCATAGTAATGTTGAAAAGATTTGATATTTTTAGAGTTTTTTCATAGTCTAAATCTATAAAAATTGAATAATCGCAATTTCCTAAACTTTTACTCATTAAATGCTTTTTATTTATTTATTACGAATAGAACTATGCAATCACTAAATTATGCCACGATTTTAGTTATAAAAAGCGATTCATTAGGAATAATTTTTAATATTGTCTTTCCATTTCAAGAGGTACCAAAGTAATTTGAAATTTGTAACAAATTGGCAAAATTTCTGTTTTTATCGATCTTAGATTCAATGGTGCCGGCTAATTATTTTCTGATTTTTTCTTAATAAACCTTTTTCAGGAGAATGTAACAATATAAAAGTTTTTTATTTGTGCCAATAACTTATTCGAATATGGAATCATAAATACAGAACTTTTAGTACTAAAAAAATCTACATTTGCCTTGCATTCCATTTTTAACATTGATATAAATTAAAAATACACATTTCTAAAACGTAATATTTCATCAGTTACTCCTTTTCATATGTGACCTATTTAAAACTAATTTTCATTCAAATCAGTTTCATGTCAGCAACCCATTTGCACATATTGCCTACTGTGAGATCATGTAATACCATGGTGAAATCTCTGCCGATCTTGTTTTGTAAATATGTTGTACTTTTAATCTATTAAGCATGTCAGCAGACTACGTCTTCGGGTTAACATTCAGCACATGAGATAATACTTATTAATTTTTCAGCAGCTTTTGTTTTCCCTTCTTTTCAATTGCTATATCAATCAACAACGCAACGATTGTTTTTCTACAGTGGAATAACCCTAACTCGCCAACTTAAACGAGGGGGCAGGTTCCAGTAATGAACAACCAGTAAATCCTTCCTCAAAATTAACCTTGCAATTCTATAGCAAATATAATATTAACCCCCCAAGTGTTATTGACAAGATATCTCGTGAATAAAGGTCCTATCAGTTTTGCTAATAACGAGATATCAGGAATTGAGGATATTTTGATGATGACAAAATCAAGATCTGGTCAGTTTTTTCTAAAGATGGGATATCTCATCCATAAAGATCTGGTCAATTTTGCTAATGACAAGATACCTCATCGAGACAACCACCAGGAGGGTTAAGGCCGAAATCAATACAAAAGGTTCACTGAATATGGCTTTTCAGGTTAGGATTTATTCTATTAGAGGAAAAGGCCATCCTTTTTGCAGCTTAAGTATCGTAGGCACCTTTTGTTTCTGTTCTTTCGAATTTAATCTTCAGACACAAAGGACGTGGACTGAACTATTAAATATATCTTAATAACGATGAAACTTTCGTTCACACCACCGCAACAAAATAAACCCAAATAGACAAGAATTGATTACGTTAGTCACGGGTCACCCTACTTGTAGCCACGTATCGCATGCACATTTTTATCACTATTATTCCAAATCTAATATTGAGACTGAAATCACTACACAAAAGATGCAAACTGAATTTTTAGACCTATCTTCATAATGACGGAACTGACATTCACACCACCACAATAGGATAAATCGAAATAGGCAAGGATTTGTTCCGTTAGACATGGGCCACCCTACTTGTGGGTCAAATATCGTAGGCAATTTCTGTTTCCATTATTCCGAATCTAATATTCATACTAAAACCAACACAAAAGATGTTTGAACTGACCTTTTAAAAGTATCTTCACAACGATGGAACTGACGTCCCCACCACCGCAACAGGATAAACCGAAATAGGCAAGGATTTATTCCGTTAGAGTCATGGGCCACCCTATTTGTAGCTCAAGTATCATAGGCCATTTTTTTTTGTTTTTCTTACCCCAATGTCCAAAGTGAGAGGAAGCAATCACCCCTGGATCATATTTCATTGACTAACATCTTTAGACAGAGTGGTTCTACGTGCTGAGGATGTCCTCTTCGTGTTGATGTTTCTCTTCCTTTTATTTTTGCTTCCTTCACGGTTTTCTTTGTTTTCACACCGAAGGCGACTCTCACTCGATATTTATTTTAAAAACAACCGACAATGACTGGACGCTGTAAGTTGAAGACCAGCTGAGATCTGGTTTCAGAGGGCTTGATATTTTGTACTGAAGGGATGCTATGTGTTTTAAGGTTTTCTTCAGATTGATTGATTTAACCTTAGTCCCGATAAAAGCACTCCCCAATAACTCATTTATCAATAACAGCAATTCCGTTTTTCTAGTGCAGAATTATCTCGCATGTCTAAAACAGCATTGCAGGCTTATTACAATGTTTTTTTTTAGTAACTATTAATATGGAATATTTAGTAATACTATTTTTGGCATTCGTATTTTAGAAAGAATCTTTCTCTATAATGTTTACGATTCGCCAAATAAAGTTGGTTACTCATTTTGGGATTTTATGGTGTGAGGGTCATGTTTGACCAAGCGGCCCAACAGAAGACAAACAACGTCAAGTAAAAAAAGTGAAAGAGTACCCTAGAGCCCCCTTTGGTGATGCTCTAGGGTACCTCAGGTTCGTGAAATCTTTATAAATTTAAAGATGTGCCCTTGAAGGTTGTCCAAATATGGACCTTGCGGCATTAAACCAACCGAACATTATATTTACAAATAAGATGAATAGAAATTAATAAATTTGAAATGCTAATACGTTTTAACACCATTCTTGCCTGCAGTTATATTTTTTTAAATAATGCTAGCTAATTCCTTTATGAATAGCGTCATTTACGTTTATCTGGAGTAGGTTTTGCTTCTGTGTCTAAAATAGCATCACAGGTTTATTACAAAAAAGTTTTAGCATCACATTTATGTGACAAGCGCTATGGCATCACCTGGATATAGAACAATTTCTTTGTATCACAGGATTGGGGGATAAACGCCTTAGAATCACCTGTTTATAAGACAATCGCTTTAGCATCACAGGTTTATAGAATAATCGTTTTAGCTTCATATGTTTATGAGAAACGTTTTGGACAACGACTTCCTTTGGTGAGGGTCCTGATACTATGGTCCGAGTGACGCCCTTTGTTGGGGGATCTGGTACCATGGTACCAGCGATGCCGTTTGGTGGGGATCTAGTACCATGGTACCGACAACGCCCTTTCGTGGGGCCTTGATTACAATTCCAATAAAGGCCCTCGACGGTTTACCAATTCAACCACCCCGGCCTCAACCTTTAGCAGCAATATAGGCTCTTTATCTGTACCATTTTATCTCAGCCTTTCACTCAAAAGGATTTTTTCCATCAATTTCCAACCCCACCCCTGATGTCAAACATAATAACTCAGCAGGCTTTAAAAAATGACTCGCAGACAGCGCTTGGGATGTTTCCCCTATTTAACAAGATTACGTCTCAGCGAGTAACTAAACTGCTTAATGCTCTAAACCTTTACATCCAATTAAGTCGCGTAGATACTTTTATCGGCTACTCACCAAAGAAGCAGGTACGAAGAAAGAGAGTAAAAAGGCATACATTCATCCCTTCTTATAAGACATCGTTGCTCCTTTTTGCGCTTTCATTATATTTAAATTAGCCCTCTTTTCCCGTGGCCGACCTGAAAACAATTTAGCGAGCACAAAAAGCCGGTCAAATCTGACCGTTATTACCAGAGTAGCAATTTCAAGGACTTGGGAAATTGCTTTTAAGGGAGGACCATTATTAGATCAAATGCTACTGTATATAAGCGTCGTTGTCTTTTTTAGTAGGGAACGATACTTTCTCCTCTCCGTTTAAGTTTTAGGAATTGTTTATTTTCTGGCAAAGAGAGAGAGAGAACCTCCTTTGTTTGCGACGCTTGAAAATTCGGAATTGCCTCCCATGCATGATTAATTTCCAGGAACGTTTTGGAGGGTGTAAATCACCCTAACTCCCAAAGTGACCACATTTCACTCACCCCTGAGCAGTTTCTATTCCCACGCACATCACGTACCGCCTCCTTGAGAGGAACAGTGCTTCGAGATAAGTTGTTCTTTTCAACTTCCAAGCGCGCCTTTGTGTACTGAAAAAATGCCTTCTCAACATTATCAGTAGGTGGGTTCGGACATATTTTTGAGTTAGGAAGGCGTAAAAGTAATATCGCGAGTTAGAGTGGGGTTTCTCAAATTAAAATCACCCCTATAAAGAATCCAACATGGTTAAAACGTTCTTGTGTTTTATGGCACAAGGGTCTTATTTAGCCAAGCTGTGCAAAAAAAAACATTCTCCTGTTGTAACTCAAATACAGCAGTTATATTTATTTCAGAAACGTTTATATACGTATGGACTTCTTGAAAGGAGCAGTACTTCGAGTTACGTTGTCCTTTTAAATTTCAGAGTGCTCCTTTCTGTTCAGAAAAAATGCCTTCTCAACACCAACAGTGTTCATGCATTTGTTTTTAAGTTACAAAGGCTTAAAAATTTTGTCGATCATTAAGAATGGCAGGTTATTCAAATTGAAAATGCCCTTCAAGTCTGTACCTGGAAGAAAAGAAACAATGTTCATTTCGCAAGTTTTTGGTTACAGATGATTTAGTAATATCTATGCCTTTAACTTTTAATGCAACACACAGAAATACTTTCTAATGCTTTGATGATTTTTAATGTACTGACACGGGAAGGAAACTTGGGGTTTTATGGCGCAAGGTCCAGAAGTCGACAGGTAGTGAGTGCCATGTATTGACCAGAGGACATTGTCACTTCTTCCCCTATAACTTTCCTTATCTTGAAGTAATTTATGGACATAACTCAAAATCAGTGAATTTTAACATTGTTCCCTTTTCTATCAAGATACAGAAATAATTAAGTCTCGTTAAAAATATTCTGCTGTAACTCAAATACGGCATTTCTAATTCTTCAGATCGATTTATACTGCTGGACATAAAAAATAATTGAAATATTTGGACATCTTGCTTCTCGAAATTTTCGACTTCGCCCACCGGTCAGAAACTTCTCTGAACTGCTCTCAAGAGTTCAGCTTGGAGGGGAACAGAGCTCAGAAAATGTAGTTTGAATACAACCCGGACAAATTTGCACACAAGTGGCAGCCCGAAAATATTCGGACATGTAGCTTCTCGAAATATTTCGGCGCTCCGCCACTCACTGCACAGAAAAATCTCAAAACTGCACAAGGGAGTTTCACTTGGTGGGAAAGTTCAATTTGAATACAGCCCGGAAATATTCGCACACAAGTGGCACCCGAAAATATTCGGACATGTCGTTCCTCGAAATATTTCGAGTACACATACCTCTCTAAACTGTTCTCAACGTGTTGCTTTTAGAGGAGCACAGCAAAGAAAATTCGGTATGAATACGACCCGAAAATATTCGTGTACGACGAGCAGAAACCCGACGTTATTCAAACACCTCGCTCCTCTAAATTATTCGGGTCCGCCGCTTCCAAACTGTCTCGGACTTGCTGCTTGGAGAGTTAAGAAGTCCTTTTTTACTTGCGAGGGCACCTTCATGTGTGGAAAAAATTACTTTTAGATATCAACAGTGGGCGGCTCCCAACATTTGTTTAAGTTACGAAGGCTTAAAAATAATATCACGCCATTAGAGAGCCCCCCGGTAGGTTTCTCAAATTAAAATTACCCTAATAAATAATTCAACCTCGTGGGGAATGGCGCATAAAGTTTCCCGCTCCAGATGTGAGATAATAGTTCCGGAACCCGAATTTAAAAAAAGCAAAGTCCCCTTTAAATAATAAAATAAGCTTCCCTCTCAAACAAAATATACTACAAACGTATAATTGCTGCTCTGTTATTCAGTAAGAAAACAGCCCATTTGTTCCCAAAAGAATAAATGTCACTTAGAACAGCTATAACTTTTCATTACAAACAGATGTCTTGAGGCTTTAAAAAAGTGCCACATCGAGGAAATCAAGTCACCGCGGCACCGACTAACATACATCGACTGGTGACTGGTTCTGATAAATTTTAGCAAAATATTGAGTTACAGGTAATTACGTATACTTCCTGGAATGAGATTGATGTATATTTCCATGTTTCTTCAGTTTCTAGACTAATGATCTCCTGTACTTTTTTCCCACATAAGGTACTTTTTAAAAAACTACCTAGAGTAAACACTTAAAATTTTATGAAATAATCCTAGGATTCAAAAATTACTTATTTAACAATGGCAGCAATGTGAATGACTACCTAAAGGCTAGGGGTTGCTGTGACTCAATGGGTTTGCCCACTGCGTTAGCAACCCATAGGGTGGCTCTGGAGTGTTTTTCTCTCTTCTGTGGCAATAAAAATTTTCTTATGTGTGTATGTCCATTTCCTTGACGTTGTTTGACACAGATTGTTATAAAACCAGTGCGCCATAAGACGTAACCAACCTAGAATTATGTTAGTCTTTATTCTAGTTTTCCCTCATGTTTACACTGGTCCTGAACAATGATGAGCTCAACTAAATACCCTATACAAACCCTTTCGAGTTATTACCTTATATAAGTTATGTTAAGATAAATTTTCGATTCGGGCTTCGTGTATTATAGATGGAAATATCTAAATATTGCATAAAGTTCTCCATGAGCATATTTCTCTTTTATGTGCCAGTATAACTTTCTTTGTGTGTATATCCATTTGCTTGAGGCTGTTTGGCATAACTAGCCCAAATAAGGCTCATGTGCCATTAAAAACATAACCAACCTCTAATGTTTTAAGTTAGTCTTTACTCGAGTTTTTCTCTCTGGTTTACTATGGTCCTAAACTATTATGAGTTGATGGAAATGCTCATATATAATCCCTTCCGTGTCTTACTACCTTATATAAATTATGTTAAGATAAATTTTCGAATCGGGCTACATGTATTATAGATGTAAGCATCTAAATATTTCAAACATCTAAATATTGAATATAATTCACCATGGGCGTATTTATCTTTTTTTGTGCCAGTATAACTTTCTTTGCGTGTATATCCATTTACTTGGCCAAATATGAATCTTGTGCCATTAAAACATAACCAACTAACCTATATTGTTTTAAGTTAAAGTCTACTCGAATTTTTCTTTCTAGTTTACTCTGGTTCTGAACTACTAAGAGCTCAACGAAATGACCATACAACCCCTTCAGTTTCTTACTACCTTATATGAGTTATTGTTACGATAAACTTGCGGTTTGGGCTACATGTTATTGCATTATAAACTTAGCGTTCAATGCTCCTAAATTGAAACATTTTTCACTATACAGTTGTTAATCCATTCAGCTTAAAGAAGAGAGTCCTTAGAAAGAATGTAGCCCTTGGTATCTTTTGATGAAAAATGTATTCAAAGCGGAAAAAACATATGGAGCTGCTCACAAAGCATTTCCTGCTGGGATTCAACCCGCAGTAAAATATATGCAAAACCCTGAATAAAGCATATAAAAACCTTGGAAAGCATTTCTAGCAGTGGCACTTGGAATCGTTCAAATATGAATGAAAATATTCGTGGTTTATTTGCATGGCCTTCGCAGATCTTGCACAATATAAGCCAGATAAAATCTAGTATAGAGGGTTATGTCGTGATCCTATGGTGTATATATAAAGTATAATATATATGATAACAAGATCTAATCAACTATACACTAATACGAACAAATGTATTTGGACACTGCAGAAATTCAATCTTTGCGTGGAGTTGTTTTATTGGTTAGTACTCGGCCCATTGCTTTATATACTTGGTACCATGAACGCTGACGTGTACCTCGATAATTCGGCCTAACCTCGATAGTTCGGACACTATGGCAATGATGGTTATTTCTTCTAACAGGATCGGGCTCAGTGTCATACTAAAAAATGTGCGCTGGACTGGTTAACTAAAAATGAAGAGACTTTGCTTGTCTGGCCTGTTCAGAGCCCCGATCTCAATCCGATCGAGCAATTGTGAGACAAACTGGAGCGACAAGTACGACACCGTCACGCACGCTCATCTTCACAACAATCTCTTCTCACGGCTTTGCAAGATGCATGGCGAGCTATTCCTACCCACGCTTACAAAGAACTTATGGAAAGTATGCCTCGACGTGTTGCAGCTCTAATACAAGCAAAAGAAGGGTCTACCCGTTACTATATAGAATAATAAAGCACTTTTTCTGAAAAACATACTTTGGCACTTTAAACAGTGACCGAATACTTTTGTCCATATAGTGTATATGAATTATGGAAGTAACTGCATGAAATATTAAATGCAGTACAATATGTTTGAAACAGAAATTCCTTTCCCATCCACGCTTTCTGTTCAATCTTTTTAACACTGTTAGGTTAGGATAACTGCGTAGTAACTCTGAGTTTCTAATTCTAAAGAAACAAGGGATTATTTCATGCCGAACAGTCCAGAAAAAGGTATTATTCAATCCGACTCCCTCCGACATGGCTAATGTGTTAACCAGTCACAGAGTAGGAAGTCTAGAAATTTGTGCATCCTACTTGCAATAGTTTTTGCATTTATGTTAATATTACGTTTAAACACGACTTTGCCAGTTTTTCATAATTTTAGAGTCACTAAATACTGTGTTTCTGGACCTAGCTGCCCAATCATACTAATTGAGAGCTAATCATGTAGAAACATGTAGTCTTTCTAATGATGTACCACATAATCTTTTAAGTGACTTTTTAATTTTAAGGTCATTCAATTTGAACTTTGACCTACAGTTACAAAAAGTATTTTTCTAAACAAATATATGTTCAAACTACATCATTTATCTTTGCTTTCTGAAAGTTTTTCATAGCTAAAAAATATTCGAAGCAAATGATTTAATCAGTACCCATAAACACTTGTATATTTGGACCTGTATGTCCAAACCAAGATATCGCACCTTGGCAAGAAAAGTTACACAAGTCAAAAAATAAAAATTTTGATGTTATGTCATTAAAAATTTGTTTTAAGTGCCCCAGCGTGTTATGAGAGATGAGCTGACTTATGAGAAGCATTTTCTGTCAAACTATATATAGGGGGCGGTAGTGTTTCCTGTACGTATTATGAACAGTACGTCAGTTGGCTTGGTTTTAGAATACGATTTACGCACTTCGCCAGTAGAATTAAAAAAAATAAATAACGAATTGATGCTTGACAGTTGATTGATCAAAATAAATTAGATTAAACACCAATCACTGCCAAAATGGCGATTAATTACATTTTAAGACAACTGTATCAGAGCATTTTGTAGATAGGTAGTTGAATTGACCCAAAGCTGGTTGTAGTACTGAAGCGATACAAAGGGTTGTTGGCGAATATCCGGATTACGAAGGGAGAGAACTGGCGAGAGCATATGAACAGCTGAAATATAATCTTCGCAGACTGTCTGGTTTGTTTGTTTTTGTGCTGAAAATTTTTCTCACTCCCCATTACATATTGCATTAGAGTACCTTTTAGCAAAATAAGTGCTTTTTTAGAAGAGCACAGTGGGAAGATGTCCCAGGATCCTTTTGAGATAACAAAAATACGTAGAGTTCCAAACCAACCAAACATTTTGTTATAGCAAATACAGATTTAACAGATTTCAAAACATATAACCTATTTAAAAATACTCTAAATTTTGGAATGATGCATCTCGAGAATAATATGTTGCAAAGTTGCATTAAACTTCATCCTAAAATTTATATTTCGGTCTTGTATTTAAGGAAGAAATTACGACTGGTTATATAAAATTATTGCATGCTTTCAGAATTTCAAATTGGTTAGATAGTGATTTCATTACAATTTTAAACGAAAATTGTTATTAAAGGCTAAATTTCTTTCCAAAATTTCGATCATCTATTTAATTAAGAAATCACTTTCTGTCATATTCTGACAATATAAAATCGATATGGACTCTTCAGAATTTCAAATTGGTCAGAACTTAATTTTGAAATGAAAAATGTTACCAAACACAGCATTTGACTTGGACATTTAATAAGGAAAATCTCCCCCTTGCCATATTTTGACCATGTAAAATTAATATATTTTTTTCAGAATACAAAATTGGTTAGAGAGAGAGTTTAATTTGTAAATGAAAATTATTTAAAAAAACAAAATTGTTTTTACTACCCAGATCTACCGTACATTCAGATTACTCTTGTGCTGTCTTACGCATTGTCCACAATTCCCTCAAATCAATACGATATACATGTGTCCTATCAATATATTTTAATAGATCGGATATGTTGATCCAGTGTAACCTAAATTCAATTACCTACCTTCTACAAATTTTACATGCACACAATAACTTAACATACTCTGCAATATCATAAGACGGCACGTTAAAACACCGAATGTAACTTAAAATAAAAAAAAATATCGTCGCATTAATAACTGCAATAACAGTAAAAAAAACTGCAATTCTGCAATTCAATTTCTCAATATGTATATAATTAAAATTTCATTTTTCTCCTGAATGCTTATAGGAAGTGCCATTTAGACAAAAATAAGCTTGATTTGAATCTTTAAAAGAAACTGAAATCTCTTTACGAATGTATTGATACTGGTGTACCTTGCAAAACACGGAATGTTCATACATATTGAATGGAATTTTCAAAAAGTTCCATGTCTTATATGCTTAGGTACTTTCTCAGAAATTTAATTAAAACAAACCCTTGCTGTTTTTTAGCAGTTACTAATTCAGTTTCCAGGTTCCTAAATCAGATTCTGCTGTACGGACACGGCGAGCAATAAGCCATTAAATATTTAGATTCTTCTGATGAAAAGAATGCTCTATAAGCTTACTCGAAGTGACTTACTAGAAAGAAGTCGACTAATACTTCAGTATGTCTCATTCCCTTACATATCAGATTTAGATTACATGTATATTTGGCCCCGGGTGCCGTAGTATAGTGTGGTGACATGTTGAAGAACTTATCAACATTAAGGTTTTTCAAGGGGAAAAATGTTTTTCTAAAAGCCTTATTTTATGTATTTTCTCTTCTAACTTCACATAATAAATAAATTAATAACAGCTACCTTTGTGTGGATTCGTTGGTTCTTTCTTATGTATAAATTAATGCACACACATGTCTAAAAATTAAGGGTAGTGCAATCTGTGATTAATTTCGTGTCAAGTACCGGCACCGAAGTATAGTAGATCTCCAATTATTCGAACTCCAGTTATCCGGATCACTTTGAGAAAAAAAAGGAATGAGTAAAATCAGTAAAACGAAGAGGAAGAAATGTGCCATAAGAAACATATTGAAAATTACTGGATGTTCGTAGTGCAGTGTAGATGACCTAGGCGAGTGCTGATGTGCGATTCTTCGGACCCTGGATTCCAAATTCTCAGTGACTATGAACTCATTCAAGTGTGAGAGAAGAGTTCAAAGTTCTCATTGATGACCCGGAAGATGACGACGACATTGCTACTAAACCAGACGCGGGATTAGTTAGGTAGTTTAGTGCCTAGGCAAAAATGGATGGATGTCTAAAAATTAAGGATAATGCAATCTGTGATGAATTTCGTGTCAAGTACCGGCACCGAAGTACAGTAGATCTCCAATTATTCGAACTCCAGCTATCCGGATCACTTTGAGAAAAAAAAGGAATCAGTAAAATCAGTAAAACGAAGAGGACGAAATGTGTCATAAGAAACATATTGAAAATTCCTGGATGTTCCTAGTGCAGTGCAGAGGACCTAGGCGAGTGCTGATGTGCGATTCTTCGGATCCTGGATTCCAAATTCTCAGTGACTATGAACTCATTCAAAGTGTGAGAGAAGAGTTCAAAGTTCTCATAGATGACCCGGAAGATGACGACGACATTGCTATTAAACCAGACACGGAACTAGTTAGGTAGTTTAGTGCGTACACAAAAATGGATGGATGTCTAAAAATTAAGGATAATGCAATCTGTGATGAATTTCGTGTCAAGTACCGGCACCGAGGTACAGTAGAACTCGAATTATTCAAACTCCAGTTATCCGGATCACTTTGATAAAAAAAAAAGGAATCAGCAAAATCCGCATTTTGAAAGTTTCTTATCGGTGAATGATAAAAATAAAGAGGACGAGAAGTGTCATAAGAAACATATTGAAAATTCCTGGATTTTCCTAGTGCAGTGTAGAGTACCTAGGCGAGTGCTGATGTGCGATTCTTCGGACCCTGGATTCCAAATTCTCAGTGACTATGAACTCATTCAAAGTGTGAGAGAAGAGTTCAAAGTTCTCATAGATGACCTGGAAGATGACGACGACATTGCTACTAAACCAGACGCGGGACTAGTTAGGTAGTTTAGTGCCTGGAGAAAAATGGATAGAGCGACAGCCTGAGAGTGTGACACCATCTACAGCTACTCACCATCAAACGCATGCGAGACTTGGTTACACGGAAAAGAGTAAAGACAGCGAAACAACTGACATCGACCGATATGTTCAAGCAATGATACAATTTAGTATTGTATGTAAGTACAAAAAGTAAACAAAATTGTTTTTTCATAGTCATTGAATTACAATACATACTAAAGAAAAATTCGTTTATTTTACTAAAAAATAATCTTTTTTCATGAATTATCATATTATCCGGATATTTGATTAGCCGGATGGGGTCTGGTCCCAATTGATTCGGATAGTTAGAGTTCTACTGTACCTTAACCCTTAACTGCTGTGTCACAAACCGTCTCGTAATTAGTGTGGAGGGGCCTTTCAGACCTCGCTCACTAAAGTGCGTATAAAGTTGATTAATATAATATATTAATGAAAGATTCTTTAGATAATTATTATTTATACATTTTAAATTTAGATAATTCAATTCTTAACATGGAATACATTATACATTACTATATAAGTTAAGTAGATTCCATGTCTTTTCAGGCTCAATTTTCGGACCTAATTTTGCAGGACGTTTGAATCCTGGAAACTGTAAAACTACGTTGCGTTTTGGTGTTCTAACGGCACGATTAGGTTCTTTCCCTGGCATCCCATTTGAAGTTATTTTTTCCGTAGAAATATTCTTCTTGTGACGACGCACTTGAAATGTCTTCATCTTCATCTGCATAAATTTCCGAATCCTTTTCGTGTTCGCTTTCAATAATATTATCCGAAATTTCACTGTCCCAGTACTCTATTTCAGACCAAGTATCAACAATATCCTGAATTTCTTTTTGTGTAAGATACACAGGCCGTTTTTTAGTAAAGTGTGTCGTCATTTTAGGCTCTTTGCCGAAATTCCCTACTCAAAATTAGACGATTTCATTCAACAAGAACGGTACCGCAAATGCTGTGAAGGGTCTAAGAGATCACGCGGGGAAATGTAAATTGAGTAAAACACGAAATAGTTGGGGCAGCCAAACCAGTCTTGGAATGTGGTTTCTGTTGGACGTAGTAGGAAGGTACTGAGAAGGACAGGGACCAATATTCACTTTAAGGGGTGGAAACGAACTTTCAAAAATGACTCGGGGTCTGTAAGACACATGACAGCAGTTAAAGGTTAAAGGACAGACCAATATTTTTCAAGCTATTTCGGATAGAATACGGATACCTTCTTGTCTTGTCGTGATACTAGGAACGATAGAAATAGAAACAAAATGAATCTGGTAGGTTGCCGAGGGTATGCTGGCATTGTGAACTCTAGAAAAATTTCAACTTCGATTTCAAGTTTCATAACCGACACCGATTTAGATTTCACCCCTTTGTTTGAAATCAACAGATCTCAACGCAAGCTTTTATTCGCGATCAATTTCGACGTCGTATCGCTTTGCGCTATAGTTAAACTGATTTGAAGTTTGCGTGGCTCAACGGAAAGTTCCCAAAACGACCTCCGCCCGCTTATTACGGCCTTCGAACTCAAGGTCACATACAAATCTTAGTTTCCGCAGCTTTCGAATGATACTAGGTTGGTTAGATTCGAGTTGAAGCTATAGAAATATTATTTGATCGAACTCTGTTACATATTTTCATAGCGTTTAACTTTCCGTAATGGCCACCTAGTACAAATCTGATTTTAAAGATGTGATCACGCATCAAAAGTAAAACAAGTATCCATAAACTTTCCTTGTATCTGTAATATTAATTTCTTGAAAATTTCTGTCTGTTTGGTTCTTTTGTGTCATAAAAACCCAACAAAACCAGATAGAGTGAAAAATGATGACGTTTTTACCACTCGTTATGACGTTGTAATACAATAATATTGTTAGAAATCATGTGAATATATTAATTTTGATAACAAATAGTATATACAATCGAGATAATATGATTAATTTTAAATCTACACATTACGTATTAAATTTAACCACCTAGCAAAACTACACATTAAAAGCTCTGAAATCATTCGTCAAAAGAAAATAGGAATTCTGAATAAAACAACAGCAGTCTTTCTAAGTATATAAACAGTTTCAAAGGACGGTATTTGTTTGATGAAAATTAATTTATAAAGGAACAGATGAAAACTCCTAGCATTTAGAAATTGCGAATAAAATGTTAGGAAATTAAAATAGCTAAACTAAAAATATCCCAAGGATTTAAAAATGAACGTGTATTTTCGGAAAAATACATCAGTAGTAATTTGTGTTCTCGAATTAAACCTATCGTTTAGAATATTTCCGAACTACGCACTTGCATTTTTAAATTTGACTTCAACAAAAAACGTTTCAACGCATTTTCTTATTTATTTTTCAATAAATAATATCTGAAACTCTAATTAACAACTTCGTGGTGCGTAGAGTTCACTTTCTCAAAAAATGATTTTAATAAGCTGAAGACAAAAAAGTTTAACTTTAATTGAAATTCTCCTCAAATATATTAGATTTTTTTAGTATTTTATTCAGTTTATAAAAAGTAATTATTTTACTTTTAAAACACCGTCTTTTTCTTCGTTCTTTGATTTATAAGTCGTAGAGGAAGAACCTAAAAACCGTAATATACTTCTTATATCTGCATTAGAGAACGTTTTCTGAATCGCAAGTCTTTCAGGCATTTCAGTATAAAATAAAAGGTAGTAGATTCGTTTTTCTCAAGAACTGATTTATTTTCACCCTTTATTCAAAAATATTCACGCTTCATTTCATTCCTTCTTTTTTTCCTATTGTATTGAGAAAAAAAGTATCACTCGTCTCGTGACAGGTAATTAATTACAAGGTAGACATAAAGTATATAAGCATGTGATTACAATCTAGTCAAAAAGATTGACTAGGCTTTTTGACTTTCAAGGCAGAATAATTTTCCTAAGTATAGTTGAGGCAATTTGAGAAAATTATTCCTCCGTCCCTAGTAAAAGAGTATCTCAAAATTTGGTCTTTTCAAATTAGCAATTTTTTATTTATAACACAATTATACCTAGAGTTGGTTAGATAACCATGCTAGTATCTAGTGTTAAATAATATATACTTATATAACCGCACCAAGTTACAGTTCAACAATGGGAAAAGACAAAACACTGCCCTTTTATAGCTCGACAAAGTAATTTTTTCCTGTTTTCTAATACACCAGAAAAATTATTCCAGTATTGCAATCAAATATAGTTAGCCAGGTTTGTCTTTTCAAATTAGACGATTGTTATTTATAACAATCAACCCATATGGTTTGGTAACACAACTGGTATCTAGTGTTAGCATTAGATACTTGTAAACGCAGTGTATAGCAATCAGCAACAGGAAAGACAAAATATGGGCCCTGGGCAGGACGACAGAGTAATTTTTCTAAATTGTCACCCCTATACATCAGAAAAATTACTCTGCTGTGACAATCAAGGAGGAAGAATCTCCATGTTTGTTCTGTTCAAGTTGACGATTGTAGTGTATAACAAATCAACGCAGAGTAAAATAACTATACTGTATCAGTGTTATCCGCGATATTACTTATTATTTATTAACTTATTGCTTATTAACTTATTAGTTATTAATTTATTACTTATTAACTTATTACTTATTAACTTATTACTTATTAACTTATTACTTATTAACTTATTAACTTTTTACTTATTGCTTATTGACTTATTAGTTATTAACTTATTACTTATTAACTTATTACTTATTAACTTATTACTTATTAATTTATTACTTATTAACTTATTACTTATTAACTTATTACTTATTAATTTATTACTTATTAACTTATTACTTATTAACTTATTACTTACTAACTTATTACTTATTAACTTATTACTTATACTTATCAAATTATTACCAATAATTACTAACTTATTAATTACTAACTTCAATACTTATAAAAGCAGCATGTAAAATATCCGACAGCTCTACAGACTGAACTTAGCCTTTCTGGAAACACTACGAAATAATTTTCGTACACAATAACACAAACAACTCAAAGTTGATTAGGTAATCATGCTATATATAAACTTAGAATAAATGAATAAACTTGACAAACTTTGGACAACACGGCAGAATAATTTTCACAAGTTGGGCACCACTATGCGTTACGAAAATACAACAGATTCCGAAACAGCTTTCAAACATTTTTTTATCTGCGGGGAAAATATATACAAGGCATTATTTCAATATCATCTTCCTTACAAAATGCTGCTGCATACATTTTCCGATGTTACACTATGCTTAACATTTTTTTAACACGAAAGCGAAAGTTGCTTCTTCATTACTTACTCTTTTCTTGACATCAATAATCAGAATGTACGACCAGAGGAAAATCTTCACATCCCATGATATATCTAAAAATTAGTTTGCGACGGACGACAGTCGAGCTCAACTTTTTTAACGGATCGCTGGATTATTGGAGGCACCTTGGGGTGCAATATTTCTGCAGCGAAATTCAAACCTGTTAAATTCGTTCAAGATGCAATAAAATATAAAACCAACCGAGAAACTTAAAAAAACTCCACTCTTCGTTGTTTATGCTTACCTTCAAAGACAAATGTGACGTCTTCAGGAAGATTCGCAATAACACAAAAGAATAATTATTTCGCGGAAAATAATGCAGTTCTAGCTTTAAAACTCGATTCCCATTATACCTCAGATGTGTCTTTAAATAAACATAAAGGAGGTGGACGCATTCAAAGTGGTAATTATATGTATGTTTAATTTAAACAGTGAGTATATTTGTAGTTCACAGATTAAACTGGTACGAAGCAGAAATGTTAGTATCATCTAATTATATAGGTATCACTAAGGTAAGAGTAAAGGGGCTTTTAAGGAAGCCATCATTTTTACCTCCTATGCAATGCTACAGTTTAATATTCATGCTACCATCGTTTTGAACGCTTTCTATGCAGATGATATGTAATTCGTGTCCAGAAATGAATAACCTTGCACGGAACATTGCGGCCACTTGAGGCACATATCATGAAGCGGTGACTTTGTCTTTTATGTATGCGGGACACTGATGTCGCTGTAAGATACAGCTTGTTGAACAGTCAAAAGCATGTATGTGTAGAAGCGTTCGTATGCCGTAAGGTCTTGATTAAATTTCCCGGACAGTGTACACTTTTAACCATTCAGTTTCAGAACTTTCGGAGGTATATCTACTTTATGAACTAAGAAAGATTACTCTGGAGGAGTGCATGTACAGCAGCGACTAGATGTATGAAAACCAAGTGAAAAATTGCCACGAACGGTTTGAAAAGATGTATTGCAATGAAAATAAATCTGTGAAGACTCAATTATGACTTTCTGGTGTTTCCTCGACCCTGATCTCGTTATTATCAGTACTGACCAGATCTTGATGGACAAGATATCTTGTCATTAGGAGAAATCTTATCATAATCTTGATCTCGCCATCATAAAAAAATGCAACATTTTGATGAAGGTATGTATTGTCATTAGAAAAAACTAATACTATCTTGATGTCGTCATCATAAAAAAAATACAATATCTTGATAACGAGATACATCGGCATTAGCGAAGTTGGTCAGATCTTGATAGACGCGTTATCATGTTGAAACCTCTTGGAGGTTTAAACGTATAGCTACAAGCTTGGAAGATTGAACACTTTTTTTCAAGTTCACTTAATCGATGTGGAAAACTTGGATGCAGAGTGGGTAGATGCGTGTGAATCCCTCAGAGTTTTAAATACACTTTTAATTTTTTAATGCAGTGTTTCAAATTTTCTATGAAGTGAGTCGTGTAAACTTTTCAAGCTCTAGTTATACGAGACAAGAATATATACAGTGAACTTCTTTCTAGCACCTATTCTTTGTGTATTATATCTTGTTATTGGCTCAGCTGGGTCAAGTATGTCCCTTGCGCCATAAAAGCCGAAAACAACCAACCTCGTACCTATTGGAAAATTGTCCATTTGGGTGTGAACTCCTTTAAAGTTTCGAATAATGGACTTATGTATTTAATATAAATATTGTTAAAAAATAAACATTATATATTGATAGATTTGAGATTGCCAATCTATTTATGGACTGATTGCGACAATCAGAATTGGAGAATGGGGTGCCAGCTCAGGTGTTGCCTCGTCATCTGACCCTGGTTCAAAATTACGTGGTGTTGTCTTCGGATAGACCCCTCAAGGGGATTGATCCCGGACCGTCGTCAATAGTCGTTGGGTTGCTCTAGTGCTGGGACGGCGAACCTTTTTAAGAAGGTGGTCAAATTTTGTTAGTATTTTTTTAGAACTAGCTCGTGGGTCACTTGGAATAAGGTAAGGAAGCATTATAAAAACTACTTTTTTGAGTTCTCAATAATTTTTAGTGTGGGATCATTATAGTTTGAACTAATTTCAGACATTTTCCCTCCTACTTCGGATATCAAGTTTTCAAATTTATTTTTCCAAACTATGCTGCTTTGAAATTCAACTAATTCCATTTCTAAATCATGGATACCTAGCCACTTAAATTCGTTTAACTCCATTGTTTCGAATTTCGTTTTGTATGGATATAAAATAAAGTGAAATGTATTTTCCATACTTTTAAATTGATTAAATCTCACCTAATAGGTTTTTTTATTTACGGTACAATCATTAAATATTTCTTATTGCATTTTCTTGAACGTCAAGCGTATTTTCCATTATTATTGTGTTTTGAAAATGTTTTTGTAATAGAGGAAAGTATTTCATGATTTTCATTTCCTTATCCCTAGTAAAGATGTTAAGTTTCGTTTCATAAATATCCAAATATTCTCATAAATCTTAAAACAGCATTATGTATAATCAATAAATCTAAAACATTTAATAATAATAATTTATGCATATTTTTTCATTTTTAAGTTCTTTATTAACACTTGAATTTTCTTCATATTTTTTAAAAGAGAGGTTCGAAAAATAATAAAAATTCTTTATATATATGATGATAAGTTTATAAAAATCAACGCGTGGGTCATTTAAAAAGCCTGTTTGGGTCAGTGCCCGACCCGCGGGTCATAGGTTCGCCATCCCTGCTCTAGTGCAACGTTAATTAAAATTAGCAACTAACGACAGTTAAAAATTTTACAATTTCCAAGGATCGCCGTCCTGAGACTGAAACATAGATCTATAATCTAAAAACACAACACAATATGAAATATTATTCTTTGGAAATTGGGCGCTATAATGCTTCTATGAAACTTGATATATGAGACGATTACCTCTACAGTGAAATTCCACCTCGTATCTATTCAAAAATAGCTTGTTTGAAGTCTGGACAACTCCTTCAAAGTTTTGTTCAACAGGCCTGTGTGTATTTACTATAAATATTATTCATATAATAGGCAATAGGTATTCATAGATTTAAGATGCACGCTATACCACGCCAATCTGTTTATGGACTGATTCGGACAATCAGAATCTTCACAATTTCCCAGCATCGTCAGGAGACTGAAACATACGATCTATAAAGATCTTATTCTCCGGAAATTCCGCACGAAAATGTTTGAATATTTTGTATACATTTTTTCCTTCCTTTTCTCGGATCTGAATGTTTGGGGCAGGAAGAGGAGCTGTAAGCAAGCATAAAGTGCCGAAAAGTAATACGTTATTCATGAGTTTTTCAGCAGTGCTGCTCGAAACGATTTTCTCAAAATAACCCTGTGCATAAATTCGCAATACTCCACTTTCTGCTAAAGTAAAAATGCGTGCCCCTTGGAAAACGAATGCAAAAAACAATCCGTCTTTTCGAACCAAACATTAGCAGACATTTCGGGAATCTGAAGCACATTTTATAATACATATCATTATTCCGGTAGCTCTCCCGCGAGGGGCCTGTTTTACCCCAGTTTTTCTCATTTCAAAGTTTGAATTTTTTTGTATACTTCTAAGAAATTTATCATTGAGATGGAGCAGGGATGTGAGTTTACATCGGGAACTCTGAATTCCTTGTAGTGTTGATCGAATACTTCGAGAATGTGACATTTGAATGAGTAAACGCATTATGGTGATAGAAAACATTAACGGACATTGCATCAGTGCTGCGATTTTCAACCGATGTGCCTCAAAAATGGCATTGGTGAGCCTTACGGATGGTGGTAGGTGGACACACAAGACAGACGAATTCAAGTTAAAAAAAGTGTCCTGAGTGGGAAGAAAGAGGGATGGGGGAATAGATTTTAAATAAATTTTTTTTGCATTATCCCTAAACGCATTGTGGGATGATGAGAAACATTAACAGACATTGCATTAGTGCAATGATTTTCATGGAATGTGCCTTAAAAATGGCATTGGTGAGCCTAACGGATGGTGGTTGGTGGTTTTATGGCACAATGACCATATTTGGCCCAAACTGTGCCAAACACAAGACATATGAATTAGAATGAAAAAAATGTCTTCAGTGGGAATAAAGACGGATTGGGGAGTATATATTAAATCGATTTTTTTTATCATCCCTAAGTGCATTGTAGGATGATAGAAAACATTAGCAAACATTGCATTAGTGCGGCAATTTTCAATCGATGGTATCCGTAAGACTCACCAGCAAGAAGGCACTGAATGTTGGTTGGTTGTTATTTCGTTTTATTGCGCAAGAGCCATATTTGGCCAAGCTGAGACACACACAAGACAAACAAATTCAGGTTAAAAATCTCGTGAAAAGGAAAAAGAGGGATTGGGTAACAGATTTTAAACCGATTTATTTTGCATCATCCCTAAACGCATTGTGGGATGATGGGAAAGATTGCATTAGTGCAGCGATTTTCAAGCGATGTGCCTTAAGAATGGCATTGGTGAGCCTAACGGATGGTGGTTGGTGGTTTTATGGCACAATGACCATATTTGGCCAAGCTGTGCCAAACACAAGACATATGAATTAGAATTTAAAAAAATGTCATCAGTGGGAATAAAGACGGATTGGGGAGTATATATTAAATCGATTTTTTTTGGTATCATCCCTAAGTGCATTGTAGGATGATAGAAAACATTAGCAAACATTACATTAGAGCAGCGATTTTCAATCAATGGTATCCGTAAGACTCACCAGCAAGAAGGGCACTGGATGTTTTTTTTTCATTTTTTTTTTCATTTTATTGCGCAAGAGCCATATTTAGCCAAGCTGAGACACACACAAGACAAACAAATTCAGGTTTAAAATGTCGTGAAAAGGAAAAAGAGGGATTGGGTAACGGGTTATAGACCAATTTCTTTTTCATCATCCCTAAACGCATTGTGGGATAATGAGAAACATTACCAGACATTGCATTAGTGCAGCGATTTTCTAACGATGTACCTCAAGAATGGCACTGGTTTTATGGCACAAGGACCATATGTGGCCAAGTTGTGCCAAACGCAAGACGTATAAAAAGTGTCGTGAAAAGGAGAAAGAGGGTTTCAGGAATAGAATAATTAAATAGGGAATTAAAAAAGTAAAATTGGGCAGAAGAAATATCGTAATAGATTTTTAGCGTGCCGCAGAATTTTACCAATTATTTTGTGCTTCATGAAATGAAGGAATTCAAATGCATTGGTTCATTGTTATAGCTATATATTTTTGATACATATGCTATTTATCAGTCAGACTGCACCTTTTAGTTTTAATTATATAGTTATGATCTATAGTTAGATTAATGTGTAGTGTGTTTTTTTTAACTGAACACAAAATGATAAAATACTTATAACATGTGAATGACTAAAGGTAAAATAGCCGTGAATTAAGGTAACAACATGCTTTGTAATGATGACCAATTGCAACCGAGTGATAGTGATAATGATCCCAATCGGTGTTTGAACAATGGTAAAGTGATACCAACCGGTGAATGGTTATCGAAAAAGAAACAAAACGGGTGGATGGATAGTGATAAAATTGACAAAATCGTTGAATAGTTACCGATAAAATGACCATAACTGGTGAATGGATAGTGATAATATTTCCCCAACAGGGTGAATGAATAGTGATAATACTACCCAAACAGTGAGGAATAGTTAAAAAATGATATTCACAATTGAATGGATAGTAAAAAATGAGCAATATCGGTGGTGAATGAATACATTATGAATGACAAAGTAACCAAATTGAGTGAATGGATAGTAATAAAATGACCAAACCTGATGAATGTATTGTGATAAGATGATCGACAACAGAAGAAAGGATAGCGTTCAGATGATCGACAATAGAAGAAAGGATAGCGTTAAGATTATCAACATGCGATTAGATAATGAAATACGGATAACCGAGATTCTTAGAAATCGATGCAATATTGATAATACCTGAATAAAAAATGAAAAGCTGAACAAATGAATATATAATGAAGAAATAATATCTTACAAATATGATTTTGTCAGACAAAGCGCGCGCAGTGAAAAAATAGACGCTAGTTTTAGGAGAAAGACACTTTTATTCTCTATCGATGTAACGAAATAAACATATTATTACAGTGAGCGACTTGCCCATCTAACAGTAAGAACACTGTGTGTTATAGCATGCGCAAATGAGATGTACAGCCAGCTGATGTAAAGATTTCGACAGATGTACTTCTAAGTACATAGCGTAAGTGAAAGTTCATATAGCACGATATACACAAGAGATTCAAAGCAGATGTTCCACCAGTAGATTTTACATTAAAGCTCGATGAAAAACGAAGCTCCTTTATCACTATCCTTAGACGTGGTACGAAGTCTACAGTATCCAGTTGAGCAATTGATAGCGCTTTGCGTGTGCAACATCTAATCAGAGCGGATTAGACATTGAAATTGATTTCGGACACTCCAATCCACTGGAGTCCGATTACTACACTCGTGTCATTGGAGCAGCAATCACTCGATATCGTATTCAGGACGGCCTTGAGAAGGTTGGGACCTGAACCTCGAAACCAAAATTAGTTTAAAATCAGGATGGAAGAGCCAGCTGCTCGATATGCCGTAATTATTATAATCGGATCTGGAATCCAATATCTTAGGACCATTGATGAAGAACGGATTTAAAAGTTGAATGAGGTTCTAAGGTTGCTGTATAAGAGGTATTTTGAGTTTTAACCCTCCAAGTGGTTTCGACAAGATATTTCCTCCAAGATCTGACCAATTTTAATGATGAGGAGATAACTTGTACATGCAAAATTGCCAATCGGAAAATGTTGACAATGAGGCGTAGTTTTAACCAGTCACCAGTCACACTATAAGCAATGTTTAGACCTTGTCAAACTGACCTTTTTCACCAAGAGAAATTAAGATCCAAATAGGAAAAACAAATTGTTCCTTTGGTGACAGTTTGGGAAAGATGTTTGCAGCAGAGTCTGGCCACTACAGGGTGGTTTTCGACGCAGATAAACCGCCAAGAGGGTTAAAACAAGCGAACAAACGGAAGGGGAAGATTTTACTTCCGGTTATCCAAATATGGACCTTGCGCCGTAATACCCGAAAGCAGCCAACCAAGATCAACCGAAAGCTTCAGCACACATGGCAACAAACCGGATATTGAAGTTCAGTCCCATTTAAGCCCAACTTATTTTAAATACGAATCTTCTCCCTTCAAATTTTTGTCATTTATCAACTCCCACGTCGGTTCCTGGAATCCCCTCTGCAAAAACCACGCCGGTATGAAAGGAGAACTGAATAAAGGCGTGGCACTTACATGTCCCCCTTTTCTTCTAGAAAGGAGCCGGCCGAAAGAAAAGCGCTGCGCCGAGGACAAAAACGCAAATTAGCTAAAACACTGAGCAGAAAAGGAGAAAACGAGTGGGAACTAGAAAGAGTTTTGCATTTTTGGTGACACCGGGGGATAATCGACCTTCTAAAGAGTCTAGTCTAAGGTAAGTGGATAAGTGGTGTGTCATGGAAATTGGCTTGTCGATGCACTTAATCAGAAAAAAAAACAATTGTCCGTTAATTTGCATTTTCTAATTATCATCACAGAGTGCTCCTGCGCGTAGTTTAATCATTTCAATTCACAGGGTATTCAGCTGAGCGAATTGTTTTATTTCGTATTTCTAAATCTCTATTGTGATAAATAGATTGGAAAAATCGTTCAGGTAATTGCATTGTATATTTGTGGGACTTCGTGCAATATAGGTGCAATGTCTCATGTAGTGTTTCTCAATAATTTTACCGCGCCAGTTATAAAGATAGTGTAGACAACTTTAGTTTCAACTTAAAGATTGTAATCTCTCCACTTAAGTATGTTATGATATTGTTTAGTTTCGCTCATTTTATTCATGTTGCGTACTTAAGTACCTGATAAGCTGAATTATCGGTAGAAATGGGGGGGAATAATCGACCTTCAACAGAGTCTAGTCTAAGGTAAGGGGATAAGTAGTGTATCGTGGAAATTGACTTGTCAATGCACTCAATCCAAAAAAAAAATTTGTCGGCAATTTGAATTTCCTAACTATCCACTTGTTTTGCAAGTAGTTTATTCATTTCAATTCACAGGTACGTACATATTACAATTAAGGTAATTGTAATATGTACGTACACTCACTGCCAAAAGTTTAGCACGAAAGGTAAAATGCAAAAAAAAACCGATAAATACAGCTTTCATTGACACGAAATGCGGCAGGAAAGTAGAAAATATGTTTATGCATGAAACAAAACATAGAATTAAATACAAAGATGAAAGCAATATTGAATTTTCATAAATTATAAGAAGAAGTCATATTAGAGTCATTAACAAAATGATGTTTACACCAAAAAAAAATAAACAAAACCGACATTAATAAGGTATGTGACCACCCTTCATCCTCATACAAAGTTTACAGCGTGTGACCATGATTTCCATGAGGTGAGCAACCTTTCCAGAGTCAAGTAATCGCCATACCTCCTGTAGAGCAGTTTGAAACTCTGTGAGAGTAGTTGGGGTGGGATACGTATAGACACAGCACGACCGAGGGCATCCCAAAGATTTTCAATGGGATTAAGGTTGGGCGAGTACGCCGGCCAAACCATATACACGCAATTCGTCACTCTCCAGCTGAAAGCCACACAGGTGAAAATTGTTAAAAATTGCGGCATCCAATCCAATCCAGATAGTCGTCGACGATGTCAGCTCTATGAGGACGCACATTATTATCCATTAAAACGAAAGAAGGATCAACTGCTGCAGCGTACAATCTCACAGTGGGTTCTAGGACTTCATCCCGATACTGGTCAGCCGTCACAGAACCCCGTCTATATATGTGCAGTAGGGTGGAGCGAAAAACATGAATTTCGGAATTTGAAAACGCCTATGGTGGGAATAGTTGGTAACTACCATGCTTATTAATGATACAAAATATGAGCTAAATCAATTAATATCTTCAGGTGCCAAAATCACTTTGAAGTGTTACACCTAACATTATCCCTAAAATTGAAAAATTTACCCTTTTTTTTAGAGCGCTATATAACGCACCGCCTCCACTCCTCTCAATAGATTCATCATGGCGTTCCTTGCTACAAGGGTGCATGGGCGCTTTCCTTTCTTCGATTGTTTATAAGGGATAAATAACTCGTATTTCACCACATGGAGTTGAGGTGTCTTTATTTGTAAATATCTAGTAGGTGCATGCGCCTGCAAATGCCCTACCGATCTAGTCTATCGAGGAAAACTAAGTCCTTTGTTCAAATTGATTCGCTTTCGCTTCTTGGTGCGTATTTTACTGTTTATTTTTACTTATTTTAAATATTTTTAGATAGAAATTTAACCTTAAAGTTCAGTTTTGTTTGTTAAGGAGACACGGTTCTTGCTGCTCTTTGCTGTATTCAGTATGAAAACGACCCAGAGGAGGTGGCTGCATATCGTGTTCAACCCTCTCCACTAAAAATTGCAATTTCAGATATTTTTTATATAGAATTTTAATTTTTAAGTTCAGTTTTGTTTGGGTTTGGTTTGTTTTGTTTGTTAAGGATACACGGTTCTGTGAATTAGTCGAAATGCCTAGGACACGATCAGTAGATGCACGTTCTGTGTTTGGAATGGCTGAAATAATAAAGCCTAATATGCTTCCAACATATGCAGTTGTTAAGAAGTATTATCTTTACATCCAGCAAGATTATAAAAGAGATGCTAGTATATAGCTGATGTATGTTCTATTTTAATTAAAGAGCTTAAAGGATTATGGGGAAAAAATTCGATTCCAACTGTAACAAACCAACGAATAATATATATGCTGAAAAAATACCATAAAGCATATAGAAATATTAAGAAACTATTAAAAAATACTGGCAAACTAGATTTCTCGAAAAAGGTTGTGTGCTTCAGGGAATCAGCAGAAAAAAATCTATTTGATATTAACATATGTAAATGTAAGAACTTTCTCAGTTGTACTTTCAAAATGAAAGTACCGATTGCTGAAAGAGCTTTTTTAACAGATCAAAGGACGTTTCGAAAAATGGTCATTTGAAATGTCGACATTAAAACCAGCAGAATGCTCGAAGAAAAGATTGCAGCGCAAAGAAAGAGAAGCAGAGAGCCAAAACGTTCAGCTCAAAGATTGTAAAGGAAAATGATCCAAAATACTCTCGCCCTCTATTACGGGAACTACTTTGAGTTTTAATTTGTTTAAGAATTCTAATGACGCTATAAACACAATCATTGATAATAATTCTCCTTCAGCTTCGCAAACGATTACTAAACTTCCAAATGTAGCTCAGGCTCATGACAGAATTGGTGTTTCCGATAGATCGGCAGCAATTCTAACAAATGCTGCTTTTAAGGATATGGGAAAATTTTCCAAGGATGATTCTTCAAACATAGTTGATCGTAGTAAAATTAAAAGAGAAAGGACAAAGACCCGCATCTACCTGAAAAGAAAAAATGAGGAAACTACCTCTTTATTAGAATATAGAATATACTTTGATGAGCAAAAGGATTAAACTTTAGTAATAAATAAAGAAAGAGAAAGGATTGCTAGAAAGATGGTAACAGAAGAACATATCGTTCTAATACTAGAACCAGAATCAAAATATATGGGACATGTCACTCCTACAACTGGCTCTTCTCAAATATAAAAACAAGTATTTTAACTTTTTTGGAGAAAAATATGATCGTTCTAAGATGCAAGTGGTTGGTTGTAATGGAACTGTGGTAAATACAGGTTTGAAAAATGGAGTCATTCGACATATCGAGCTCTTTTTAGGACGTCCTGTGAATTGGTTTATTACATACAAATGAGCTACCCAGCTAACATTACGTCATTTGTTGCAACATTTAGAAGGGAAAACCACTGGACCAAAAGCATACAGCGGAGAAATTGGAAAAAATGTTAGAATCTTGTGAAAAATTGCCTCCAACAAACTTTGAAAATATAGAAGTAACTTTGCCAGATATTGTTCTAGAGGATTTTAGCACTGATCAACGATACTTTTACGAAATGTGCACAGGGATATCAAATAAATATATTCCAGTAAGCTTGTCACAAAAAGATCCAGGAAAATTGAATCATTCCAGATGGTTGACGACGACAAATAGAATTTTAAGGTTATATGTTTCAACAGAAGATCCAACCCATAACTTGAAATTATTAACAGAGTATATTGTGAAGGTACACTCATATGTGTGGTTTAAAATTAAAAGTCAGTCATCATGTCGGTAAAAGAGTCTTCATTTTTACAATATTTTAAATAAATCGAGATTTTTGCCAGAGGTTTTAAAAATTGTAGTAGATATAACTTTGCAAAAAAATTGTTATTATGCCCATCCAGAAAATATTATTTTGGCAATGATGATCAAAACAGATCAGAGAATTGAGGCTTAGAAAAATTTAAAATTAAGACAAAAAGTTGAAAAGAATATTCGAGAGTTTAAAATTCCCAGGTTAAACTTCGAAGCAGACGATTACATAAATCTAATTGAATGACAATCAGATTCCATTATAGATCCACGACTTACAGTATCTCTTTCTGATGATCAACTCAAGTCTATGATTCTAGACGTTCCAATCAATAGTAACATGTTTAACTTTACATGCCATTCACAAGCAGTAGAACGTTGCGTTAAATTAGTAACTGAAGCATACAGCACAGTATATGGTACAGAGGCACGAGATGGATTTATTCGGTCAAGAATTGCTTCTAGACTTGCTTAACCCAGATTTGAAACCAAAAGCCTAAATCAACCACTTTTAAGCTAAACCACTTGACAGTAACTTCAATTTAATTTTTTAGGGTAAGCTAGTAACTAAAATTGAAATTTTTAGGGGGGTGGAACTCGATATGCAGCCACCTCCTCGTGCTGAGTTCAGGGTTGTTTTCATAATGCAAAAACAGTGAAGAGCTGCAAGGGGAAGCTCCCGTGTAAACGCATGGTCGCAATGATGAGTCTATTGAGAGGAGTGGAAAAGCGAGTGATGGCGCTCTAAAAAAAGGGGAAATATTTTATTTGCGGATAATGTTGGGTGTAAAACTTTTTTTTTACACGCAGGGAAAGTTCATTTCACCCACGCATGACTTTAAGTAAGATGTATTAAATTTTTTAAATGCGTTATTATTATTTTTATGAAAAAAATGGCAAAATTTCGAAATTTCAAAATGATTTTGGCACCTGAAGATATGAATTGATTTAGCTCATATTTTGTATTATTAATAATCATGGTAACCCCCAACTATTCCCACCATAGGCGTTTTCAATTTCCGAAATTCGTGTTTTTCGCTCCACCCTAATGTGCAGGTCAGTGCAATATCCCAACGAAATCTCGGCCCACACCATGATGCTTCCACCTCGGAATGCGTGATGTTCGATGATGTTCTGGGGACGATTGCTTGTGCTTTGTTTTCTCCAGACCCTTATACGATTGTCATCTGGCTCCAGAGCAAATCTCGACTCATCCGTGAACACAACGTTAGCCCAATCAGACACATTCCAATTCACATGTTGCCGACACGACTTTAATCGTGCCCCTCTGGATTGGACGGATAGAGGAACACAAACTCGTGGTACCCGGGCGTACAGTCCATTCATGTGTAGTCTTCGGTGCACAGTAGTGGCAGATGTCATCTTACCAATGGACGCTGCAACCATAGATGTCACACGGGTGGAGGTCTCTCTTCGATTTCGCTTCGCTATAACAGTAATATATTGATCTTCAGCGGTGGTCGTAACCCTTGGGCGGCCGGCCACAGGTCTTCGAACAACTGTTTGCCTTGTTTGGAATTGTTTCCATAATCATGAAATAACGGAATGATGAACGCCGAAGAAAAGAGCTACATCAGTTATTGATTACCTGCTTCAAGGCGTCCCCAGAACGCCAGCGCTCACTATCTGCCATTCGTCTTCTGGAAGCCATAAAAACACGTCTGTCTTGAAAACTAATATGTACGAAAGTTCTAAACATTTTTTATCAGCACTTACATGTAACTCCTCTAAACCTTCACAATGCTTGCTTCTCATACAACTGCCTTTTTTGGATATTTCTCGACACGAAACCGTGATTGGCTGTTACATAACACATTTGCATACTCATCTACCTCTGCAGTAAATTGCAGCCTCTCAAATTCAGATGGGCTTCTGGAAATTAACATTTTTATCTCCGTGCTTAACTGTTGGCAGTGAGTGTATTTGTGGAAGTTTTGTGGATTCTAGGTGGAATGTTTCATGCAATGTTTCTCAACAATTCTGCAGTTTTAGTCAAAAAATTAACTGAAAAAATGTGTTGGTCAAAGACATGAAGATGAAATGTAAAAAAATTAAAACTTCGTTTATGAACAGCATGAAGAAAATAAAATTAGGGGAAAGCATAATTTTAATAAATAGGTGATTTAAAAAGTATGAGTCAGCAACATGATGCAGATCTAAAATGGTATGAGGATGATAAGTACAAGCAATAAGGTATGAATGGGGATAAAACTATTGCATACAATTTTAAAATATCATGCGATGTAAGAAGTCAAAAAATATTTGTGAATTAATACCGCTTCTCTCCAATCAAATTCCGCAAAGTTAAAACATCTACTTAAAAAGCGACGGCGATGGCGTTAGTAACTGGAATATGATATGGTTTTAAGAGATAACCCATTTGATAGGCAACAAAACAAACGTACTGAAAGAAGTTCAAATGAACGACGATCGATTCAATTTAAACACTTTGGAAAAATAGACAGTGAAGTGCCTTTCTGAGCTCTTAAACTACCTTTACAGAAATCACCTGCTCTTCCCGAAGATACTTACAACATATACATCTTCAAATTTTGAATCCCGGTTCTTTTTTACGTATTCAGACTCAATATATCATCGCTGCACTCACTCTTATTAGTATACTCTTAGAAAACCCATCTGCAAAACAACAAATGAACCATGACCTTTCAAATAAAGCGTGAAAAAAATCGACTGTGAAGTGCCCTTATCTTATACTTTGAGAAATCATCTACTCTTCATAAAGATACTTAGAATTAGGATTATATCCTGAATTTTTTGGTGCCAGATCTTTCTCCATGTTACTCTTAGAACCCGGTATATAATTGCTACCCTCGCTTTGCTTATTAATTTACTCGGAGAAAACCCATCTGCAATGCAACAAACCAACTATTTCTAAAGAAGTTCAAATTAAGCTTGGAAAAGAATGAACTGCGAAGTGCCTTCTTAGCCCTTAACTACACTTCGAGAAATCAGCTGCAACTCTTCCCGAAGATACTTAGCGTCAAGATATATCCTGAATTTTTCGGTGCCGGATCTTTTCCCCGTATTACCCTTTGGGCTCGGTATATAATTGCTGCAAATCCCCAAAAAGCTAAACATCGCGTCTGCCTATCTCCCGTGGAGACACATGTCTGGTTAAGGGAGCAGAAATCCATATAATCCGGATCTTTTTCCTTCTGCTTCCTGCCCTCTTCTTACTCTCGTTTTAACTTTCTTTTACGCCGCTTGGAGCCCTATGACAATGCCTTGGAAATGAATGAAGCGATAATTCTTGCGGACGGTTGCTAAGACACAAGTGTCTGAATTCCCAATCGCTTGTGAGAATACAGCATACGTATTGTCTTTTGTTGCACGAGCTTTTAACACTTTGAGCCAGCTAATTTCACGTAAAATATTTCTAGCATCAACCAGTCACTAATTATGCATTTCCATTCCGCGCTATCGTGACTGGTTTAAATACAAATTATTCCAAGTACAGATCGTCTGTGTCACATATTGGAGTTCGGATTTATTTTCATGCATTCTGGTTTTTTTTATAGGTATCCAACTACCATCAGATTCCTTTGAGCATATATACAATTTCTTTTGCTGGTCAAATTGAATTGGACCCGTTTTGCGATTCAACCCTTTTGTAAAGATCAAAAATCTACTGTGTGAATAACGTTGTAATTTGTATAATAACTGCAATCTATTCACAAGCGAGGGATACTGACCCAATATCGCCTTTGAAAGGACATTCAATGTCAAAAATGCGAATTAAAAAGTACTATTGAATTAATGGCATTTAGAAATCTGTGTAGTTTGCTACTTCTATTGCCTTTTTTGCAGAACGAAGGACCAAGAAATGTGCTTGGTGTCGAAATGACACCTGTAGACTTTAAGGCAAATTTTGCTGCAAAAGTTTTTAAAACTGAGGCACCCAAAAACAATTTCACCTATGTACTTGTAAACAAAGTGATTAAACGTCATAAGAAAGAGTCAAAATCTGACAAAAGTTAAGTAAGCTCCAGTATCGAAAAGATGCCAAAGAGCGTTCTAATGTTAAAAGGCAAAACGAACTTAAGCAAACAAAAGGTAGGTAGGTAGGTACTTAAATAACGTCGCACTGGAGAAACACAGGGGCTATTGGCTACGGTCCGGTCAAACGAAAGGAAAACATTTAGAACTAAACTTATAATATGGGTACATCATATTTTTTTTCAATTTCTTCAGGAATACATTGCATTTGAAATACCTTTGTGGTAATAAACAATTAGAAGATTCAAGAAATCAAATTATACAATAGTATTTTGTCTTATTTGATCTTTCCTGGGTCTATTTCTCTATTCTGTGGTTGGTAAAGATTGGCTAAATTAGTTTAATTTAATTTATTTTTAAACGGCAGTTTATGGCCTGTAAATCCAAAAACCTAATGTTTACTAACAGCACACACATCTCTGCTTTGCATACTTATATTCGGAATTTGTTTTACCCTGCGAGCCTAAAATGAACATTGAAACTGTTGTCGTCGAACAGCATATCAGTGTAATTATACCGAGAACAAATACGTTTGTTTATCACGAATGAAAATATAGGGCATATTGCTATACACAAATCCTTATAAGCAAATACACAAATGCATAATAGTATGTTTGACCGGTGAATGATAGTTTGATTTGATAAGCGGAAATGTTGAGTTATTCATTATTTCAAATAAGTTTGTTTTTGCATGAACATCGATTCGGGGAATAAATATTGACATCCATTCAGTCATCGTAAAATCTGCATTTACTTCAACTTTAAATGGCACTCTTTATGGCCAGTCAAATCCAAAAATCTAATATTTACTAATAGCACAAATCTACTTTACATACGCAATTTTTCATACCCCGCGAGCTTAAGATAAACAATGGAAGTATATCAGTGTAATTATATTGAGAACAAGTCCGCTTGTTTATCACGAATCGAAATATGGCATGTTGTTATACACAAATCCTTCGGGGAAAACTTTGACATTCATGTGCAAATTCATCCACATTTGAATAGCAATCTTCCACAATGAATGTCAGCTAATTAGTATTATTCTGCCTGCTAATAAGTCTCCCGCGCTAAATTATTTAGAGACCTCCTATATTCGAACCAACTAAGTGCATTATTATTCGATGTGAGTGTCTGTATTAAGCGTACGCCCCGAACAAAATTGTGTGGTTTCTGACAGCCTGCTGCAAAACCTCCCATAGTTGCAAAACGGACTTCATCGGCACCATTGTGGAAGAGCGCGGTGAATTATTATTCATGCTGTTTTAAAATGGGAGTTATGAGAGTTTCGACAGTAAATTCATCAACAGGGTGATAGAAGCCCTCACCAATTGTATATTTAATTAACCCTGGTAGAGTTAGGAGCGCACTGCTATAAGCATTCAAATCCCTCACTCAAAAGGTTGACTGAAATGATTCCTCCTGTTCCGCATACCGCTCAAATCGTTGGTTGTATAATGGGGCTTAAACTGTGAAAGTTGTTAGAAATTTTATAGATCTGAGGTTACTATAACTCTGGCTATTGTCCTTGATACAGGATTGATAAAAGGCCTTTGGAAGATTATAGAAACTTGTAAAAGTCTGTGTGGTAGTAAAGCTTTCATTTTCTGTATTTGTTTTCGGTTTATTTCTATTGATTAATTTACGATTTTTAGGTTTGAAGGGCTTTGGGAACACAATGAAAAGGCACTTTTAAAATTTTCAAGACATAAGAATTTCTGACATTATAAGGTTTAATTGAAGACTTTGAAGAGTTGGAGTGTACGACTAAAGCATTCTCCCCAAATCCTTCATTGAAAAGGTTGACTCAAGTAATTGCTCTTGTTCCCACATACCGCTCAAATCGTTGGTTATATAATGAGACCTAAATTGTGAAAGTTAGATATTTTTGATCTGAGATTACTATATTTCCTCTAAGTGCGTGATTAGGACTGGGCGATGTATCGATACATCGTGGTAAACCGGTATGAGATCGAAATCGTCACACCGGTTTCGCGATTTCGATGATGACGATGTATCATGATACATCGGTTTTTCCCGATGTCGATTTATTCAAAGCGCATGCGCGGTATCGCGGTTTTTCCCGATGTCAAGGAGCCAATCCCAGAGCACATATATCACGATGTCGATTTTTTCAAAGCGCATGCGCGGTATCGCGGTTTTTCCCGATGTCAAGGAGCCAATCCCAGAGCACATATATCACGATTTCGATATTTTCAATGCGCATGCGCGATATTGCACAGCCAATCCCAGAGCACAAGTATCACGGTTTTCCGTAATCGCGATGTCTCCTGTTGCTCAGCGCCAACGATTTCTATGTTTTCTTAGAGGAATCGAATGCCCCGTTATTTCTATTTTTATGCTTCTGTTTTTTTCCTTCTAAATAAGCTCTTTTTTAATCTACTTGAGCATATATGGTGTGTGGAACATACTAGGACAATAGGTGTGAGTGTGAGATCGTCATCGCCACATCGGTTTCGCGATTATCACGCTGGCGATGTATCGGGTCGTTATCGCCATACCGGTGTCGCGATTTTCAAGCTGCCGATTCATCGTGATATCGCGATATTCCCCGATGGCACGCAGACATCCCTTAGCATAGATATCACGGTGTCGCGATGTTGTATTTCAGCGGCAACAATTTCGATGTTTTCTTAGCGCATGCGCGATTTCTCTGGTTTAAACAATGGTTTTTTTTAGCAAAATTTGGGGAAATTTGGGTTTTGGTTAAGACTAACAAAACGATTCCGATGTTACTTTATGCGCATGTGCGATTTTTTACCAGGCCTGCTAATGAGAATCTTTTGTGATTTCTGCACTGTTATTTTTCGAGAATATTCTGGCAAGTGGCACACATATAAAGATTGAAAATTAAAGTTTCAAACTGCGGAGAAGCTAATTCTACTCTACCAGGATTCATACAGAATTTTGAATACAAAAATTAGGAATATTTAAGAAATTCTTTCGAAATTTTTAAGGAGTCATAGAAAGTTTATACACACATTTTCAAGCGTGAAAATAAAAATGTTCTACTACCGTTGATATTGAGCAAAAATCAATACAAAAGAAATAAATGTAAATTATTTTTATTTTTTGTATTCAAGTCTGTAACAAATGAGTACATTACAAAGTTGTTAGTAAATAACACGTAACACTTAAACTTATCAGATAGTTTTAAATTTTTAACAATAATGTTTATTATTTTGAATTATAAAATTCCACTGTATTACTTTTACTATAATATGAATTCAGTTTATAATTCAGTCTAAATAACACGTGGCCGGCTATGCTAATCACTGTATTGCGTTTACTACGAAATAAATTTAACTTATACTTTAGACTCAGCAACACGTGGTGGTTATGCCATTAAATTGTAGCTTATGTGAAACGTTGGTACTTTCAACACAGCGCCATCTGTTAAAATACTTACTCAATCCAGTCAACAGATACCGCAATAATTTGCAATAAAATAATATCGCGGCTATAAATTGAGATGAAGGCTATCCTATCTTTTAAGTTAGATCAAACTGCATACGGTGCTCAAATTTGATTGAAATCGGTTAAGTAGTTTAGGAGTCCATAGCGGACAAACAACGTGACGCGTAATTTATATATATTAAGATATCTTATATATATATATATATATATATATATATATATATATATATATATATATATATATATATATATATATATATATATATATATATATATATATATATATATATATATATATATATATATATATATATATATATATATATATATATATATATATATATATAGATATATATATATATATATTATATATATATATATTATATATATATATATATATATATTATATATATATATTATATATATATATATTATATATATATATATTATATATATATATATATATATATATATATATATATATATATATATATATATATATATATATATATATATATATATATAAGCTTTTACTATGTATAAAATGCACGGTTAACATCGCGATACATCGCGGTATCGTGATGTTAGAATGCCGATGTATCGTGATGTGAAAATCTGAACATCGCCCAGGCCTATGCGTGATACTGGATTGATTAGAAAGCCTTTGGAAGTATATATAACTCAGTACCCATCTGTATTGTAGAAGTGTTTCATTTTCAGTATTTGTTTCCAATTTATTTTCTTCGTCATCTGACAGTGGTTCAAAATTAAATGATGTTGTCCTCCGATCATTCCCTTCGTGTTAGATCCCAGAACATCGCCAATGGCCCGTTGTTTATTGCAGTGCTACGTTAATTAAGTACCTACCTATATACCAAGTTATTTTAAATTGATAGGTTTACTATCCTTACATTACTACTGGATCATAATGAAAAGCCCCTTTTTAAAAATTTCAAAATTATTTGGGTTAATTAACCCTGGGAGAGCTCAAAATGTTGGTTATATAATGGGGCCTGTATAGTGAAAGTTAGAAATTTTATATATCTAAGGTTACCATACATATCTTCTTGTTCTCATGATAGAGGACTGATTTGAAAACATTTGGAATATTATTGGACTCTAAATAAGTATATATTGTAGTAAAGGGCCCCTTTCTATATTTGTTTTTTATTTATTTTCTATTCTTTGTTTTAGGACTTGGAACATTCGAAAGTCTTAGATTAACCATAATAAAGTCACTTAAAAAAATTTCAGGTTAGATATTTTCTGTTGTAAAAATTTCCAAATTTATGAAAATTTTCAAAAAGTATGAAATTTAAAGGTATCTGTAACCACTATAAACCACAAAAATTGACTAGAATGTCAATATATTTTTATTTTCAAACTTTTTAGCTTTAAAGCGATACCACGATATTGTGCATATTCAAAATAGTTTTCTAGTTGCAAAAGTTTTTCGTTTAGCATTGTCACCATGTACAATATGTTTCGAAAACCATAAACTTAATATCTGAGAACTGTGTTTTAAAAATTTGTTGCTTCCTTCACACAGTGATAATTCAATAATGAATGAACCTATTGTAATTATTTTTGTATCAGTATAATCCATATAATACATTGAATGTTTTGACTGTCAGTCATAGTTATTATTTAAAAATGAATTTTTAAGTGATTTTTAACTGTCAAAATTCCTGAAACAAGTCTTGATATTTTTGGTACTTCATGGTGAAAAAATGTAGAAAACCTCTTCTCTCTAGTAACTTGATTGAGAGTTAAAACATAAAAATTACAAGAAGAAGAATTTCATCAGGAGTTGTCTTTGTAAACAAATTGGAAATTGATTCATCATTGTTCAGAAAACATGCTAATTAGCTTATTAAATTTAAATTAGATGATTAATGACTAGCTTAATCAATTTTTTTTAACATTTAAATGATATTAAGCTCAAACAAATGGCTTTTTGTAAACAAAAACTGGATTTTTAATGTCAAAATTGAAATATAATCTAGTGTATACGTACTAGGGATACGACATCGATAACAAAACATCGATGTTCAAAATTGAAACATCGATATTGATAGTACATCGCCCAAAAACCATCGATGTTTTCAAACATCAGTGTATTTAAACTGTTTTTCTCCATTTTTTAAAACTGATTTAGTAACCTCAAACATTGAAGTTCGTCCGGGGGGGGGGATATTTAATTTGTCATTTACCGTGTTTATTAATTTATAACTAAGATTCTTTTAACTGTCAAAACAAAATATAAAAATTTAATAAGAACTATTAACAAATATTTTATTTTCAAATTTAATAATGTAAAAGAAAGTAATGTATACAACAATTTGACATAGATACTACTAACTATAAGTATAATTAGGTAGGTACATAACAATAATTATTGTTAGTTATTATTATTTATTTATCAACTTATGGGGGGAAACATAACGAACTTATTTGTTATTTACAGTTTGTTAAAAAATTATTTGGCAAACTTTCTCCACCTTAAGCCGACTTCTTTTTTCACTAAGTATCCCACCAGATAGGGAAAAAACTCCTTTTGATGGGACAGAAGTTGCCATCACTGACAAATACTTAGTTGCAAGGTTATTTTTATGGTACTTTTTTCATTCAAAAATAAATCGTAAAAACATCGATGTTAAGTGGGTCCAAGACACAAAAATCGTCAAATTTTCGAAATTGTTTTTATTATTTTAAGAAATTCTCTGTGTTTTTCAGCTTAAAATGACGTCTAAATAATGTTTCTATCTTAATTAGAACTAGAGATATAATAATTTTTGTGGTGCGTTGTTTTGAAAATCTAACACTCTTGACAGTTGTTGTCAACATTTGTCTTTAAAACTTTAAATGCTTTTTTCTCCATGATGCATTTTTTCAAGATTTCCTGTATTCAAATTGCTATAAATCGAAAACCGATAAAGTTTAAGGGTTGAAATTTGGAATATATATATTTCAAACATTATACTTTAATTTTGATTCAGCAAATTTGAAACAAATATTTACTTTTAAAAATATGACATTTAAAAAAAAGTACCTTAAAATTTTCAAAAATTTTCATTCAAATATTTTTGTTATTTTTTATTAAATTAATATTTTTTAAATTGCTGAGTCAAAATTAAAGTTTATAAATTTGTGAATAATTTACTGCAAGAATTTTGAAAATGGATCAAGAATATTTTGAGTTTTAACAATTTAAAATGACCTCTCTTTTTTTTTTTAAATTAATTTTAAATTTTTAAAAAACTTTTGGAAAAATTTTGTGTCGTGATTTTGCTTATTAGTTAGATGGGTAATCAGTACAAAAAAAAATTCTAAATTAATTAATAAAAAAAAAAATTTCAATGTGTCCCGGACCCCCTTAAACAAACGGCTCCAATAAATCGATGGTAAATACATCTATGTTTTTTTTATAAAACGTCGACATCGATGTCCCATCCCTAATACGTACGCCTTAACCTTTTTAAGGAATGTGCTGACCACTGTTATAAGCATTCAAATATTTCACTCAAGACTTTCATTGAAATGATTCCCCTTGTTCCTCATACTGCTCAAATTGTTGTTTATTATAATGAGACCTAGACTGTGAGGGTTGTTTATGGAATGTTTTATGGATCTGCGGTTTCTGTTTCCTATTGCCTTCAATCTAGCCTAGTATCCGATGGAAAAGTAACGCATTAGCATCCGGAGAGTTGCTAGTTAGAATCTAACCAAAGACCGTCATGTACAAAGGGGTTTAGCACGTTAAATATGTAGTGGCCTCAAATGACCTCACGTTGGCATGATGTGATGGTTTAGGAGAGTGGTATGCCTGCTCAAGTGTTGATCTCGTCATCTGACCGAGGTTCAAAATCACGAGGAGTTGTCCTGTCCCTTCCGAATTGATCCCGGACCGTGTCTCCAATAGCCCGTTGTGTTGCTTCAGTGCAACGTTAATTAAACTACCTACCTACATTTCCAAACAAAAATATTTAAGAAAAAGGACTGCACGGTTTGGATGACGTCAATAAGAAGATTCTAATACCGAAAGTTCAAAAGTTAAAAAGAAATGAAATCAATGTAAATATAACATTGTCATAAAAGATAGAAAAACTGCGCATGAAATTTGAACCACTGAAGGAAAATAAATTTATGAGGAGGTTCCTTAAACGGTAAGAGTAAATGTTAAATAGTTTTACCACAAAGAACCAAATAAATTGGTAAACAGATAAAAAGCGTAGTCACACACACAACTTGGTAGTAAAAAATACAAAACTTTAAAACAATGACTAATAAAGACTTTTGTGATTTACTTCTGTCCTGGTGGCGGTGCACGTCTTGGTCCATCCAAATGAGCATTTACTATTTGTCCTAATTTTTTTTATATATTAGTCGTTTGTTTTGCATTTTTTATAAATAAATAATTTGTTTCAAGAAGAACTCACATCCACACCAAGACACCCAAATCCCATGGTCCTCTGATATTTTTATGGTTAAGTCCTGATCCTGATCAAGCAGGAGGATAAATATTAAAAGTATACAAATAATATACCGTTGACAATAGCCTGTTGCGACGTTAGTAAATACCACTTCTAAAGAATTCATGGGAACCCAACTCAACGCAACTATTTTGGACTTGGAGAAAAGTAAAAGTACTATGTAAGTATCTCTTTTAAATTACTTATTTGAACCGCAACACAACTATTTTAGACATGTAGAGCAAAAATTAGCACTACATAACTACCATCTAAAAATTTATTTGGACCAAAACTAACACAACTGTTTTGAACTCACGTGGAGCAAATTAATAGCTCTGAATAACTACCTTCTAAATAATTTATTTGGATCGCAATTCAACACGACTATTTTAGACTCATGTGGAGCAAAAAACTAGCTCCGTATAACTAACTACCTTCTAAATAATTTATTTTGATCTTAATTGGAGACTATTTTGGATTCATGCGAAGTAAAATAATAGCTCTGCCCTCTTACACTTGAAGTGTTAAGAGTATAACTTAATCCATGTAATTCATTGACAATATTCACGAAGTGTAGGAAATAACCTAAGTGAATCCATCTCTGCCAATCTTCCCACTTAAAATCTTGTTTACTTTTTGTTGCAGGATATTCAGAATGACATGTCATGTATCTCATTTTGTGTTCGAAATATGTCATGATTCCTCTTCACCCTTTGCGGCGATTGCCCTTTTAAGTATTGCTTCACGATTCACCTTTTGCAGTCTCCGATTCTTGGATTGCACATGATAGGATAAATATGAATCTTACTTTCTTATTCGGTTCCCAGGGATCGCTCGCCGAGCAACGCTGAAAGGCATATGGGATTTATCAGTATTGAAAGAAAATATTTAAGGCACGCAATTAGAGGAATGATTGCTTCTTGTGTGATCAAATTTAGAAATATTTACGATCGTGATAAAATTCATGATCATGCTCGATTGATTCGTGTGATTAATTTATTTGTCATGGAATATTTCGTGATGGCTGATTGCAATCTATTGGTTAGTAAATGACGACAATTAGGGTAAATTATTGGTGAGGAGGGCAAGTGAACTTCCAGTTTTGCTTTATGTATATGTAAGTTTACGGAACTATTTTTGTTATACTGATCAATACCAATATTATCGATATATTTGGAAAACAGGATGGCCATATAATGACTTTCACCCTTCGGATATGTTCTAAATCGACAAGACGGGATTGGAACCAAATTTGGTGTTGAGAAAATAATTATACATGGGGAGATATATCCAAAACAATTTTAGTACCAAGCGTCACCGATAGGGGGAATTTGGCGCTGTTGGAATGGAAAACAGACGAGCAATTGCATTAAATGCAGATCAAACGAATTATACAAAGCTTTGTTTGCGTCATGGCAACAGAGCCACTAATTCCACCTGATATGAGCACGGGAAAGTTCAGACAGCTATTCAAATGGCTGAGAAATTGTGTCAATATGCTCTCTACTTATATATCCCACGAAAATACTACTCTAGTATTTTGTTTGTCGATATTTTAAATAAAAATACCGACTCATAAACTGAGCATTGATTAAAACTATGCAGTTTAGCTAATTTATAACTAATTTATTACCGATCTCAAAGTAAAGCGTTGTATCTTAATCCATACTCTGCACCCTTACACAATGGGTTGTTGTTGTTTCTTATGCCTACACTGCCAGACCAGAGGAGTGCCAGGCCCGTCGAAGACGGCAAGAGGCGAGGGGGTTGCGACTTCCATGTTATTAAGCCCCATTGGGAGAAAGTCCGACTTTGCTCGACATACATGACACTTCCGTTTTAGAGGAAGGCCCCTTTCATACATTTCATACATTTAGATCCCAATCAGAGGCCGATAACCCCCTGATCAGGTACCCCCAGAGGTATTGATTTGTTCTGGGAACATGGGGGACTTTGTGACCACGACCTATTTAACGTGCCCCAGTCACCATTAGTGAACACGACGGTCTTTAGCCAGGTCGTAGCGCCGATCTCGCAATCATCAGAATTGCAGGCTCCGCCGAGGACAGAACCCACAACCCTTCTGATGCGAGCCCGACGCTCTACTGACTGAGCTACCGCGGCTCGGACACAATGGGTATCCATTAAGAACGATTTCATGTCTCAGAGGTTGTTTACAAAAAGTTGTTTTTAGACTTCGTGGTGAATGTTGAGTTATTAAAATATTATATTACCTATGAATAGTTCATAAATAGTAGTATTCTAACAATAACTATTATTTTGAAGAAAATAGGAATATCTTATGCATTTATAATGATTTATTTGTAAGGGATTCCCTCTGTACGCCACTGAGTAGTTTAATGAAGGATTATTGCACCCTGCGAAATAGTCTACCCATAAACTGAGTCTTGATAACTACCCCACGCTCAGCGATATTGTTAAAGTGTCACTCATTTATCCACGATTTCATCACAAATCGCTGTATTTTCATCCATTTATTTTAATAAGCTCTTCCTAGCAGACGCGCATTTATTTAGAACTCTTTCATTTGATGTGGAGATAGTCCATAGCCGTTGACTTCGTGATGAATATTAAGTTATCAAAATATATGAATAGTAATTTACATAAAATAATATTTCTAAAGAATAAATAACTATTACTTAACGGAAGAATCTAAAAAATATTTTATGCATTCATACTATTTTGTTTGTGTTTAAAAATGAGAAATCAAAACTTTGGGCGGATCCTTTTTCTAGAAAGTCCCTGGTATGTTTATTGAAGGATGATTAGACGATAAAAGAAACTTGGACACATGAAATGAGTTTTGATTACTACCCTCGTGTTATTGCTAAATTTTCACTCAATTATTGCCGATCTCGGCTTAAGGCTTTGAATTTTAATCGTACATTTGAATGAGATCTTACCAGACACGCCATCATTCAAAATAGTTCCATTTGGTTTTTAGATTGTCAATAACCATTGCTTTCATGTTTCGTGATGAATATTAAGTCATTAAACTATTAAATTAGACAATAAATAAAAATTCATGAAATAACAGATGTGTCGCAAACATCTGCGAACTAGAATGATTATTTTGCTGACTGTAGGTGGCAACGCTGCAGCGAAAACTATCTTTGTTATGAACTCCTATTTCGGTGGCAGATTGTGTTATGTCACGAGAGCTAATGCTTAACAACTGTAAAACTTAAACTTATACATATTCTTGTATAAATACTTAATGATAGCAATAAATGTTCTAAGTTTGTAAATATAAAAATGCCATTTTACTTTCATTGTTAATTTTGAGTATAGATTGCTGGGGACCAGGTAGGCAAAATTCGACTAAAAAATCAATTTCTATTTTATTGCTCATTTATGTAGTTCAAAATCTCCTCTTTCCAATGATATATCACACTAGGTAATAGAATAAGAGGAAGTTTGAAAATTATGCACTTTTCCAATAAGCACTTCACAGCTGACACGGCCTTTCAAATGTAAACAAACCGTTTGTGGACATTTCTAATCTTTGTTGCTCAACAAAGTATGTTATATTTTTTACTTTACTTTACTTAAAATATTTTCGGTAATCTGGTAACAGTAGAGTTAACTGTAACCATTTAGTTTGTTTCTAACTATTTTCATTAATTTTCCCATGCGATATAAGTTGTTAGCACTTTCTGAGACATGACATTTGATCTATTATGGACTAGCAATAAGGATAAATGATGGTTTTCTGCACATTATGCAACAATCTGTCTGGGCAGAATATTTATATTTACTGTCAAGTAACTTAAATCCAAATCACGGTCTTTGTCCAGTTGGGAATGAAAGCTGGTGGAAATTTCGACGTGCTGTAGCTAAAAGTGATGTGTATTACCACGATAAACACACACATATTGCCTTGCCTTATATTGCCTATATTATGGAGGCAATTAAATCAAATTTCAGAGACTTGGCGAAACCAGAATTGTTGAAAAATGTGTTCACGGAAAGACTCAAAACCCAAATTAATCGGTGAACAATGTGATTTGAACTCGTGTTCCAAAAAATGTGTTTGTAACGATCCAAACTTTAAAACTGATAGTGTTTGATGCTGTTTCCTGCTGCAACAGTGGAAATATTATAAAGTGCTATGCATTATCTAGAGTTGAAATCAATCCAGGCTACCACTGTATACAAATTTTGAGGAACTAAATCGGACTAAGACCGTGTTATCGATGGAGAACGAAAACTCTCCGAATACAGTAAAAGGGTCGACCAGGAGAAAGAAAAGCATTAAAAAAATTGAAGACACATGTATTAAAAATGAAAGATATCACCCTTTCTATAAATCAGGATTTCATTAAAGTTAGACGTAAAATTATTTAGAAAAATTCATTTGAAATGTTTAAATCCATTTTTCTCAAAACTTAGATTTTTAAGGTTCATGCCCCATTTTCTCAGAATCTACTGAACATAATGACTTAACATTTTTATGACATATTTGTGTTATATCTGTAAAGAATTTAACACGGGGATTTTTTTATTTTTTGAAAATTGGATCTTTTAGAAATTTAAATGTGTTAAAAAATGCTATCTAAAAAGTGATATTCAGTTACAAATTTCTATAAAATTAAAATTTTTAACTAAAAAAAAGTGAGATGTTAAAGTTTGTATAACATATCAGTCTAACCACCATAAAAATTTCGTGTTGATTACTATTATAGTTATTGAGAAAAAGGGTCTTGAATTTCGTGAATATAACATGGAGGAGATAGGGCTTTCCCGGTCCCCTTAAAGATAAATAACTTATTCGAAAAAACAATAAATGTTATACGTTTAAATTTTTTATTTGCGTGAATCTTTCTTTCAGTACGTCAGTTATTTGTACGAAGTGTTATTGAACGATAAGAAGCTTCAACTAGTATAAACTGAATTTTGATAATCATCCGGTGGTATTGCTAAATTGTCCATTCACTCATTTATTACGTACCTCAGCGTAAAGCGTTGTATTTTCATCCATACGTTTTAATGAGCTCTTCCTATACGATACGCATTCATTCAGAATAATTTCATTCGGATAGGAGATTGTCGATAGCCATTTATAGTGATGAATTTTAAGTCTTTAAACAATTATAATGAATCAAAATTCATGAAATAACTATTTTAAGAATAAATATCTAATATTTATTTACAAAAAGTTTCTCACGCGTTTATAATATGTTTAATACTAGCCCGGCTTTGCCCGCGCCCGTGGTTTTTGCTCCGCAGATTTCAAATCCGTTGAAGATATATTCAATTAAAAAAATATTTATTTAAAGAAAATCATATTTTTAGGTAATAGTCTAAACTGAAATTTTCCGCAGATTTCAAATGCGTTGAAATTTTTACTCTATCTTTAACGGTATCGGAGATAGAAAAAAGAACTGACTTTAGTTAAAAGATTTATTGTCTGGCTGAAAATTTATTCGTCCGGGCAAAAACAAAGCGGAAATGAAAAAAATAATTTTCTCCGTGTACTGCGGATGAAGAAAACTTGGTATGATTCCAAACCCTGACTGCAAGCTCACACGGGTAGAAAAAGTTTGAAAAAGCGATGGAGAATAAAACTATTAAATTCATTTAATAATCTTCTAGATTGAATTTTAAAATTCGCCGGGACCCAAAAATTGCAAATAATTCTGACTACCTGTGTGCCAAATCTCATTGCTGTAAGTGCCATAGAATCGTCAGGATTTTGCGGTCCCAAACAGAGAAACAAATACTTCCTTTTATAATATTAGAGATGATTGCTCTTTCTCTGACTGACTCTAATTTGTTTACTGAATTATTTTCGAACGATAGAACTTCGACCCATGAACTGAGTTTTCATAACCACATCGCGGTATTCCTAAATTTGCTACTCATCAATTGTCGATTTCACCATAAACCGTTGTATTTTCATCCATACATTTTAATGATCTCTTTCTACCCAACACGCATTCATTTAAAACAGTTCGACTTATTAAGAGATGGTTGATAACCAATGCTTTCACGTGTCCCTTGTGAATATTAAATTATTGAACTATTATACTAGACCATGAATAGTAATTCATAAAATAACAGCTATTTGTATAATAAATAACTATTATTTGTTTTTAAAATGTATAAAAGTTTTTTTCGCGTGTACACAATATATTTTTTATGGATCTTTCTCTGATTTGTTTACTGAATCATTACTGGACAATAAAAAACTTCAACACTACATAAATTGGGTTTTGATAATCAACCCGCGGTATTCAAAATTGTCGCCTATTTATTGCCGATCTCTGCTTATAGCGCACGGTATTTTCATCCATACATTTTAATGAGCTCTTCCTACCCGACACGCATTCATTTAAAACAGTTCGACTTATTAAGAGATGGTCGATAACCAATGCTTTCACGTTTCCCTTGTGAATATTAAATTATTAAACTATTATACTAGACCATGAATAGTAATTCATAAAATAACAGCTATTTGTATAATAAATAACTAGTATTTGTTTTTAAAATGTATAAAAGTTTTTTTCGCGTGTACATAATATATTTTTTATGGATCTTTCTCTGATTTGTTTACTGAATCATTACTGGATAATAAAAAACTTCAACACTACATCAATTGGGTTTTGATGATCAACCCGCGGTATTCAAAATTGTCGCTCATTTATTGCCGATCTCTGCTTATAGCGCACGGTATTTTCATCCATACATTTTAATGAGCTCTTCCTACCCGACACGCATTCATTTAAAACAGTTCGACTTATTAAGAGATGGTCGATAACCAATGCTTTCACGTTTCCCTTGTGAATATTAAATTATTAAACTATTATACTAGACCATGAATAGTAATTCATAAAATAACAGCTATTTGTATAATAAATAACTATTATTTGTTTTTAAAATGTATAAAAGTTTTTTTCGCGTGTACATAATATATTTTTTATGGATCTTTCTCTGATTTGTTTACTGAATCATTACTGGACAATAAAAAACTTCAACACTACATCAATTGGGTTTTGATGATCAACCCGCGGTATTCAAAATTGTCGCTCATTTATTGCCGATCTCTGCTTATAGCGCACGGTATTTTCATCCATACATTTTAATGAGCTCTTCCTACCCGACACGCATTCATTTAAAACAGTTCGACTTATTAAGAGATGGTCGATAACCAATGCTTTCACGTTTGCCTTGTGAATATTAAATTATTAAACTATTATACTAGACCATGAATAGTAATTCATAAAAGAACAGCTATTTGTATAATAAATAACTATTATTTGTTTTTAAAATGTATAAAAGTTTTTTCCGCATGTACATTATATATTTTTTATGGATCTTTCTCTGATTTGTTTACTGAGTCATTTCTGGACAATAAAAAACTTCAACACTACATAAATTGGGTTTTGATAATCAACCCGCGGTATTCAAAATTGTCACTCATTTATTGCCGATCTCTGTGTATAGCGCATGGTATTTTCATCCATATATTTTAATGAGCTCTTCCTACCTGACGCACATTCATTCAGGATGGTTTCATTCGGCTCAGAGATCGTTTGTTCAACTCGGAAATCTTTCCTCGATTTAAGATATTTATCAATCTAATCAAGGGAGAAATGTTTCCCTTTTAATTAAACAGATACGTGCCTCTCTCCAGAGGAATGTGGCTGACGGAGATAATGAAAAAGTAACAATAAACAGGCGGTATGAACTGCATACCCCGAGAAAAGATGATGGAGCCGAGGATCCAAAAGAAAGTGACTTTCCCAAAGAAAAAGGGTGGAAGAGAGTCAGCGCCAGGAGACATCGTTTGTCATTGATAGAAAGAAAGCGCTGAAAACAACTGAAGACGCAGTTTTTGAAACCTCTGCTGGTGATGCCGAAAGCCTGAAGCAAACATATCTTACGGTAGCCTGTTTGAACGATAAGGATCAATAAAGTCCATTGATAGTGAGTTGCGTTTGGTTTCCCAGAGATCTGCTGGCGATAAAATAAAATGCGGTTTTAATTTTTTCTCTTTGAAGTCGGTGCTTTCTATTTTAAGCTGGAAACTTGGGAATCGGGCGTTTATGCCATGACATTCCTTGGAGAGCAGATTGTTGATATGGCTTTAATATCTCGTTTTTTCTATTTTTTGGCTTGTGCATTGCGTATGAGCTTATTGATGAGTTGCTTTTTATGAGATTTGAAAGAGTTATTCCATACGGTTTCTAAAAATGAATTTAAAAACATAATGCAATTAAAGTATATTTGTATATGAAAGCTTGTGTTGTAACCGAATGAGGAGAGTGTTAAACATTATAGAATGAAAAGATTTGATGATTATTCTCTAGCATAGATTCTGATGAGTCATTTACTACGATACTCTTGGAGAGTAGATTATTATGATGAGGTTTTATAACGTGTGTCTATATTCCTGGGATTGTGCTTTGAGCTTAGTTATTCTTTAGTTACGTTATATGTTACTTGAGGTACTTTTAGGCTTAAGAATATATTCCATGTGATTTCTAAAACTATACAGTTTACTAGCATGAAGAATAAACCGCGGAAAATGAAGTGTATTTGTTGGTGTTAGGTATCACATTTGGCATTAATAAAAAAAATTGCACTATGTATATTAGACTGTGAGATTTGAGATCAATTGGAACTAGCCGAGGATGATGAAAAAGCTGTCCTGAGGGACAGCCGGGACATGAGATATGTTCGGGTGAGGTTTGAGACGAATTGCACTTCGAGCACACAGGAAAATGCTTGCAACTCGATTTTATCTTTATTGGCTTCAGGTCTTAAACTTCATAGGGTCTAGTGCCAACCATAAAGGATATTTGAAAGCAGAGTGAACAATGGTAATCTTGAAGTGAGCTCAGGATCATGTGAGCAAGATTAATAGTAACGTGACCCTTAGACTACTTACCCCTACCATGTGGAAGATAACATTCAACATCTGATTGGTCCACGGTACAGAAGAAGACACTCATCCATTGATTCAGCATCTGATTAGTCCGTGCGACTTAGTAGTAGGCATTGACGAGTTCACCGGTTTTGTGGTTACTAGTAATCTGGATTCACCATATTTATTCATGAAAAGATGTTACGTGTTAGCCTCTAGATAGGAAGGTTCCTGGTTAGAATCCGGGTCAGGCCATGGATGTTTGTAATTGTATGGTGTAGAGCAGGTTGACGCACCTTAAATCTGTCGTGGCCCTTAAAGTCCTCACATTGGGTTGGTGTGGAAGTTTGGATTGGAGAGTGGGGTGCCATCTCAGATGTTGCCTCATCATCTGACCGTGGTTCAAATTTACGTGGCGATATACCGAATAGGCTGGGACGGTGGTAACTAGTTGAATATTACCAAACGAGTCTATAAGATGCCAAATCGGCCTACCAACTCAATTTTTGATAGAGCAGTCGTGACTACTGATATTTTGATCAAACTTTTTGAAGCAATGCCCATTCTACTTGTATTTTACGTCTTGGTACAAATGATCAAATGTTGGGTGATTAGGCTGCCACCTGGCAGGTACCGTTCAAGTTGCAATCTCACTGCGGTAATTCCGTTTCCGTTAGCTGCTAAAACTTACCAAATGACACGCTGTCGAATAGTGCCTTTCAACACATCTAGATAGCGCTTGCGGACATACATCCCTTTTGAATAAGGTCTAATTTTCTGTTCCTACCTTTTCTTTAAGTTTGTACAGAGCTTTAAAATACCCTGTATAAAGGATTCTAGAGGTAATAACCAAATAAGAAGAGTTTAACACAATCAATCTAACGTTTGTCATTACCTCACCCACACTCATTTCTATTTGTTACGAAATACGCAAGAATCCTATCATATAATTTATTGAATTATACGTTGCTCTCTCTCTCTATACACTAGCTAGTAATATAACTAGCAACTTATATAGACTGTATATATATATATATATATATATATATATATATATATATATATATATATATATATATATATATATCACATACTATAGACTGAGTTCGATGTTGTTAATAAATACGAATAAATTCTCAGCAAACCCTGGGGAATCGAATAGTTACTGAATTGGGATGAATGTATTAACCACGCTTCTCTTAGAAGGCAGACTGCAGCTTTAATAGTTTATTTTCTATTTCTTGGTGGACTGCGGTAGCCCAGATGAGTCGCAGATGACCAATCGGAGAGTTGCGAGTTCGAAACCTGATCCAACCAAAGGCAACCATGTACGTGGGCTGATACGCGTTAAATCTGCCGTGGCTTTAAATGCACTTACGTTGGTGTGGTGTGGAATTGTGGTGAGGCAAAATCCCAACTTTTGAATTTTAAAAGTTCCCAGCAAGTCAAGTTTAAAATTTAAAAACCAATTTTTCTATTGATTTTGGTTGTTTTGAAAGTCTACTGTCCCTTAAAATGTGTTCCTTTATTTAAACGGTATTTTTATACAAAGTTGTCACTGAGATTTACGGTTAGGTTAAGAGAGCAGTGGAGCAGAAAGTTTGAAAAGAGTTACTCTGTAGAGAATTTTTTTAATTTTGTGAGATTGTTTTTCTTTGAGTGTGTGGCAGAAGTTTCGGGTTTTTTTGCACAAGCTCACGGGAAAACTCCAGTCAGGAAAGTACAAGCGAACACCACTTTCTGTAGATATAAAAACCAAGTTCGCGGCATGAAGCTGGGTAATAAAAGTTGATCCTAACTTTTTCATTTAGTTGCTGCTTCGCTTACAAGTAAAATCCACCCCTGCCCTCACCAGAAATCCCAATCTCGAACGCGACTTTTGGTCACTTATTTATTTTTTACGGTGTATCAGATGGGCAAGCAGGGAATGGATCAGGATTAAGGGGTCAGAACAGCTGGGATGATATGTTAGCACCCATTTTGATAGCCTCCTTTCCAAAAACCCCAAAGTTTTGTTAGAAGGATGAGAAGTTGTAAAAGTTTTTGGGATTGGCCCAACTTTACCCATCTTCGGAGTACTGGGCACTCAATTATTTGGTTCACCGTATAAATGGGAAGATAAAATAGGAGGCCGGTTCTCCCTACCACAATCCAAAAAATTAGGAAACACTTGAGTGATACCTCTGAAAGCTGTGGCACAGCTAGCCAGAAATACAAACAGAGCTATGTTATTGATAAATGTTTGAGGAAGTTAAAAGTATAATATATTTTAGCTATTAAACTGGGGTGTAATTGCCTTGATGCAATCTAAACCAACATAGATTTATATCATATATAAATTGTCGTAGCATACATTTTAAGAATCGACGAATAAAACAATTACGGTGTCATGTGTGTCTCCTTTCGGTCCTCCTGCCCCTGAATTCTGTCCCCTGTGTTATGTTGATTGAGGCTGTAGTGTTGCGTAATTTCTTTGTTTTCTGTTAATGTTTTTGCTGTTAAGTTCTAATTTCAATCTTTGCCCGTTGATGTCTTCCAGAATTTGTTCACTAGTACTTTATATCCAAATGTTATATTGTATGTGATATCCTTTTTATCTCGTTTTCCCTCTCCCCGTCCCTCCAATGAAAACTCTAAACCTCTAGTGAATCGGAGGGACGAGGGTATATTTCTTTGTTTTCTGTTAATGTTTTTGCTGTTAAGTTCTAATTTCAATCTTTGCCCGTTGATGTCTTCCAGAATTTGTTCACTAGTACTTTATATCCAAATGTTATATTGTATGTGATATCCTTTTTATCTCGTTTTCCCTCTCCCCGTCCCTCCAATGAAAACTCTAAACCTCTAGTGAATCGGAGGGACGAGGGTATAGTAAGTAAACAATTTATGGGTCTTTTCACGTAAAACCCCACAGAAAAAGGTCAGTTTCGACCCGACCTGCTCCGATTTTTTCAAACTTGGCTAATTTGTTTACCAGTCAAATTTAAGAAGTTCTGGAAATTTTTGGCTTCCAACTTGGCAATTCTTCCAAAAACTTGTCAATTTCTCATGAGTTGAGACTCAATAAATGTCCTGTGTCTCTGGACCTAATTGTCCAATCTTACTGGATGAAAGCTTATTTTGTAGAACAATGTAAAACCTTTCTAATGGCGTATCATATGACATTTTAAGTGATCGTTTCAATTTGTAATTTCAATAAATAGAAGTATGTAATCTGTACCCACAAACACCTGTACCTGTATGTCCAATCTATATGAGAGGGCTTATTTCAAAGGAAAACATACAGTTCTGATGATATATTTTATGAGATATATTTTAAGGAAAAAATAAGGAAATATTTTTCTGAAATTCAAGGTCAAATTCTTAAATTTCAAAATCTTCAAGGTAACTTTTCTGACGATAAATTACATGATACTTAAAAGGAATACAGAAAGGTCACTCATAGTATCATAAACAATATCATCAGAAAGGTTATATTTCTTCTATCAAATAAGTCCTCTTTTATCTTGATTGGACAAAGAGGCCTAAAGATAACCTTGAATGTAAATGTTGAATTAGTGTTTACACTCAGAATGTGTGTGTAGGTTAATGAGTAACCCAATGAAGACAGTCCAAACGCAAGCAAGCAACGAATGCAGTTACGAAATAAAAAATCTCACACAGAATTGCATTCGTCATGGTGTTATTTCATTAATTCTTTCAATCTTAACTGAGCAATGATTTTATTTCACTCAAATGATGTTTTTACTCTGTAATAACCGTCGCATTTGTTTTCTTAATAACTCTATACTTCATAAAAATATTTCAACTACTTAATTTTCGTGATTAACCTTGAATGCAAATGTTGAAATGGTGTTTACACTTAGAGTGTGTGTAAGATAATGAATTACCCAAGGCAGAGAACCCAAACATGAGCACGTCATACAGCTATAAAATAAACAATTCGTGCAGACTTCTATTCGTCATGCAATCTTGCATTCTACATTTCAATCTTAAAATATCCAAAAGATCCAGCGCCGTGATAAACATATTTTGACCACCAACGCAAATAACACTCCGACAGTAAATGAGAGATATGTATTTTTTTAAATAAATAATTGGATTGTCTTGTAGAGAACTCGATTAGGGAGGAATTTGTTTTTTCACTCGGGAGGCGCAAATGGATTTTTTCGCAGTTCCATTTGAGAATTTGAATCTCAATGCAGACAAATGATAGTAGCTCGTGTCAGAGGGAATCGTATACAAATTTGAAATGTTTTCTACAAAATTGTCTTGTCTTAGTTACGAACTCGATCTGGTTCATCCTATCTCTGTGCTCTTATTTTTATATTTGACCTTTAGGATAGACAAGTTTAAAGAAATTATTCTTAGTAAGGGTAAAAAGTAAAAATTTTCTAAACAACGACTAATAAAGATTAAAAATTTATAAAAGATCGTCAATGGTCATATTGATGGAAAACGCCATCCGCCATCAAAAGGATAGAAGTGAAAATTGTATTGAAGTGGCCATATTTGCAATCTTTTATAAGTCTTAAGTCTTCATTAGTCGTTGTTTCGAAGGTTATTTAATTTTTACTGCAGCTTATGTGAGAAGGAATTGTATACAAATTTTAAAAGTTCTCGTTTTGTCAATTGTCTTTGTACCGAATCAAGACTCGATATGGTTCAGACTAACTTGGTGCTCTTATTTTTTCCATTTGACCCGTAGGACAGGACAAGTTTAAAGAGATGATTCTAAAAAAAAATTTGTAATAAAAATGAAAAATCTTCTAAAAAACTAACAAGTAAAGATTAAAAATGTAGAAAAGATCGTCAATGCCCGTTTTGCTGAAGTAAGACGTTCACCATCATCAGGAAAGAAGTGCAACTCCTTCGAAATGGCCATTGGCGACATTTTCTGAGACGTGAATCTTTATTAGACTTGTTTTGATGGTAATTTATTTTTTTACTACCAATTTAGCTAAGGTTCATCTGTTTGTTTATTCAAAGTACGAATAAGAGTAGTTTGGGTGAGAGGGAATCGCAAACAATTATTAAATGTTTTCGTTTAACAAAATTTCTAGTCTTAGTACCGATTTTGATCTGGTTTAAAATAACTTGGTTCTTTTACTTTATATCTTTAACTCATACAGGGATAAGTATAAAGAGAGGATTATAAGTAGTTGTAAGAAATGCAAACCGTTATAAACAACGACTAATTAAAATTAAAAATTTAGACGATATGGTTGTCAATGGCTGTTTTGGTGAAGCTTAAAGTCTACCAACATCAGGGCAGCAGTGAAACTCCACCGAAATGACCATTTGGGATCTTTTCTCAGTCTTCAATCTTTACTAGCAATTGTTTTGAAGGTTTATTGTTTTTTATTACCAATTTGACTAAGCTTTAAATGTTTGTATGTTTTCTAAGTACTGTTGGGAAAAACTAAGATACCTTTCCAGATACTCAATTATATTTATTTAGACATTTTATATTTAATATCAAAGGGATTTTCATTGAAAAAAAATCAGACGGAATGTGAATATTTTACTTTCGCAGTTCACACAAATGCTACATCATAATACAATCGGGTTTACCTTAAAATATAGCTTAACGCAGGTTTGGCACCGTTTAAAGTTTAATCCTCCAACTAGTTTCGGCGAGATATCTCGTCCATCAAGATCTGACGAATTTTGCTTATGACAACATGTCTCGTCATCAAGATATTGTCGATTTTTCGATTATGACGAGATCAAAATCTGTCCAGTTTTGCTAATGGCAAGATAACTCGTCCAGACACCAGGAGGGTGCATATAATTAGCGTTGAACCAATCAATTATAAAATATTATTACTTTGGAATTCATTTCTTGTAATAATTTTCATTGAAAAAAAAATCAGACGGAATGTGAATATTTTACTTTCGCAATTCACACAAATGCTACATCATAATACAATCGGGTTTACCTTAAAATATAGCTTAACGCAGGTTTGGCACCGTTTAAAGTTTAATCCTCCAACTAGTTTCGGCGAGATATCTCGTCCATCAAGATCTGACGAATTTTGCTTATGACAACATGTCTCGTCATCAAGATATTGTCGATTTTTCGATTATGACGAGATCAAAATCTGTCCAGTTTTGCTAATGGCAAGATAACTCGTCCAGACACCAGGAGGGTGCATATAATTAGCGTTGAACCAATCAATTATAAAATATTATTACTTTGGAATTCATTTCTTGTAATAATTTTCATTGAAAAAAAAATCAGACGGAATGTGAATATTTTACTTTCGCAATTCACACAAATGCTACATCATAATACAATCGGGTTTACCTTAAAATATAGCTTAACGCAGGTTTGGCACCGTTTAAAGTTTAATCCTCCAACTAGTTTCGGCGAGATATCTCGTCCATCAAGATCTGACGAATTTTGCTTATGACAACATGTCTCGTCATCAAGATATTGTCGATTTTTCGATTATGACGAGATCAAAATCTGTCCAGTTTTGCTAATGGCAAGATAACTCGTCCAGACACCAGGAGGGTGCATATAATTAGCGTTGAACCAATCAATTATAAAATATTATTACTTTGGAATTCATTTCTTGTAATGTTTGCTGTCGAAGTGCTGAAATCGTGTCTGTAAAAAAAATCCAAGAGACGTTACTTTCGAAATAATTACAGGAAATGTACCATCCTACATTTAGCACGAAAAAATTGCCTCTCCTACTATTATTCACTTGTTTAAATGTGAACTGAATCTGATTCATCCTAACTTTCCTACAATCAATTTTAAGGTAAAACAAGTTGTACAAATTTTGTTTGAATACATCGTTCTTAGTTTTTTAGTTTTGACTTAGAAGTATATCTGTGGACGGACATTTTAAAGAACATATACATTCGGAGGATTTCACCATTTCCAGTAGAAACGTTAAGGAAAGATAGAGAATACAAAATTGACCTTATTCACATTGGGAAGCGTGTCCGTAAGCACTATTTGAATTTACTAGAAGATGGTATTCGATAATGTGACAGGTTGTATTGCAGCACGTTCTTAGGTATGCATTACTGATAGGCAAACCACACATTGTTTTAATGTCAATGCCGAAACACTAAACTGACTGAAAGACCCATGCGCACCGACGTGTTTTCTCTAGGAAAACGGAGAACACATGCGCATATCGTATGTCTTGTCGCATGCTATGTGTGGCCACGTTTGGTGTCCCACAGTAATTTTAGTATCTACTGGTATTTTAATTAACGTCGCACTGGTACAACACAACGGACTATTTGCGACGCTCCGCGATCAATTCCAAAGTGAGAGTTCCAAGGACAATGCCTCGTAATTTTGAACACCGATATGATGACGAAGGCAGAACCTGAGCTGGGACACCACGCTCCAAAATTCAACACCACGCCTACGTGCGGACATTTGAGGCCACGACAGATTTGACGTGAACCAGTCCCCTACGTACACGACGGTCTCTGGTTGGATTCGAACTCGCTACTCTCGGATTGCTAAACGCTACTGCCGTTTAGAACATACTGCGAACTACTGCTAAACTTAAATTAGAGCAACTAAAATGCTATCGCATATTGCTCTTTCATTTTGCATCTTGGAGTACAATCTAGTACATCCAGATGGCGCTTGCCCACATACATCCCTTTGTGAATATTATTTGATTACACATGTTCCTCATACCTCCCTAGAAAGCCGACCAACCGGTATAGTGGTTGAGGTGTTAGCCTCTGGATCGGAAGGTTCCTGGTTCGAATCCGGGTCAGGGTATGGATGCTTGTAAGCATATGTAGTAGAGGTGACTGATGCACCTTAAATCTGTCGTGGCCGAAAGTCCTCGCGTTTGGTTGGTGTGGAAGTTTGGAGAGTGGAGTGCCAACTCAGATGTTACCTCGTCATCTGACTGTGGTTCATAATTACGTGGCAATACACCGAATGACTAAGGCTTTGACGGTGTTAACTTGTTTAATACCTCCCTAGGAAAGATAGGAAGGTTCCTGGTTCGAATCCGGGACAGGGCATTGATGTTTGTAAGCGTATGGTGTAGAGGCTTCGGGGGCACCTTAATTCTATCGTGGCTGAAAGTCCTCGAGTTGGGTTGGTGTGGAAGTTTGGAGAGTGGGGTTGCCAGCTCAGGTGTTACCTCGTCATCTGACCGTGGTTCAAAATTACATGGCGATACACAGAATGGCTTAGGCTGGGACGGTGTTAACTAGTATGATACCTCCCTAGAAAAGGTAGGAAGGTTCCTGGTTCCAATTCGGGACAGGGCATTGATGTTTGTAAGCGTATGGTGTAGAGGCGTCGGGGGCACCTTAAATCTATCGTGGCTGAAAGTCCTCGAGTTGGGTTGGTGTGGAAGTTTGGAGAGTGGGGTTGCCAGCTCAGGTGTTACCTCGTCATCTGACCGTGGTTCAAAATTACATGGCAATACACAGAATGGCTTAGGCTGGGACGGTGTTAACTAGTTTAATACCTCCCTAGGAAAGATAGCAAGGTTCCTGGTTCGAATCCGGGACAGGGCATTGATGTTTGTAAGCGTATGGTGTAGAGGCTTCGGGGGCACCTTAATTCTATCGTGGCTGAAAGTCCTCGAGTTGGGTTGGTGTGGAAGTTTGGAGAGTGGGGTTGCCAGCTCAGGTGTTACCTCGTCATCTGACCGTGGTTCAAAATTACATGGCGATACACAGAATGGCTTAGGCTGGGACGGTGTTAACTAGTATGATACCTCCCTAGAAAAGGTAGGAAGGTTCCTGGTTCCAATTCGGGACAGGGCATTGATGTTTGTAAGCGTATGGTGTAGAGGCGTCGGGGGCACCTTAAATCTATCGTGGCTGAAAGTCCTCGAGTTGGGTTGGTGTGGAAGTTTGGAGAGTGGGGTTGCCAGCTCAGGTGTTACCTCGTCATCTGACCGTGGTTCAAAATTACATGGCAATACACAGAATGGCTTAGGCTGGGACGGTGTTAACTAGTTTAATACCTCCCTAGGAAAGATAGCAAGGTTCCTGGTTCGAATCCGGGACAGGGCATTGATGTTTGTAAGCGTATGGTGTAGAGGCGTCGGGTGCACCTTAAATCTATCGTGGCCGAAAGTCCTCGCGTTGGGATGGTGCGGAAGTTTGGAGAGTTCGGTTGCCAGCTCAGGTGTTACCTCGTCATCTGACCGTGGTTCAAAATTACATGGTGATACACCGAATGGGTTAGGCTGGGACGGTGGTAACTAGTTGAATACCTCCCAAGAAAAAATAATGGAATAGCAACATATTAGCCCGTTTTTTTTTTTTTTTTTTTGTATTTCTTTTAAGTCTATTAAGATTTAGCGATATCCCAATTGGTAGTTAAAACGGTAGCACGCTTGGAAGAACATCGGATTATCAACCGGAAGGGCTGGTGCACGTTTAATTCGTCGTGCCTCAAATGTCCTCGCGTTTGCGTGATGTGTATGTTTGGAGTGTGGGGTGTCAGCTTAGGTGTTGGCTCTGGCATCTGACCGTGATTCAAAATTACGTGGTGTTGGATCTTTCCTGCTGTAATTGATTCCGGACCGTTCTCAATGACCCGTTGTGTTGCTCCAGTACGACTTTAATTAAAAATACATACCAACCTACCCAGTTTGCAGAGTTGCGGATTTGTAATCAGAGTGTTGTGAGATGGAGAATCGATCCACACAACCAAACACTGCCGTGTAAGTGAGGGATGGTGCACGTTTTACCTCTCGTGGTATCAAACGTTCCCAATTTGGCGTAAAGTGGAAGTTTAGAGAGTGAGGTGATAGTTCAGTTGTTGACCCCGTCATCGCAACCATGTTTAATAAACAATGAAATATTGTCCTCGGTTGATTCCCTTCAGGATGGATCCCGGACCGTCGCCAATAGCCCATTGTGATGCTTCAGTGCGATGTTAACTCAACTACCGACCTACCCTTAAACCAGAAAGGTTTCAAACAGTGGCTCGTAATGGTAACTGAAAACCATTTTTAACAATTCATTAAAATTTAATTACGTTGTTCTTGAAGAATATTTTTGTTAGTTGAATTTTTCTATTGATGCTGAATTAAGAACATTTTTCTTTGCACGTATCCGAAGATCAACTTTATCAATTAAGTGGTTTTCTGCTAGTTTAAATATTTGTTTCTCATAATTCACAACATTTTTGACTCAGAATCCAATTAGACTTAGAAGAAAACCAGTCTGCATGTGTCCCGTTTCAGAGCACTTATTTTAATTACTCAGATGCTTGATATTTTCACAGAACCTCCTACAATCAATTACTCATAACGAATTTATTGAAATTTAATTTAAGTTTGCAGTGAACTTTTATTATTGAATTCGAAACTACATATACATTTCTAATTAAATTACATTCGCTTCCATGTCCTCAATCTTTCCCTCTAGTTTTATATTTCTGTCACTAAATTTAATATTGTTTTAGATTATCATCTCTTAAAAAAAATGTTAACTTATTAAATGCTGTATAATCATTTTAGGAAGATGTCGAAAGTTAAATTTAAATAAAACTCAACATGTATCGTTTTGACTTTAATAGATGTTAATTATTCCAGTTTAAATCTTCAGAGTTTTCAATTTTAGACTACTCTATTCTCTGAAGAAACACTCTAGAAGCATATAATTAATCTATTGGGTTTGATAGTTATCAGTATTCCAGTTAACTGGCTCTTTTAATGAAAAGACGTTAAGAGGAGTTTACAATGATCATTTTGTTTCGGTGTCTAGACTGTGAGACTGAAAGAAAAACGCATTTTGAAACTGAACATACATGGACGTAATATACATTTCTATTTCGATGATGCTTATGAAAATGTGATTAATTAATAATGGATATTAAGCGTTGTTGCAAAATTTATTTCTGACCGGTCATGCGAATTCTAAAGAAAGCATTTCTTGTCCGAAAAGTGTCGAAATCTTGTATTGCCTATTGACTTTATCATTTCCCTGACCAGACAGGCAGGATATTTAACATGGCTACTTAACCATCGTGGTGTTGCATCGATGAGATATCTCGTCATCAGTTAAGCGGACCAGATTTTGATCTGATCAAATCATAAAAATAATCTGCAATATCTTGATGACGAGATATCTCGTCAGTAGTAAAACTGACTAGATCGTCATCTCATTATCAGAAAAAATCGGTAATGTCTTGATGACGATCTCATTATTAGTAAAACTAACCAAATCTCGATCTCAACATTGCAAAAAGAATCGGTAATATCTTGATGACGATGTAGTTATTAGTAAAACTGACCAGATCTCGATCTCATCATTTAAAAAAGAATCCGTAATATCTTGATGACGATCTAGTTATTAGTAAAACTGACCAGATCTCGATCTCATCATCGCAAAAAGAATCGGTAATATCTTGATGACGATCTAATTATTAGTAAAACTGACCAGATCTCGATTTAATCATCGCAAAAAGAATCGGCAATATCTTGATGACGACCTCATTATTACTAAAACTGACCAAATCTCGATCTCATTATTTAAAAAAGAATCCGTAATAGCTTGATGACGATCTAGTTATAAGTAAAACTGACCAGATCTCGGTCTCATCATCGCAAAAAGAATAGGTAATATCTTGATGACGATCTAGTTATTAGTAAAACTGACCAGATCTCGATTTAATCATCGCAAAAAGAATCGGCAATATCTTGATGACGATCTAATTATTAGTAAACCTGACCAGATCTCGATTTAATCATCGCAAAAAGAATCGGCAATATCTTGATGACGACCTCATTATTACTAAAACTGACCAAATCTCGATCTCATCATTGCAAAAAGAATCGGTAATATCTTGATGACCATCTAATTATTAGTAAACCTGACCAGATCTCGATTTAATCATCGCAAAAAGAATCTACAATATCTTGATGACGACCTCATTATTACTAAAACTGACCAAATCTCGATCTCATTATTTAAAAAAGAATCCGTAATATCTTGATGACGATCTAGTTATAAGTAAAACTGACCAGATCTCGGTCTCATCATCGCAAAAAGAATCGGTAATATCTTGATGACGATCTAATTATTAGTAAAACTGACCAGATCTCGATTTAATCATCGCAAAAAGAATCGGCAATATCTTGATGACGATCTAATTATTAGTAAACCTGACCAGATCTCGATTTAATCATCGCAAAAAGAATCGGCAATATCTTGATGACGACCTCATTATTACTAAAACTGACCAAATCTCGATCTCATCATTGCAAAAAGAATCGATAATACCTTGATGACGATCTAGATATTAATAAAACTGACCAGATCTCGATTTAATCATCGCAAAATGCATCGGTAATATCTTGATGACGATCTAGTTATTAGTAAAACTGGCCAGATCTCTATTTAATCATCGCAAAAAGAATCGGCAGTATCTTGATAACGACCTCATCATTACTAAAACTGACCAGATCTCGATCTCATCATCGCATAAAGAATCGGCAATATCTTGATGATGAGCTATCTCGTGATTAGCAAAATTGGTCAGGTGACGGACAAGGTATCTCGTCATTAGTCAAATTGGTTAGATTTTGATTTACGGGATGTCTCGTCAAACCTCTCGGAGGGTTAAATATTTATATTCTTTTGATGAAAAGAATGCTCTTCAATTTTACTCTCACAAAGTGACTTTCTCGAAATAAGTAGACTAATGCTTCATTATGGCTTGTTTCGTTACACATCAGAATTAGTTTACTTCTGTACCCCGCCCTGACTGCCATAGACTAGAGGGTGGCATATCAGAAAAACTTATCAATCTTGGGTTGTGTTTTTCTTGGTTAAAAATGTTTTCTAAAATAAACCGTTTTATGTATATTTCCTCTTTTACTCCATATAATAGATAAAATTATGACAGTTAACTTGTTACCTTTGTGATTCATTACTTTTTTCTTAGGTCGTTTAGTTAATGTACACACATGTCCAGAAATTATGTATATCCAAAATTTGGTTATGCTCTTCCTCTTTTCAAGCAGTTACTAATTCCGATAGCACGCTGATACGTACACTACGGTGAGTAATATGTCATTAACCCTACTGGCGGTTTTTTCGATGAGGTCTCTCGTCTTTAGCAAAGCTGACTAGATCTTGATGGACGATATATCTCTTCATCAGAAGAAAATTCAACAGGTCTTGATCTCGTCACTATCGAAATATCAGCTATATCTCGTTGAAACTACTTGAAGAATTAAAGGAACAAGCCCTCAACAACAAAATTGGAAAAACAGCCAAACTTTGCAAATGGTTTCGACGAGATGTATGCCCATAAAGACCTGACCAATTTTGTTACATATTATTCACATACACTATATGGACAGAAGTATTTGGACACGGCATGTTTTTAAGAAAAAGTGCTTTATTATTCTTTGCAACGGGTAGACCCTTCTTTTACTTGTATTACAGCTACAATACGTTTAGCCATATTTTCCACAAGTTCTCTGTAAGTCTCGGCAGAAATAGCTCGCCATTGCTTGTATTACAGCTGCAACACGTCGAGGCATACTTTCCACAAGTTCTCTGTAAGTCCCGGCAGGAATAGCTCGCCATGCCTCTTGCAAAGCTGTAAGAAGAGATTATTGTGAAGATGGGCGTGCATCGCGCTGTCGTACTCGTCGCTCCAGTTTGTCCCACAAGTTCTCGATCGGATTAAGATCGGGGCTCTGAACAGGCCATTCAAACAAATTAATCTCAGTTTCAGGAAACCAGTCCAGTACACGTTTTGCAGAATGCCATGGAACTCGATCCTGTTGGAAGAAACAACGTAGTATTACCATAGTGTAGACAAGGCCGAATTATCCAGAACGTCGAGGTACAGGTCAGCGTTCATGGTATACCAGGTATATAAAGCAATAGTCCGAGTCCTAACAAGGATAAACAACCCCACACTAAGATGGATCCTCCTCCGAATTTATGCAGTGTCCAAACACTTTTGTCCATATAGTGTATCCCGTATACCAAAATCTGATCAGTTATGACAAATCCTGTGACTAGAAACTTCGTCATCCAGATATTGCCTATGTTTTCATGATGACGAGTTTCAGGAGTGGTCAGTTCTAATGACGAGATACCTCGTCCAACATAATACGAACAGTTTCGTCAATGACGTGGTACCTTGTCGAGATAACCTCCTGGCAAAAGAAAAGAAAAAATTTAACATATCTTTCTGGAAATGTGTTAAATGTTATAGAAAATATGATATAATATATGTTTGCAGTTTAGAACAGATTATAAGATTAACCACCAGGAAGGTTAAATTATAATTTCATATCCCTTACACTATTATCAGTTTAATAATTTTTTCATAATTTTATGAGTAGTTGGTTTTTTGATCAGACGTTTTAAAGTATTCCTCATTGTTCTTTATTAACGTATTTATATTACAGAACATTTCATCAGAAAAGTATCTAGCATAAGATAAAAACAAAACAGGCAGAAAATAACATCGGTCATTATGTAGTTTTTACTTTTCTTAAAGTCTATTAAGAAGGGTCGCGGAAGCCCACACAGAGATGGTAGAGTTGCGTATAAGCAGCCAGAAGGTTGCGAGTTTGAAGAGACTATCCAACCACAGACCGTCGTGTAAGTGGGTAAGGTTGCATGTTAAATCTGTTGCTGCCTCAAATGTCCTCACGTTGATGTGGAAGTTTAGAGAGTGCGTTGCACGTGTTGACATCGTCATGTGAGGGTACTTAACCTTTAGACTACGCCAGGTGCAGCAGTTGTACCATGATCGCACCAAGAAAGAATTTAGACAACGGTCAGTAAATCAGCTGTACCTTGAAAAATATAAGAATCGTGCCAAGAAAGAATTTAGACTACAGCAGTTTTACCTGGAAAGCTATAAGAATCGCGCCAAGAAGGAATCGTGCTTGTTATATCTATAGCCGTAGCCAAAAGCTTAAAGTTACAAGGTGTTGTCCTCGGAGGTTTTCCTTCAGGACTGCGGATTCAAATGTCCTCAAATTAGTGTGGGCGTTTGTAGAGTAGGGTTAAAATTCAAGTGTTGACTTCATCATCTGAGGGCGGCTTGTAGTCACAAGGTGTTGTCCTTGAATTGTTCCCTTCGAGATTGATCCCAGGCAGTCCCTAACAGCTCATTGTGTTGCTCCAGTGCGATGTAAATTCAACTAGCTGCTTACCTTAAGTCTATTAATGTATATATCTAAATTTACAAATAAATTTACGTGTTTAATTTAAGAAATTTTAATGACTGATTGATACACAAAGTATATAACTACGATTTCTCGGTATAGGATATTCTCACCTTACTCCAAAACCTGTAGGGCCGTAGGTCCCGGATGGAAGTGTAGCAGGTTAGCATCCGAAGCCTTCGGGGTTCAAAGATGTTCTGTCGTGGCCTTAAATTTACTGATTGGGATGGCAACTCAGGTGCTAATCAATCATCTGAACGTCATTCAAAATGCCTAGTTATTTTCCTCGTATCTTTCCCTTTGAGAGTGATCCCAGACAGTCGATAGCCCGTTGTGTTACACCAGTGATATGTTTATTCAATTACCTCACTACGATCCAACGATAATACAGCTCGTAGAATTAATTTCAATAACGAGATGTTTTCTGTATGCATACACGCGTTTGAAGTGGGGATATTTAAATACACTCTGTAACAAAAAAATCGACGCTCCAAGAAAGAGTTGTCTGATTACGATAAAAATTGGTGGTGTGAAGAACATACTTAAAAAACAAAAGATTCAAATTTCGGAACAATTGAATGATTTATTTCAGAGTTTGACCATTACAAAGGGAGGATGTCAGTAAGTCTTTGGTCCACCTCTGGCCTGGATGCGTCACCCGGCGTGGCATAGACTTAAAAAGTTCATGGATGGGGGTCCTGCGGAATTTCTTGCCAAATTGTCTCCAACTGTCGGGCTAAATGGTTAACATTTCAGGATGGTTGCAATCGCTTTCCCATAACGTCCCAAATGTAGCGTCCCAGACAGATCAGGAGACCTAGCTGGCCTAGGAAGTGTTGGTTAATTTTGGTGACAATTCATAGCAACACGTACTGTGCGCGGTTGGACATTATCTTGTTGAAAGTTAAGTCCGGGGTGTCGCAAAAGGAATGGTAACACAACTGGTCGTATAAAGTCGTCTATGTGTACCTAACTAACTAACACCAACACACACTCCCGTGCCTAGTGTCGTGAGACACTGTACCAGTTTAAATAAGTGTGGTTGGATGAGTAGAGCATGCCACCAAGGTGACATGTCTACCCAGAATGTTAGAGCACATTACATTAGATTTATACATCCTTACATCTATACAGTAAATACATCAATCATCGCTGTGCTGTAAGTGTGCCAGAAATGGCTACCAAAGGTCCGGATATCAAAGGAGATGGCACCTCGGACCATAACTCCGTGTTGTGGGCATGTGTGGCGTGCGATACTAAAGGCAGGATCCCCACGCTGCCCTGAACGTCTCCATAAACGTCTACGGTTGTCGTCAGGTCACAGTTGGAAACGGGACTCGTCGCTAAAGACTATACGTCCCCATTCAGCGCCATTCCAAGTTGATAGAGCCCGGCCAACTCCTGGACAACTTCTTCTTGGTATTATAAAGTATATGAAATTAGCTTACTGTGAGTTCCATTGAAATTTAGAGTGCATTTCTACATGGGTACGATCAAAGCGAACCGATATATTTAAACGACCCCTAAATATATCAATTGTTCCCCATACATGAACAGACAGACAGGATTCTCTTTGGCCAAAGCAGCTGAAATTTATTCCCGGTTGAATTTCATACACGCGGAGAGGAGACAGAACAATTTAGTAGTTCAAGATCAAGCAGTTACTAGAATCTTTAGATTAGTTATAGGAGAGAATATTTTTTATTTAACAATTTTGTTTTAAAGGGACGAGGATTTATAAACGGAAAATGGGGAAGGAATTCTCCCAATTCGAATATGTAACCAAATACGTGTTGTGTACAGAGCAATTACTTTCTTTCAATATACTTAAGACACTATTTTCCGTTGAATCTATCCACATATATAGAATCAATGATTCGAATATGAAGTATTCCTTCAAAATATCCTTTGCTTCTCCTAATGCTTAATAGGATTGTAGATTTTTGAAGACAGCAATCTAAACATTGGCTTTTGATTTTAATTTTTGTTATTCCTTAACCGAATCATTAAAATGATTTTAGGTTAATTCATGTATAATTTAAACGTCTGGAAACAGAAATGGGGGCAGGTGTGATAAATTCGAACGCGATAATGATTCAATAATATATCCGATAATGGTTCAAAATTACGAGGTGTTGTCCTCTGATCTTTCCCTTCGGGATGGATCCTGAATCGTTGCCAATAACCCGCTCCAGTGTGACCTTGATTCGACACCTACCAACTTACCGAACACAACTTCAATGCCAGATTCACAAAATATACATTAATTACCGATATGTATACACGTATTTTGTCTTCAATATCTATTGAATCGAATCTATTTAATCTATCCTCGGTTGAGAGAATTGTTTATTCAAATGCAATAATCATTCTTGTAAAACAAAATTTCGCACGGCTTTATATGATCGTAAATTGTTGAAGACAGTAGTATAAATATGTGCTGTTGATTTGAATTTTTGTTACTGCTTAACCGAATCGGTAATGTTTTGAAGTAATACCATCTAGAATTTAGAGGTCTATAAACAGAAAAGGGACAGTGTGATTAGATCTGAACGTAACTTAAAAGCAAAATGAGTAAAATATATTGAAAGACAAACACTTCCTTTTATAATATTAGAGTTTAACTATCGATATGCGCTTGTGTATTTCTTTACAACCTGTATTGAATATATTTCTATTCAATCTATCCTCGTCGAGGGAATCTTTGATTTTAGCAAAGTATTCATTCTTCTATTTCTTCTAACACTTTTAGGACACACTTTTAGGACTTCTAACACTTATATATATTCAATCTCCATTTCAATCTCCATTGAATTTATATACATTCAATCGCCATTAAATTCATTGAACATATTTCTATTCAATCTACATTGAATTCATTAAATCTATTCCTATTCAATCTCCATTGAATTAATTGAATCTCAATTTCTATTCAATCTCCATTGAATCTATATATATTCAATCGCCATTAAATTCATTGAACATATTTCTATTCAATCTCCATTGAATTCATTGAATCTTTTTCTATTCAATCTCCATTGAATTCATTGAATCTATTTCTATTCAATCTCCATTGAATTTATTGAATCTATTTCTATTCAATCTCCATTGAATTCATTGAATCTATTTATATTCAATCTCCATTGAATCTATTTTTATTCAATCCTCATTGAATCTATTTCTAATCAATATCAATTGAATCAATATCTATTCTATCTCCAATTAATCAATTTCTATTCAATCTCCATTGAATCTATATAAGTTCAATCACCATTAAATCAATTTCTGTTCAATCTCCATTGAGTCCTTTTCTATTCAATCTCCATTGAATCTATTTCTGCAAAATCTGCCTTAAATTCATTTCTATTCAATCTCCATAGAATCTATTGCTATTCTATCTCCATAAAATCTATTTCCATTAAAACTCCACTATATTTCTATTCAATCTATCCTCATTGAGAGAATCGCTATGTTTTGAATGAAAGCGTTATTCTACTAAACATCCTGTATTTCTACGGTAGTTTTTTTTGGGGGGGGAGGGTTTCTTGGAGCAAGAACAATATTTGGCCAAGATGAATCTAACACAATACAATCAAAGTAATAAGAAAGGATGGAAGGAATTAGGTAGGTATACAGTTAATGTCGCACTATGGAGCAACACAACCGTCTATTGGCTTAGGTCCGGAATCAACCCCCGAAGATAAAGATCCGAAGGCAACACCACATAATTTTGAACCACTGTCAGATGACGATGTCACACCTCAGCTAGAACCCGAATTTCAACACTATGCCAACGTGAGGACATTTGAGGCCACTATAGATTTAACGTGCACCAACCCCTTTTGTACAAGACGGTCTTGGGTTGAATTTGAACTCCCAACCATCCGGTTGCTTGGCATTGTACGGCATAAAGCGCTTCAAAAGTTCTTGTCCTCAAATGAATACTTTAGAATTCCCTCTAACTTTCAGGTAGGCAGATCAATATTGATTTGACTTTTGTCTGTAAAAGTTTCTTTAATGTGACGAATGAATCGTAATTCTAGTGAATAAAATGGGCGAAACCAAATAGTTTTGAAAAATATATAAGAATTAAGGTTTTTTTTTTTAGTTTTTATAGTTTAATTATCGTTGAATTTTAGGATAGATTAGAACGGTGATAGTTGTAGCAACGAATTACGGTACATGTGTGCACATATATTCTCTATTTCTTATAATGTATTGGACAGCGCCCAAACGTCACATCTTTCTTCGCTTTAATAGCAGATATTACTATTTTACTTCTTTCCAAATTGACAACCTCAAAAACTGGGCCCGTATCCGAGACAGGTCATTTCTCACAAAGTTGTTTTTCCCTCTATAAGGAATGTAAATTCCCTTGAAAATTGACTTTTCAAAGACCTTTTAGCATATACCGTTTTTAATAAATTAGGCCCTACGAAAACAAGTAGAAAAAGATCATTCAACCGTCAAATAGTAACGATCTATAGTTTTCATTTTATTTTTTGAAAAACGAAGACTTTTCTATAGTTGCCAATGAGTTTGTTGCATGTCATGAGAACAAAGGTTTTTTGCGCTTTCTTAATTATTAAGATACTCCTTCCCCAAAAAACTTATCACCTGAAAAATTGCATCTGTAGCCTACGCTTGTTAATGGTAATTAAAGGTCTTTTTTAAATTTCTTATTTGCCTTCTTAATATTACCTGAGAAAATAATGAGCTAATAATGAATATTGTACCAAAAGTCTTTTTCAAACGGTAATTTTGAAAAAAGTAAGGACGAACATTTTTGCCTAGAACAGAAGCAATGCAAATATTTTATACAAATTTCGCGTAGTAATTTTGTCACATATGAGAAAGATACTCGGTTTTAATTAAGTCATTCGGGACCTTATTTATATTCCGACTTAATTATTTTCTTCTTTCCCATTTTCTGCGTCGCGCTGAAATATTTAAATGAGGAAATTCAGTTAGTTTTTTGTGCCTTGCGTGCGTTGTATGTACATATTCGATTCAATCAGTCGACTTTTGCTAAAAAACACGTGTAAGACATTTCCAACTCACTTGTAAGTATAAGGTATTCTAAGACAGAATTTGCTAAATTTTTAACTCTTCTGATGGTTGTATCGGCGAGTTATTTCCTCGCAAGCAAAACTTACCAGATTTTGATAGACGAGGTAGGTAGTGAGTTGAATTGTCGTCCCACTGGAGCAACACAATGGGCTGTTGGGGACGATTTGGGATCAATTCCGAACTGAAAGATCCAAGGTTGGTTGGTTTCAGATTTTGTGACGCAATCGCCCCATTTGGCCAAAACAAAATGCGGAAACTTTGGTGAGAGCAAAAGAAGAGAAGGGAGGACAGAGACCAATCGGCTACCTCGGAGATCTGATGCTCGTGCACACCAAAGATGTGTTACTGAGGGTGAAAGATCCACGCAGTTTTGAACAGCAGTCAGATGACAAGGTCACACCTGATCTCGCCTCAGGTATCCAGGCCCTCCCCCTCAGGTATGGCCAGACCAACACCTGAACTGGTACCCCAATCTCTAAACTTCCACCTGCACCTCGTAGTTTTGAACAGCAGTCAGATGTCGAGAACACACCTGATCTGGCACCCCACACAAGGAATTACTGTCACAAATAACTGTGCTGTATTGCAGTTTCCATATATTTATGGTACAGAATATGGATGAAGAGATGAAATTAGAGGTATCGTAATTACCATTTCTCCAATTGAGTCCCTCTCCAAATGCTAATAATTACATAGGGAGTTAAATAACGTTTTTCTGGTACAACACAAAGGGCGAATGATGATCCTCCAGAATCAATCATGAAGGTACTATCCAAGGACATCGCATCGCAATTTTGAACCACGTTCAGAGGGCGAGGACAACACCCGAGCTGGCAACCCATTCTCCAAACTTCCACACTGCACCTCGTAGTTTCGAACAGCGGTCAGATGAAAAGCACACACCTGGTCTGGCACCCCACACAAGACATTTCTGTCACAAACAACTGTACTGGATTGCAATTTCCGTATGTTTATGGGCCTGAATACGGACGAAGACTTGAAATTAGAAGTATCGTAATTACCATTTCCCCAATTGAGTCGCTCTCCAAATGCTAATCATTACATAGGTAGTTAATAACGTTTTTCTGGAGCAGCACAAAGGACTATTGACTACCGTCCGGGATCAATCCTGAAAGGAATTATCCAAATACATCGTATCGCTATTTTGAACTACGTTCAGATGGCAAAGCCAAAACCTGAGCCGGCACCCCAATCTCCAAACTTCCACACTACACCAAAGTGAGGAAATTTGAGGCCACGACAGATCTAACTACACACCAAGTTTCGAACTCTGTATACGGTCCTGGTGGTATTCGTCTCATTCTCCTTGGGTCTTCTAATATCTATCATGGTCTTTGACTGTAATGCTAATTCTGTAATATTTCACGTTCAATTCTTTAGTTTTCCTGTATATGCTCTACCCGGTGCACTTAAGGATAAAAAATAGTAATATCTACCTCTATCATTAAAAGCGTTTACACAGATTCACTGAATCATTAAAATCCCATTCCACGCAGTAAAATGATTAATTCTAATCCAGTCAACAAGAGATTAGAAAACATTAAGATTAAATCTTATACTTCTATCATTTGAAACGCTTTTTACATAGAAAATGCATTCTGGTCGTTCGACCGTTTTATTCAAATAAATGGATTAATTAATAAGAAGTCATCTCATCTTGAAGATACGCGTAAGAATGCGTACTAATATTCAAATAAAAACCCGCACTGAACTCTTACAGAAAATCCAACGTTCCTAAATATTTTGCTGGTAAACATGTTTTTTGGACAATTTTAGGAATTTGTACAATAGCACGGAGTTTAGTCTTATTATTCAAATTAATAACGAAGGCTGCATTTCATACAGCATGAATGAACAATTTTCCTTCCAAATAACTCTCAGTTCGCTTAAAAAAAGAATCTAACAAAAACTAAAGAATTGTACTGTCAATATTTAAAAACTTAAATTTATGTTTCGCTTAGATTTGTATGTGAAACATAAGCATGAAAACAATTAATTTTTTTAAACTTTTGAATGGCAGTTCTTTTGATGTTTATTGTGTATCTACACTCGCATATGGTATTTTCCCTTTAAAAGCTTACGTAGTTTTGTTATCAAAGGCGTTTTTCGTTTTTCCTTTGAATGTTTTTCAAAAAGCTAATTTTTTGTTGAATAGTTTGAAGTGGGCATTTGTTCTTTCCTTGTCAACATAAATGCACATGAAAATCGGAAATTTGTTGAAAAAAAGTTTCGTTTGAGGATGTTTTTAAGCTTATTCAGTAGAAAAATTTATAGTGTCATTCTAAAATAAGAATTAGATGATGTAATTTACATTTTTTTAAATTGTAGAGCAAATATACAATTTGTGCACACCAATTAGTTTTTAAAGTTCTTGCCTCAAAATATTTTCAATTCTTTTAAAAATATCTTTTTAATTTTTAGACTTTAATAAAAATTATTAATCGGGTGAAAATATTTTTAACACTTCTTTCGAAAGTTCCTCTTTATGGAATTTAACTTTATTGTAGAAAAATAAAGTATTTTATTATTATATTTAGGGTAATATTAATTTGAGAAACATAAACATTTCTTAAATAAAAAGACTACATTTGTAAAAAGTAAAAACGTTGCAGAATATTAAAATGCTGAGAGTATAAAACATATAACTTTGTGATATTTGCTATATACATCCAAGGTGCAATATAAACATATTTATCAAGCTTGAGTGCATAGTGTTAATGTATTATACACTTCTTGCTATATATTAGCCTACTACAGCAACAAATAACTAAGCACCTTTACACCCGTTATGAATTGTTTGGTAAAACAAACATTGATGACAAATTTAAAACAAGAGAAAAATTACATTCCGTTATAAATGTCAATCACAGCTCCGATTGTTTGTTTATAGTGAAGTTATCAAAATTGGTATGAGACGAAATATAGGGCACAACAGTAGATTCGTCTCTACTATTATAAAAGGAAGTGTTTGTTTGTTTTCTGCCCGCATAGTTCTGACGAATCTATGGCACTTACAGTAATGGAAATTTCTCTCACAGATAGTCCGAATATTTTTGCAATTTTTGGGTCTCGGCGAATTTTAAAGTTGAATCTAGGACATTTTAAATTATGAATTTAATAGTTTTTTCACCGGTCTTTCTTCTTTTGGAAATCAAGAAGCATCAAAATTTAGACTTTTCTCCCTCACGTCACTATTGACGTCAGCCTTTGGAACCATGCCAAGTTTTTCACCTTCAGTCTCGAATGGGAGCGAACAGATACGAATGACCTTCGTTTGATATTCGAGATTCATTCATTTTGATTTCCTGAGAAACGGATTCGAGTGAAACAAAAAAAATATTAAAATTATCACTGGCATTCTTCAGTGCTTTTTTTCTATCTCAGCGATCGTTAAAGATAGAATAAAAAGTTCAACGGATTTGAAATCTGCGGATAATTTTACACCAGATACCTTATACCTTTTCAAAGGTACCTTATACGTTTGATTTTCTTTTAATAAATTATTTATCAATTAAATATTTTAAAAAATTAATGTATCATGAAAATTTATATTATTAAATATTTATTAAATTTGCGAAGCAAACCAACACCACTTGCAATGTGACCCACCACGTAAAGAACTGTCACGGGCAACTCCGTTATGGCTGTTAACCAAAAGCCTACCAATTCACAAACCAAATAGGATTCCGTATTGGCTGTTATCTAACTGGTTACGAATGCGCATTTGGTATGCGAAGCAAATCAACTCCACGGGCAACGCCTTTATAGCTATTATCCAATAGGCTACGAATTCCTATTTGCGAAGCAAACCAATAACCCCACAAAAGCAACTGGCACGGCCAACGCATGGCAAGCCATCCAGTGGCTAGTTTAATTGATAAAATAAAAACATTCAACGCAATGTGTGCATGGGGGAGAATTATTTACATTTATTACCATGCTATAGCAGCAATAGAAGAAGCATCCTTACTCCCGTTATGTAATTTTTCTATTACAAACATTGATGATAAATTTAAAACAAGAAATAAATTGCATTGGTTTATAAATGTCATTAACACCTCCGATTTTCTATTTTATAAAAAAGGCATAAAAATTGGGATAGAGCAAAATTTAGGACACTGCAGTTGGCTCATTTAATTACAGCAAAGAAACAACAAAATCACGTCGAGACGCATTTGAGGCACAAGCTTGAGAGCTTCTCCTTGTCGTCATTGATATGAAACTCATCCATCAACTTCTTTTCTTGTGAAAAACACAAAATTCTCTCCTTCTCTTCGCATTACGATGTGAAAACAATTTATCCGAGGGAATTGATAAATTGTCACCTTGTCAATGATTCCTGCAATAAAGTATTTTCATCAATGCGACATAATGTTTTTGGCAATTAATAAAGTACCTGTTTTTATTTATCATAAATTATTGTAATTCATATTTTCGTCATTTTCAAACTCCTACAACAAAAAAATACTCAGCATTCACACTCATTCAATTTTTATGTGGTAATAACAGGGTAATTTACATTGACAAATTTTCTTCAATGCGACAAGGAAAATTTTTTTTGTTGCAAACGAAAAAGGTGATGGGCGAGTTTTATACCTATTAAGAAAACAAGGAGAATTAAATCAAACTTGTACTTCAAACACGTTCATATGCGATTTGTTTTTTACTGTAATTGAAAATATGGCGTAAATTTCATTCAAATCTCATTTTGTCTATTCTTAAAGAAGCCATTTAAACTGTGATATTTTGGACACTGCACGGCTCATTTAATTACAATACAGAAACAAATCTCATCTGGACGTCTTTGATACAAAATCCCGTCAGCTTCTTCTCTTTATTTATATGAAAAACTCATCCATCAATCAATTTTCCTTTGCAAACCACAAAATTTTCTCCTTACAAATTTCTAAATATCTCCAAAATGGGATAAAGCAAACATTTGGACACTGCATTCCGTTCATTTAATTACGATACAGAAACAAATCGCATCTGGACGTGTTAGATGCACACAAAAGCTTGTAAGCTTCGTTTCATTTATATAAAACTAATCCATCAATCTCTTTTTCTTTGCAAAACACAAAATTTTCTCCTTTCTTCACATTGAAGACAATTTATCAATGATAATAAGTAAATGGACAACTCTTCTATGATTCCTTCAATAAAGTAACTTCCATCAATGAGACACGATGTTTCCGACAATTAACAGGGAGCCTGTTTTTATTTATTGTTTAAAGGACGACGCGGTGCTATTTCCCCGTGTTCGATCATTGATGTTTTTGCCACTCTTCCATTCAAAAGCGATCAACCATCACCACCGAGTGTCAAAAAACAACTAGAGATGCTCCCAACTAAAGACTAGTGGGTATTACTGTAACAATACTCAAAAGCGCGTTGAAAACATGACAATGAGATATTATTAAGGAAAAATAATTCCCTTTTGTGTACGTTGGCAAGTGAATGCAGTACCACCTTGCTGTGTAAAGAATTATCGCTTAGTTTAACTCGATAATTATAAGGTTATTCTTCACATATTCTTCCCCTCCATAAAAGAATCTTCTCACCACGGTTATGCCTCAAAGCCATTTGAAACCCTGTAATTATTCGGCTCAAGTGTGAAATTTTTCCCTGGTTGTCGCTTTCCCCCCATTTACTGAAAAAGTCCCTACAGTGGTGGAACGAGTTCTAATAGCTGTCCCAATTCGCCAATCATGAATTTGTTTGGGTCATTCTTTGAATAACGATGTTTGGACACCGATCTCAAATTGAATTTGTTTTCAGGCTTCATTTTATTAACCCTCTTTGTGATTGTCTCGACGAGTTATCTCGTTTTTAGCAGAGCTGGACAAATCTAAATGGACGAAATATCTCGTCACTAGAAGAAACCTGACCGGATCTTGATATCGTCCCCATAAAAAAATCAACAATATCTTGATGACGCGATACTCGTCGTTATCAAAATTTTTCATATCTTGATGGATGAAATATCTCATCGAAACTTAGAGGATTAAAACTGCAGAGTACTGAGGAAACTTAGAGGATTAAAACTGCAGATTAAACTGTTACTAGCAGAGATTACTAGACTAGATTAAAACTGCAGAGACTAGATTAAAACTGCAGAGTACTGAGGAAACTTAGAGGATTAAAACTGCAGATTAAGCTGTTACTAGCAGAGCTGGACAAATCTAAATGGACGAAATATCTCGTCACTAGAAGAAACCTGACCGGATCTTGATATCGTCCCCATAAAAAAATCAACAATATCTTGATGACGCGATACTCGTCGTTATCAAAATTTTTCATATCTTGATGGATGAAATATCTCATCGAAACTTAGAGGATTAAAATATATTGTTTCTTATTTCAGAAAGGCAGGAATTTGATTTCTGTCTGGGTGTATTTCTCTCCTTCTGTATCAGTAAAACATTTTCTTCCGTGTGCATATTCATTATTTAAATTTGTTTGTCTTGTGCTTGGAGCATCTCGGCCAAGTTTGACCTTCGCGCCATAAAACCCAACCTAACAATGAGAAATACAGGCCCTGAAATGTTCGAGTATATTTTAGCATTGTATATTTAAGTGCGAAGTGCTTTTGTCGAGAAGCAAAATAAGCTTTGATTGGTTGTCCCAATGAGTGTTCATAATGATAATAGATTTTTATGCTTTATTAAATTTTTATTCTTCACCACATACATGCGGCATTATAAGATATCAGAGACTAATAATATAAGTGCTATGTTATAGGAAATTAAATGAGGAACATATTCCGATCATTTTCGTACATAACAAGTGCACATAATAATGATTTGTGTAAAGTTCTAAGTTTTCCCACAAACCTTCGAGTGGTTTCGACGAGATATCTCGTCATGACGCATTTCGCTAATGACGAGATATCTCGCCATCTAGGTATTTTCTATTTCTTGATGAGTACGAAATCAATATCTAGTCAGTTTTCTTCTATTGAGGAGTTATCTATTTTGTCCATCAAGTGATGAGAAATTTCACTAATGATATATACACTACCATACAATAATGAACCGGACGCCAGTGGATTTGCGTAAAATCCGATTACTTGTTTGGGGGTATTTTTCGTGGTATGGCCTGGGACCTTTACATGTTGTTTCTGGTCAATTTAACGCCTACGCCTACATGAACCTTTTGGGCAATCAGGTTCTTCCTACGCTCTGGCAATATTATGGAATGGAGTCCAGCCTCTGTCAAGCAGTGGTATCAAGATATGAATGTAAAACTTCTTCCCTGGCCTGCTCATAGTCCCGACCTAAATCCCATAGAACATTTATGAGACGAATTAAAGCGACGCTTACGGACCAGAGAACCACGTCCGAAATCTACGGCTGAGCTGACGACATTCTTTCAGCAGGAATGGACACAAATACACATAGCTGTCTATCAAAACCTTGTTGAAAGTATACCCAAAAGGGTTGCTAGTGTAATTGCAGCACGTAGGGGACTATCCCCCTATTAAAGCATGTATTCTTTCTTTTATACAATCACATCCTGCTGTCCGGTCCATTATTGTAGGGTAGTGTATAAAGCCAAAGAAATTTCTTTGGCTAAGCCTGACACAAGCACAGAAAAAAAACACAAATATTATTTTCTTAAAATTGGCACCTGCCTTATTCCCCTTGACAAAGTAAGCGGGCTCACTTCCTTTTCATTTTTACATCTTATTCTCTTGTTTCTCATGAAAATATTTATTTTCCTGGTAGTTGTTACTTATTTTCCTCTATTTGCTCTCTGAGGCTTTCAAAGCTGTTCATCTAAAGGGTTTTATTTTGCTTTTGTTATTATGTGTGCTATGTTTATACTTTGGTTTCTTTAGTCGCATTTATCCCGAACCATAGAGGATATGAAATTGGAGACATGTTTAAAATCATCAAACTCTTCCTAAAATGATAAACGTCTTTTTCAAGGTAAAAGCAGCAGCTTTATATTTCCACAACGAATCTTACTTGATATTTACCAGAACAGCCGATTGTATTCACCTCGTGCAGTGTACCAAAAGATGTTTTCAATTGAACGAACTGATATGGTCCTTCAAAGAACACGCATAAAATTTTATTGTAATTTCAAATCTTCGTCCATATTCAAGACCATAAATATATGGAAACTGCAATACAGCACAATTGTTTGTGACAGAAATGTCTGAAGTATGCATATTTTCAGACTTGCATAACCCCAAAACATCAAATGCTTGCACCCCTATTCCAAGAAATATATGCTCTGTCTGCATAAAGTCATATCCAAGCATTCCCAGAAACTTTTTATTGAAGATTTACAGCATCCGCAGGATACATGAAATGCTAAGACGGTTGGATGACGACATTTCGGAATAATATAGCGTGGATGAAAATATGTGAACGATATACAGAATAACTGGTGACACAATCATTCATAACGGAACATCGCCAAAACTCATACCACTCGGTTGAAACATCACTATTTTGATCGGCAATATTTATTTTATAGTGGTGTATTACATCATGTCAAATGCTGTAACTAACGCGCATTACAGAACGCATTATTCTATGGTCTATTTCTTAGAATTGATGACTTGTTCATGGACACTTCCAGGATATTAATCTGGATGAGACTTCATTGGTATCGTAAGCTGTCTAGTGTTTTCAAGCGATTTTATCGTCAAGCTGATGGTATTTCTATGTAAAATTGATTCATTTATTGTAATTTACGGAGTAATACGGTTGATAGAGGAATTTAAATTCACACAAGATTGATTTTTTCGTTGTGTGGTATAGTTAGACTACTAGAGTAGAGATTAACTTTATGTGACTACGTTAGGAAGACGAAATTTCCATGGAATTAATCACGGAGCTGAGGCATATTTAAGTTTAAAATATATTTTTTCATAGTATGGAGTAGTTTAAAAATTTTAGAGACTAGTTTTAAAGTAATTACGTAAGAAGCTACTAATTTCAAATGATTAAAATGGCGAGTTAAAGATATTTAAATTTAAAATTTATTTCTGTATGCATATAGTAGCTTTAAAGAGCACTTCCAGAGACTAGTTTTGTGTGATTATAGGTTATGGTTGTTAGGTATGTATGTTAGTAATTTAAATGGCATTAATCTCGTGGAACTGAGGCATATTTACATAAAAAATTTATTTTCCACTATATGAAGTAATTTTAAAGAGCACAAATACGAATCAGCTTTAAAGTGACTTTGTTAGAAGGTAATAATTTTAAGTCATGAAATTGTCAAGCTTAGGAAATTCAAGTCAAAAATTAATTTCCTATGTTGTGAAGTTGTTTTAAATAGTACTACAAGAGATTAATTTTATGTCACTTCGTTAGGAAGTAGTAATTTCAATGGAATTAATCATGGCAGGTAGGTAGTTGATTAATGGCCCACTAGGATTAGCACAACGGGGCTATTGGCAACTGCCCAGAATCAAGCCCGAAGGGAAGGAATCAAGGACAACGCGCCTCGTAATTTTGAACAGAAGTCACACGCAACTTTACAAACGTATTTCATTTCATCTTCTGTTACCTGTCAAGTATCAGATACATTACTCGATTCATTGTGGAATCACAAATAAACAAAAAGAGATGTTAAGATTTTATAACAAAAAGTGACAAGACAATACCTTCTAAACTTAATAACAAGCGTTATAAACACAACAAAAATAAGTGTCAGCTTTTAGCTTATTCAAGACAGTTTTTCCCCATTTTATCTGTTTTGACAAGCACAACTCGATCGAATGCAGCAGTTTGATTAAAAAGCAAAAATACAGGGTTCTCTAAATTTCGAGAAATGAATATCAATATCTGTATTGTCTCTTTGTTATAAAGAATAATTTGCACGGTAGTTCCAAAGTAACGCATATACTATATCTTGGATAGAAAATGGGAAAATAACCAATAACTCAATAACAATATCCACCAAATTGATTTTTAATGTGAAAAGTTATGGAGCTTTGTAAAGCTACTCACCACAACAAATGACTTACAATACAGTATACACAGAAGTACCAGAAAAACAGGTGCACAAGTCTAATACTTTGTAAGCACCTCACTGGAGCTTAGAACTAGATGGGGCACGAACTAGACGACCTTGCGGAAGTATTCTGTAGGCATTGAACACCACACTTCCTGCCTACAGCGGTACATAAATTTCTTGTATTCCGAAGTGTTGGATTTCTATTTTCATAGCATCCCAGATGTGTTGGATTACGTTAAGATCTGGTGACTCAGGTGGAAATGACAAGACCCAAAACTCAAATGTGTGTGTTTCTCTAGTGATCAAGTGTATGGCTATTCCGAACTTGATCAGATCTTGATCGACGATAAACCTCATCGATCAAGATCTCATCTCAATACAAATATACACTCAAGGATAGATGAGACGTTTAACTAAACAATGAATATTTCACATCTTAACTATCCAAGTGGTTTCGATGAGTTATCTCGTCCATCAAGATCCAATCATTTCCGCAAATGACGATATACTCATCTATCAAAATCTGACCAATTTCGCTACATCGTCATCACGATATTGGCAATTTCGTGTTCATGATGATATCAAGATCTGGTCAGCTTTCTACTAATGAGATGGCTCGTCCATTCGAGATCTATTAATGTTCTTGCTTTTGATGATATTCCTCGTCAAGACAACCTTCAGGAGTGTTAATTACAATTTACAGAAAGATTATTATGCTTAAATATATGTTTATTTAATTGGTTTTCTGTAAGACAATATCCAATTACAGAGATGAAAAAAAATTTTGATCCAAAAAACGCAAGAAAAGATCTACACAAATATATTAGATCAGAGATCAAATAAAACATTTCATTGAAGTGATTTACTAATTAAATTGATCACATTGTTTGGTTGGTTTGTGTTTTATGGCGTAAGGCCCGATAACGGACAAACACTTAATAAAGGGTCTGGTACTCAAAATTCTAAAATCTTCAGTTTTAAAGTTTTTGTTCTGAAATTTCTTCTGTAGGTATACATTGTATTTTGAAATTATAATAACGATTTAATTTTTTCAAAACTTTAAAATTTTATTTATTAAAATTAAAAAATGTCAAAATTTTGACGTTTGGCAAAATTGATGTATTGCAAAATATTTTATAACAAATTATTTTATTTTTACATTAATTAACTTTTTAGAGTTCGTACTATAAATTGGCTTCTTGATTTTTGGTTAAAACAATTAGAAAAATTTTAAAAATATTTTATTCAAAAAAGTATAGATAAAAAAATAATATATATACACACAATTGCTGAAGTCAAATTAAATTAATATGTTTGAAAAGTAAATGTTGAAAATTTCGTTCATTTATGACAAGTAGTTCTTAAGTTATATCGATTTTTACTAGAGAAATCCCATTTTACACAAAAGGTGAAAAAGAGCGTTTAAAATTGTGAAGGCTCTTTGGATTTGTAGCTGTCATGTTTATAACAAGTGGAATATTTCCGGTTCTACGTATGGTAGAAACAAAATTGAGGTGTCATTTTATTCAGAAAGATCTATAGTATTTTTTAAGATAATAAAAAATATTGGACTTTTTTTCATATTTTTGAGTCATCAAGAAATATGCCAACCTCCACGAATCGATTATACAGTTTAAAAAATCTATTTGTAGCAAAGTTGTTACACATATTCTTTTAAAGGATTTGACTCAAAATAATTTCCGGTGTCAGCTGATACACCAATGGACGTTAAAATCTAAACAAGAAACTAAACAGGGTGGATTAATTTATTAATTTTGTTATGTTGGGGGTTGTAAAAAATTTCTTTATATTCAATATCTCTAGGAGAGCAATTTTAGTACATTCTCAATAAAACATTTCGGTGAAAAACCCTCAGTTCATACTGTATTTTATAGTACTCTATGTGCATGGTCATCCGCCAAGACTGGGAAATATCTAAAAGGGAAAATTGAAGGCATAAACCCAATTGCCGAAACCTAAATTATACTTTCAGTTAACAAGTTGCAAAACCTTACACTCAGTCCCTTTAATTATAGCAGCCAGCTCAGTAAATACAAGGCAGAGGCCCTTTTTCAAGCCTTTTGTGTATCTGCTCGTTTCATTTACTTATCCAAGATGAAGGCTGCGAAATAATTGGTTTTTCAGAGGCGTAATTTGCGAGTTAGAAGGAATCTGCGGAGGGCAAAAAATGACCATTAATCTCGACCGAAATACTTGCATGACTGGGTTTTGTGTTTAATTGGTAGTGACGACTGGGGCTCTCTCAGATTCTAAATGGATGTAATATTTGATGTTCTGCGGTGGCAGTACTGGGGGACGGCTGCTTTACTTTACTGATTGAGAAGTTCCCGTCGATGGCTTTACTTTGCAATCTTCAAGCGATTTTACAAAGAGCTTTGAGAATTTAGCGACAGATTATGAAATTTTATCTGTAGGTTTTACTCTATAAATTTTGGTTTTGCGTTTTTTAATTTGATCTTCTTGTGGTGGCAATTCTAAAAGCACGTAATTTTTGTTGTTGTTGTGTTTCGTTGATTGAGAAGTTACCGCCGATTGCTTTGATGTACCACACTCACTTGATTTTACAAAGGATTGTATTTAGGTGACAAATTATTAAATTTTATCTGTAAGCTCTGCTTTTTACACTTTATCTCAAATTTTTAATTTATTTGATATTCTGAGGTGGCAATTCTAAGAGCACGTAATTTTTGTTTCGCTGATTTAGAAGTTCCCCCTCGATTACTTTGACATACCACACTCACTCGATTTTACAAAATATTTATAAGTATTTAGGTAACAAATTATGAAATTTTATCGGTAAGCTCTGCTTTTTACACTTTACCTATAATATTTTAAATGTATTTTATCTTCTTAGGAGTCAATTACAAGAGCACGTAATTTTTGTTTCGGTGATTTAGAAATTCCCCCTCGATTGCTTTGACATACCACACTCACTCGATTTTACAAAATATTTATAAGTATTTAGGTAACAAATTATGAAATTTTATCGGTAAGCTCTGCTTTTTACACTTTACCAATAATATTTTAAATGTATTTTATCTTCTTAGGAGTCAATTCTAAGAGCACGTAATTTTTGTTTCGGTGATTTAGAACTTCCCCCTCGATTGCTTTGACATACCACACTCACTCGATTTTACAAAATATTTATAAGTATTTAGGTAACAAATTATGAAATTTTATCGGTAAGCTCTGCTTTTTACACTTTACCTATAATATTTTAAATGTATTTTATCTTCTTAGGAGTCAATTCTAAGAGCACGTAATTTTTGTTTCGCTGATTTAGAAGTTCCCCCTCGATTGCTTTGACATACCACACTCACTCGATTTTACAAAATATTTATAAGTATTTAGGTAACAAATTATGAAATTTTATCGGTAAGCTGTGCTTTTTACACTTTACCAATAATATTTTAAATGTATTTTATCTTCTTAGGAGTCAATTCTAAGAGCACGTAATTTTTGTTTCGCTGATTTAGAAGTTCCCCCTCGATTGCTTTGACATACCACACTCACTCGATTTTACAAAATATTTATAAGTATTTAGGTAACAAATTATGAAATTTTATCGGTAAGCTCTGCTTTTTACACTTTACCTATAATATTTTAAATGTATTTTATCTTCTTAGGAGTCAATTCTAAGAGCACGTAATTTTTGTTTCGGTGATTTAGAAGTTCCCCCTCGATTGCTTTGACATACCACACTCACTCGATTTTACAAAATATTTATAAGTATTTAGGTAACAAATTATGAAATTTTATCGGTAAGCTCTGCTTTTTACACTTTACCTATAATATTTTAAATGTATTTTATCTTCTTAGGAGTCAATTCTAAGAGCACGTAATTTTTGTTTCGGTGATTTAGAACTTCCCCCTCGATTGCTTTGACATACCACACTCACTCGATTTTACAAAATATTTATAAGTATTTAGATAACAAATTATGAAATTTTATCGGTGAGCTCTGCTTTTTACACTTTACCTATAATATTTTAAATGTATTTTATCTTCTTAGGAGTCAATTCTAAGAGCACGTAATTTTTGTTTCGGTGATTTAGAACTTCCCCCTCGATTGCTTTGACATACCACGCTCACTCGATTTTACAAAATATTTATAAGTATTTAGATAACAAATTATGAAATTTTATCGGTAAGCTCTGCTTTTTACACTTTACCTATAATATTTTAAATGTATTTTATCTTCTTAGGAGTCAATTCTAAGAGCACGTAATTTTTGTTTCGGTGATTGGAGGTTCTCGTCAATTGCTTTGATGTATCACATTCACTCGATTAAAAAAAAAATTTATTTAGTGACAATTCATGAAGTTTTATCTGTAGGTACTGCCCTTTATACTTTATCTCATTTTTTTATTTATTTGATGTTCTTCGGCGTCAGTGTTAGAGGACAAGCATTTTTATTTTCTGATTGATAAATTCCCGTCGATTGCTTTGATGTACCAGTCTCACACATGGGAATATGTTAATTGAGAAAGTATTTCATGATAGGCAACATGGCATTTTGTTTGTAGATTCAGATCTTTTTACTTCATAGTACATTTTAAAATTTATTTGATATTTTGATGTGCCACTTCTTTTAGATGACATGCATTTTTATTTTGCTGATTGAGAAGTTCCTGTCGATTGCTTTTTGCGTCGATTTTACAAAGAGCTGTATGAGTATTTAGAGGTAGATCATTAAATTTCATCTGTAGGTTCTGCTCTTTACATTTTACCATACATTTCTATTTTATTTGATGTTCTGCGGCGTCAGTGTGGGCGAACACACATTTTTATCTTACTGATTGAGAAGTTACCATCTATTGATTTACTACGCGAGTTTACAAAGCTCTTGATTGATTGATCACTGATTTTATCTGCCATTTTTAACACGTTTCTGCAAACCGTTGAGACCCTGAATACCTAAACGGTACACGTTGTAGAATTCAATACGTAAATATTATCTATTTTTCGTTTTTTTTTTATAGATGTAAAGTTTTCTTTTGTAGATGTAAACTTATTTATCAGTAGAGTAAATATTTAATCTAAAAAATGTACAATATTACTAATAAATATGTTTATTTCATAATCAAAACATGCATAATCATATATCACTTAGCCATAAACCGAGTTTCAGAGTGAACACGTGACAGGGAACGTGTTAATAGATAAAAATGACTAAGTACAGAACATAACGTTTAAAATGAAAATATGCAATTTTGTTATAAAATCCACAAGTGAGGAACATGGAGTCACTAGTAAAAATTAATACATATGATGCATATTTACAAATATTCAATGATGAAATCCGTTATTGTATTAACTAGCGTTAAAAATGAATCTTAGTTTACACGATACTATGATAGAACCATTTGCACTTATTCATGTATGGTCCTTAGCTCAGAAAATACAATACGTATTTTATTTTAATACAAATTAAACCTCAGATAGGATATTTTCTAATACGACATAAAAAATTTGAAAGGCAAAAACTAGAGACTCGATATAAATGTGCACAGCTTGAAATATTGCGAAAGAGTTTTTGTTATACTTTGCATCACATATCTCATCATTCAAAGGATGGATGTATATATATATATATATATATATATATATATATATATATATATATATATATATATATATAAAAATTATTCTATGTTGTAGCTGTAAGCTTTTAAATCGAATTTTTCCTCTATCCTCGTATTATTTTATTTTTAAATTTCAATGATTACAATTGCAACAATCGAAAGACTACTTAGGGGAAAATGGTACTTGAAAATACTACTTTGAAGGATTACTTGAAGGAAGGATTACTCTAACTTTCCTCCTAAGTGCTCATTAAAACTTTTCGTACCATCTTCGTTTGCAGTTAGATGACTGTCTGGACTAATTTATTCTCCTGTGTGCGACGCAGAAATTTTTCCAGAAGAAAAATCCCTTTATGGAAAGTTATGAATAAATATGGATGAAGCTACCTCAAATCAAAGTCTGAAGAAAGAGTGGAGAGTTTAAAAAATAACTAACAAAGTCAACACTTCCTATAACTTCAATAATTAACTGTGGATCTATGCTTTAGATAATAGTAGCTTGAAAATTCGTTATTGAGAAATCACAAGTAACTCGACTGAGTCTAAAGAAAGTGTGGAGAGTTAAAATAAATAAAGTAATCAATATTCCCTGAAAAATTAATAATTCTTTCGGATTCATGATTTAGACAATAGCGGCTTGAAAAAACTCTTAAGCAAATAACTTGATGTAGTCTAAATAAAGAGTGTGGAAAGTTACAAAAATAATTAGTCATCATTTCCTTTAACTTCAAAAACTAATTGTGAACCTATGTTTTAGATAATACTGACTTGAAAAAACACTTGAGAAATCTCAAGTAATACTGCTCAATCTGATTAAAGAAAGAATCGTTAAAAAATAAATTCAAATTTTAAACTCTTAGTATTTCCAACAACTTCAATAACTAATCGTGGATTTATATTAGACAATAGATGTTTGAAAAAAATACTTGAAAAATCCCACACTTCTTAAGAAATTGGTCTTAATGTACCCTGACTTGACTAATTCGAGTTTGAATTAATTTTTTATTGAGTAGTGAGTACTTTAAGGAATTATGTGGGTTAGTAGTGAAATGACGATTATTTTGCGCTTAAAATTATGACTTGTTTTAAATTAGTTAGTTGTGTTTTTTGGAGTAAGAGGATAATATGTGACCACGCGGGGTGCCAAATTCAAGACAGACAGAGTCAAGTGTTGCATATATACATACACGTGGACAGTTTTGACATGTTTTAAGTAACCAGCATGCTCAAAATGATCAATTGAATCAAAAGTGTAAACTAAAAACTCTCGAAGTTCTATTTTTTTAAGATTTGGTATCACAAACGTGTTTTAGAGTATAGGATGAACTATGAAAGCCTTTCTCGTATACCGAAGGACATATTGAAATATTTTCCCGAAGGAATACTTATATCGCTGAAATTTCAGTTGGAATTATACGCTGGAATATTGCTTTGAGTAACCATTTTTTGGTCCTGATCATGGTAGACGTTTTATTCCACCGAAATGGTTTCTAAACTCTAAATATCATTGACAAATCTAGAGAAATTCATGAGACGCCAACACATCCAACTCAACTATATAACAGGGATCCATGATTAAAAAATGTTTCACTATCATTGGTTTTATGAATTTTAAATTTCATTACCGCATTGGAAGATCAGTAAATGTTATTTTTTCATCAAATATACTTCACCCATCCGACAATTGATAGAAGGGCTCCGATGAAAAAATCTATAGAAATTAACGAAACACAACATATCAATCCTCCACGTATCTCATGCATCAGACAAATAACAGCAGGCATCCAACGATGGAAATATGAATCCTACTAGCATTTATGTAGCACCTGCTCAGTAATTTGTGGTTCTATATCAGTCAACAATCTATCGAAACAAACCCAATTAAATTTTATAAACTATCGACCTTTCTGAATCTGCAAGGAATCAGAGTATCAATCCAGATGGACAAAACCAGCTGGATGAACAGATGTGATTTCAATTTAAGTAATCTTTCGTGTCATCTGGAAGTAACATTTATCCCACAGAGCTTGTTTCGGGTTGATTAATCTCCGTGACTGGTACTTTTGTTTGTATTTCAAATAGCACAGCACATCATCAGAATGTAGCTCAATCTGGTTTAGAGGAATATTTTTCTCACATATTGCATGTAACAGTTAATTCGAGCACTAGTGTCTTTGGTGGAGGACGTTGTATTAACTCAGTTTCCCAAACGTTTTTGACTCGACGGCTCTTTTTCAAAGGCAACAATTTTCATCAGTGCTAATAAATAATAAAATAACAAATTACAAGCTTAGGTGTTCGTGCCTACAAGTTTTGAATTTCACCAAAATATTTATACATTTAGTTGTGTGTAATTTTAGAATTTCAAAAAGCCATAATATGGAAATAAAAACTTGGAACTGAAATTATAAGATAATTTATTAAAATCAAATAACAAAGAGTATATTGGAATATAAACACATTAGATTATTCACGATAGTGAATATAATTTAGTTATTAATATAAATCAAATCTGTAAAAGGAAGAATTATCAATGATAAGAAGAATACGTTTGGTGTGCTGCTACCAAGTTGTCATGACAAATATAAATAATCCAATTGTTTCGATTTCATCCATATAGATGCAAACAGTTTTGCTAATTACGAGATGACTTGTCGAGAAAAACTCTTATAACACTCGAAGGGGAATAAAATTCCAAGTAGTAAAAACCAATCATCCCTTGTCCAGATCTGACAGTTTGGAATATATTTTTGCGCCAAACTGCCCACTACAAAGCAGTTTTGCATGTTAAGCTCTATTAGAGATAGATATATATGTTAGAAGATATATATTAAGCTTTATTCTCGTCATCACACATCCTCCTTAAATCTCTACAGTCAACTATTTGCAGTCGGTTCGTTTTTTTAGTTGAGATTTGTTACTGCACTAAATCCACGTTCAATTAGACTAGCTTGGGGAAGGGACAAAATTTCCCCCAAGATACTTTCAAAGACCTCAGAAGGAAGTGATTGCGCCCACTTTTTGAAATAATGTGTGAACTAGTGAAAAGGACGCGTCCTATTAAATATCAGATGACATCCATAACATAAGGTGCATTAAGATCTGTCTTTGACTTGCTTACAATGCACTTATAGCAGTTATTGATTGTTGTTTCAAGAAGAATCGTCATCTGAACCGGGTCTAAACCCTAGACATTCATCCTGTTTTAAAAATGACATTAAGGGATGGCCACCATGAAGAAACAGGCAGACGCGTTTAGCATTCACATTTTAACAATCCTGTCTAAAGATTTCAATCCCCGAGTTTAGTTTTATTTCAATAGACTTACAACTATGACTTGGTTCAAGGAGAAATGGTCGCTTAAGACCGTGTTTAAACTGGACACTTATCTGGTTTTAAAAAATAGCATTAAAAGTTGGACTCCATTAAATATCAAGTAGAAGTCTAACATCCATATTCTTGTCTATCCTGTCTGAATAATTTTAACTGTTGAATTGAAAATAAACCTAAATTTATGTAATATTCTTTATACATCATGATCGTTCCCTTACCTGTCTTAAGGTTTCAACTCTTTAGTTAAGCTACATTACAAAAAACCAACAAAGGTGATTTCGTTCAAAGAAAAATGTAATTTAAAGCCACGCTTAAACTGATCTGAATGTAAAAAATGACATTAAAGGTCGAACTCCCTTAAAAAGCAAGTATAATTCCAACAGAGAGAGAGAGCCATATCCTTGCCCTCTTCTGTCTGTACAATTTTAACCCCCGAACTGAAAATAAATCTAAGACTATATTTCATTCTTTATACATCATAATCATTCCCGCGTTTTCAGATGATACATTAAGCCCAAACCAGATTGCTCAAAACTGTTACGATACACAAGGAACAGTGACTCCTTGCAATCAGAATACGTCATCTGAAATCGAGTCTGAACTGTAAGCTCATCCCGTTTCAAAAAACAAACACATTAAAGGATAAGCACAGTCAAAATCAAGCAGAAGTCTAACATCTATATCTCGCTGTCCCGTCTGAAAGAATACACGCAAAACAGTGATATTTTACAAGCAGGAGTGTTATCTCAAATCGCGTCTAAAGTGGACACTCTTATCCTTGTTTAAAAAAATAAACATTAAAGGATGACCTCCGTTAAAAACCAAGAAGTCTAATATCCATATTCTCGCCCTATCCTGTCTGAAACATTTTAACCACCAAGTCGAAAGTTAACCTAAAACTATATAGCATTCTTTATTCATCATTATCATTCCCTTGTCTTTAGATGATGTATTACGTCAAAACCAGATTTCGGTGATAAAAAAAGCTCTTAAAAATAATATGAAAGAGGGGGGGGGGGGCATTCCCTTCTATCCCAAGCGGCACAGATTACATCACACATGCAGCTCAGAGTAGGTTAAAATAAGCCGTGATATTTCACGCTTTTCAGATCCTTATCTTGGCACTGCTGGGCTCTGTAATTGGGATAACACCCGCTTTGGGGTTCACGCAATTTGTGGTATCGGCCAACCAAAAAGAATGAATAATATTTTATTACATAAACGCAGTCTCGCTCTTTTTGCTCGCACTTGCGTCCTTTCTTTCGGAGACGTGCGCAGTTTAGGGCTGAAGAAAAAAAAAACGAAACGCGTGTGCTTCTTTTGCAGATGTTGTTTTAGGGAACTCGGAAGTTTTATTTGTGGTTAGAGATTCGCTTAGACTTTTGATGTCAAAACGGTTTTGTTTTGTTTGACTCCTTTTTTGCTTACCTCGTGTCACTAACCTCAGCAAGAATGCCAAAATGCAGACGCTTTTGCAACTGCAGTACATTAGCGGTACTCGAAGTGCCGAAATATCGGAGGTTAATGGAATTTATGGTACCTGCAAAATAAATAGAATGAATAATATATTTTTACAGCCAAAATGCAGACACTTTTGCATCTGTAGTACATTTGCGGCACTCGAAGTAGCGAAATATCGGAGGTTAATGAAATTTATGCTACTTGCAAAAACAACAGAATGAATAATATATTTTTACATCACAGGTATCTCATGATTAGCAAAACTCCCCAAATCTTGAAGAAAAGAAAACTCGCCAGATCTTGAACTTGTTAAATATTGACATCTTCGTAACGAGATAAACCGTCATGGGCAAATTTTAACAGATCTTGATTAACGAGCTATCTCGTTGAAACCAATTGGTGAGTTAATAACCCCCACGTAGTCGCATTATTCGATACTACGTATCGATATTTTAGTGATTCATTTAAAGGAAATTAAGAAAAACATATTAACAACAGTTACATGTCTCAGATATGGCGTCCATTGTGCTGAAGAGCTTTTTCTATTGTATGGCAAATCAATGACTTTGTTACTCAATGCCAGTGGTCTAAATTTCACATTTTAATGTCTTAGGACTTATGGTTTTAAAGATTGAAGCCTCTCCTCACATCCTAAAAGAGACCAAAATGCACTTTTAATGACGATGTCCTGAAAGAATTGATAGTCTTTCTTTTACGATACAGAATATTACTAACTCTCAGTCCCTTTCGGTCCCCTCAATGTCTCGCTTTTGTCCCAGTGAGATGAGGTCAGTCTGTCTCCTATGAGGTGGGAATAAACCATAAAAATACCGGAGGTCCCAAAGAGGTCGGGGCCTCAGACGACACCCCTGTTCGTTATATATACGAAAAGTACACGACGGTTTTGGCTGTCAAAATCTGTTATTAATAGCATCCATTCCACGAGCAATCTGTTCCATTGTGTTGAATGGGAAGGATCGACTCCTTTCTGCATACCGATTACCTAGTCGATAAATTACATGCTATCATCGAGGTGGGAATCATTCTGTTGTCAAGGCTCCTCTTTATTTAGAAACCGCAATTTTGACAAATTGGGTACTACTTGCTATTCCCCGTCTAATGTTTATTTATGAATTTGATCGTTATCAATGAATTTTTGCCGAGCAGGGAAATGGTTTTGAACAGCACGGAGAGTTTCGGAACCAGTAGTCTGCATTTGAATATCTTATTCAGATCGGGGCTCTTTCAGATCCGTGTTTGCCGTGACAAGGGATTAGGGTGAAAATTCAATTCTAGAACGGCTCAGGGGGTGGGGGGATATTCGGATGAGGAACGGAGTTCTCGGAACTTTAGGGGCAGACCCTTTGCTCTATCCGAGAGAGCACAGAGTAAAAACTGGTGTTATTATTTCGACAATATTTCTCTCGATGGGAATTTTCGCGGAGCACTTTGCTAAGCGTAAGTAAACGTGAAATTCAAAGTGAGGGGATACTAGTTTCCGAAAGAAGCTTCTTGTGGGACACCATGTTACAACGTAGGGTTATATATTTAAATTCATGCGATGTTATTAATTATTTCACGTTATTCGTGTTGTTAGTTATTTCATGTTTATTCGTGTTATTATTTATTTTATGCGTGTAAACCCTTCGAGTGGTTTCGATGAGTCAACTCGCCCGTCAAGATATGACTGATTTCGACAATGACATGATATTTCGTCGCCAAGACATTGCCGATTTATTGATGATGACGAGATTAAGATCTGGTCAGTGTTTTCTAGTGACGAGATATCTCGTCAATCACGATCAGGTGATTTCTGCCAAAGACGACAAGCTTCATCGAGACAACCACCCCATGAAGGTTAAATTAGATCCGTTATGCTTAACCCTCTGCGTGTCAGAAGATTAATGAATAGTGTAATGCTGGTTTTACTTCACGCAACGCATAGTGACCATTTATACACATCTTTGATTGAAGGAATCAATGGATTCTCTCAACTAATGATGAAACCACTATACAATTATCTTTGGAAGGAGATTCTATTACTTTACTTAGAATAAAATCCTTTGGAATGGATTTATTGGTCTTTCTTTAGAATATAATCGTTTGGAAAGGTTCTGTTGGTCCTTTACTTAGAATAAAATCTTTTGGAATTATTTTATTCGATTTCCTTAGAATAGAATCGTTTGGAAAGGTTCTGTTGGTCCTTTACTTAGAATAAACTCCTTTGGAATGATTTTATTGGTATTTCCTTAGAATAGAATCGTTTGGTAATGTTCTGTTGGTCTTTTCATCAGAATAAATACTTTGGAAGGATTCTATTGGAGAATTTGATTACAATAGAATCTTTTTGAAATATTCTATTGGTCTTTTTCTCAGAATAGAATCCTTCATAAAGATTGTATTCGTCAAAAATTTAAATTTGTTTGAAGTGATGCAGGGAGAACTGCAGTTTGTAATGTGTAATTATGCGTGTTATCCTTCAGATGATTAGAAACTTAAATAATATAATTTGTTGTAAAATTTCGCTGATCATTTTGGTTTCTTTACAGTATAGGGTGAAGCAGAGTCTGACCACCTACCAGTAATTCATTCTTTCCTCATATTTCTCATTTGATCAAGCAAACTAGTCTATTCAAGAATACATCATATTGACATACTTATAGGCAAAGGACTGCTAGAATAAATAATAAACAATTCACCATGCTGTGTATTTATATTATTTTTAAATAAAATTTTAAAAAAAATTGAAGTCGAATCATTGGTATCTGAAATTACAGGAATGACTGTCTCAATCTTAGTTTTTACCTCCATACTATTTCTTATCGTTGCATATTTCGTTTAAGTGTTTATCTTACTGTTTCCTGTATACTTATTCTCATCAGATAATTTGGCTGATGCAATCCTTTTAATAATGAATTCGTTGCCTTCTAGTCTTTACGCTGTTCGTATCGTGTTGTATGCTTGTCTGTTGCGGTGTCTCTTTATAATTAATAAATTTCTTGTTGGACTTCGGAGTTATCACTATCATAAGAGATAACACATATCACGACCTAAAGTTTGGAATTGAAGTAAATAAATAAAAGTAATTTTGATATATATAGCAGTTTTCCATATTAAATAATATTTCATTTTTAAGCATTGTGGTCAATCCACTAGAAGAACAAAAATGCAAATATTCCAGTAATTGACCAGCTTGGTCGATTACCGGATTTGTAAGCATACTTTAATTTTAAATCTTAAGTTAGATTAGTCATAACTAAGTGTATCACACTACAATTGGGTAAATTAAAAAAACTAAGCATTATATACGTCTAGGTGGCCAATGTTTAGCCAGCTATATTTAATAGAAATATACCAGTGATCGTTAAAATATTTTGTGGATTGCTTAGCTCTCCCTTATCCCAGAATCTCCTCCGTAAGGCGGACTATACAGCTGAAAGCCGCACAGGTGAAACAGTGTCCGCCTACGGCGTCCAATACAATCCAAAATATTTGCACTAATGTTTCAATTTGAATTTTAGTCGAAAAATAAATAGTGCCCAACTATTGGTTCAACCTCTGTTTTGAACAGATATAAAATTTCTATCATATGAGTTAAGTACAGTGGAACTCCAATTATCCGAATCAATTGGGACCAGACCTCATTCGGATAATTGGATTTTTTCCGAAAAAAGGGTCTAGTATGTATTTTAATTAATTACTATATGTATGTATGTTGAAAATAGGAGAAAAAAACTGTTTTTAAAGAAAAAGAGATTTTAATTAATTAAATGCAACGGCAACGCTTTTACATGTTAAGCGTACTTAAAAGTGCTATACATTAGTACAGTATGTACGTACCGTACTGTAAATGAAAGTTATTGCTTTCGGTCTTGCATTTATTGAATATATATATATATATATATATATTTCAATCTCAGTCTATACTTTTACTAACCGATATGATGGATAAAAATATTTTAACCTTATATTTGGGCTATATTTTATCTTGTGTCTGGCGCAGATTATCCTTTTTTTGGATCTTGCGCCATAAGACCAAAACCAACCAACCAACAAACCGTTTTCGGGCAGCCAAGTCGCGCATCCGCTTGACAATGAGAAGTTGCATGTAGTCACACTAGGGCTGACGCTCCATCCACTTCAACGCAGTTTTAAGGTCGGTAAATGCTTCAGTAGCAGATAGTCCTGTGTCTGCTTCAACTTCGAATTTCAGGTCATCTTCTTCCTCGACACTTTCTTCTCTCACACTTTCAATAAGTTCATCATCATTTAGAATTTGAAACCCAGAATCATTTTTTTGTGAATCGCAGTACGTTTCTGTCTTAATTTTTTTTTCTGAAATTCTGAAAGCGATTAGGATAATCAGCGATTCGGATAGTCGGAGTTCGGATAATTGGAGTTCTACTGTACTATTGAATATTAAAAGTTGAACCACAGCTTAGTTTAGTCATCTTCCTTACAAGGTACTAAGAACAAAAATCTTTCTAGTGCAATTGCAAATTAGGTCTAGGGAATTTTTTCATGAATAATGTGCATTGAATGTTCAAAATGACTGACTTATTCCTCTTATAATAGCGCTTAAATTGGGAAAGTTCTAAGAGATAGAGTATGTAAACGGCTATATATAATTAGTTAAATATTATCTATATTATGTTTCGAGTTAAGATTAGAGGACAAGATCTTATTCTATTTTTGTTGCATCTCCTACATTATAAAACGAAAAATTATTTCCCGACTAATTTCTCGTTTCTTAACTTTGTTAAAGTTCTTCAGACAAGACATCAGAAAAATTGACTTATATAAGTGCCTTAAAAGTTTCCTACTTAGAAACACCATCAACATATAAGGACTGTAGATTTTTCTAAAGCAAATGCCATATTAACTATAGAACGCACAAATATGCTCTTAAACAAAATTGTAATTATGAAAGGAACTTAATTAACTGTAATCCACTTTTAACTATAATTAATTATCTGCCCCCCCCCTCCCCCCCGCAAAGACTTATTCAAAATAGATTCCCCGAGTAGCAATTCTACGTAGGTATGTAGGAATAAACGTTACATTTTAGTTATAGAGAAACAAAACTCACATAAAATGCATTAAATTCCAGGAAAAGTAGTTAAAATTATATATGCGTTTATCTCTTTGTTACAATTTGTATAGAATTACGTTTTAGTGATTAGTCTGTATTTTAAATAAGCTTTTATGGAAGTTAACTCTGCTAGATAGGTATTTCTAACAGTTACGAGAATTCTCTAACATAAGTAAAAGAGGAGTTACTTTGTAAAGAACAAGAAATTGAATAAATACAAAGGTGGTTATCAAAATAATGGAAACACCTGTGAATGAAAGTGACATTTAAGAATGCGCTTCGTAAGCACTAAAATATAATCCTAGCTACCAGTTTTTTTTTAATATGAAAAGTACTATATATGGTAGTATGAGGTAGCTTAAGTGAAGTTGTATACGTCGTGGAGTTTTGTCAAAAGCGTAAAATGTCATGAGTTCACAGACTTTCAAAGAGGCCAAATTGAAGGAGCCCAACTAGTTGTAGCAACTGTGACCGAAACATCCCAGCTTTTAGGCGTTTCTAGAGGTACGGTGTCTAAAGTCATGACAGCGTACACACAACGCCACAACGCGGCAAGACAAGCTCGGCAAAGCAAAATAGTGGACGGAAGGAGAATCTGAGTGAAAGAAACCGACGGGTATTGAAATGTCTAAAAAGAAAACAACTGCAGCCAAAGTGACCGCAGAGCTCAATCAGCATCTGGATTCTCCAGTGTAAATAATTACAGTTAGGAGGCACTTTCATAAACAGCCATATTAGTAAAGGATTCCTTATAAATCCAGTGTGTATCCATTATTTTGATAACATCCTGTAGAAATGCGATGAAATTCGTACCTTGGTAGAAAAAGGACCATTTCCAAATTCCCTGATTTTGAGTCACGTCCACAAATAACTTCAATATAATGGAAGCTATAATAGGAAAACGTGTCAATATGCTCCTTTCAATGCACTGTGAATGAATATAAACATTGAGAAGCATTTTTTGTATGATCTATTAAACATTAAATAAAAATAAATATTACTAAGTATGCTGCTATTAAAAACTTACGAAGTGGACATTGACCCTTTTCTAACAAAGTAAATGAATAATTTTGTTATTTAGTATATATACCTCAAAACATCATGTTATTGATTGTTGAACATTTGACCGTAAATGAAAAATCTAGTTTCTGCTGGTGCAAAAGCCTCCATATGATAAACTGACCCACACTTTACATGTAGATGAGGGATCATCTTGTATGTAAACGCTAGGATTTCCCCGTTTCAATTTTGTGTAGAATGTCTACTTCCATTTCAAAAGTGCTTCAACTTACCAGCCGTCCCGCATCGTGCCTACTGGTATTAAATGTTCGAGTTTCCCACTGCAGGTGATGTAAATATTCAATTGTTTGACTATTATACGTATAACGTATGAAACTGCCAATGGAAATAAAAGAACTGCTTAAAGTTTGTATCGAACGTCAAACAATTGAGCGATAGGGAATGTTTGATAATTGTGGGGAAAGCGTTTATAGTACAATATTCAAGTAGCTTCTTCATTGACTAACATGATATAATTGGAATTTTCAATGTAAACGAACAGAAATTACCGAAGAAGAAAAAATTCTTCTGGCCATGTTTGGGCGTTAATTTTTATTTCATGCTGTCATTACGTTCGAGTCCCACACCAAGGTATGCCGCAGTGACCACAAAAAGAAAACAAACACTAAACCCTCCGTATTCAGTTTTACAGACAAACCATCTGAGGTCTCATAAGCACATCTGAATATAAAATATAGTTAATTATTCATTCTATTTTATTATACCCATGCACTGTAGGTTAAAAAAGTAAGTTCTTCAAAACGACTAATTAAAATTTGACTCATTCTCGGGCAAGGTGCATAATCCGTTTCATTACTTCGCCGGGCATTTACATACTAAAACGCCTTTAGGGCAAACTCGGGCATTCCCGAAACGCATAAGCTTCTTTTTGTGCATGACAGGAGCGTATGAAGTTTTAAAATGCAAAGGTTCTAAAACCCGTAATACTCTAGTTCCAGAAAGAATGGGTCTAATTTTTTTCTGTACCACTGGAGAACACAGTAACAGATTACCTTTCTCTCTCATAGGTCTCACTTCGGACCTGCTCATTATTTAGTGAGGGGCAGGTTAAAAAACTTTTAATGATATTCGAACAATCCTGTTTTTGGACTTTGGCACAACTTGTTCCGAAACAACAGTTTCCATATGCAAATTAATTTCCCTGTAACAAAAAGGTAGCTCTAAGAGGTTTATTTGAAAAATTATAATATAGCTTATACAATGATTATATCACTTGGTGAAAAAGTATGGTAGATGACATACTTCTAAACATATATGCTTACTTATTATCTTTGACATGCTTAGGTGCTCGGGGTATTGAGCATTGAAATCTCCTCATAAAAATTATTTAGAAATTCATTACAATATTTGTCTTCTTACGTAATAGAAAAAATAGCATTTTTCAAATGTGTAGTAGAATAGATAGGCTTAAACTTATTTCTTGTACCAAGATTCAATATTTAACTAGTTATCACCGTCCCAGCCTAAGCCATTCGGTGTATTACCACGTAATTTTGAACTACGGTCAGATGACTTGGATATATGAGATCAAAACGACTTAATACCTGTTCTTATTTGAAATATTTTTATCTTATCTTTGTAAAGAATTAAACGCACATGTTTGAACAGGAACAATTTGGTCATAAAAATATATCTTCAAGCAGAATAGAAAGAAATTGATTTTATTGTTTTTTTTTTTTAATATTTGTACTTTATTAACGGAAGATAGTCGGATACTTTTGTGTCTGATATCTTGGGTTGAGTTACGTTTAAATTACTTTCTAGAAATTCTTTCAATAATCTTTCAATTATTTTCCATGGAATTTTGAAACAGAAAAACAAGTTTTGCGTGGTAAAATTTTGAATTACAATTTTATCTACATCCTTCTGATGAAAATATAAAATATGTGGAGGTGGACGAAAATTTGTGTGTTTCACTGTATAAGAGTCGATTGATATGACGAGGAAAACACTGCTGTTTTCGCAGTATGTTGTGTTTCTTATGAATTAGGCCTAATTTCTATGTTGAACTAATTCAAATCATCTATAGAGGTAAACAAAGATACGTATATTTTTGAGTCGATTGATATAACAAAAACAACTTTTTTGATAATTGTTTGGAATTTGGCTTAATTTCAATGTTAAACTTCTTCCCAACGAGTCGATAGACGAACAGAAAACACTATTGTTTTTCGCAATCTCAGTTGAGTTTCTGCTGAACATGGCTTAATTTCAACCTTGAATCTCCCTTCCTGGTTATTGTCTCATCTAGGTATCTCGTCATTATCAAAACTGACCAGACCTTGAATTGGTCATCATCAAAACATCGTCACTACCTTTATGATGACATACCTCGCCATGAGCGCAATTGGTATGATTTTTATTGACGATATATCTTGTTGAAACAACTCGGAGAGCTAATTCCATATATTATTGACCAATTAGATTTCTGAAAAGAATAAAAATAGAGTATAATACTGGTATAAGACACAGGGTATGAAATCACACGAAGATGTTGTTTGTAAAAAGCATTTCCTGTACCGTTGAAATAACAGCGAGATTACTACCGTTTCCTCTGAAGGCTCGGTTTGGACCTCCTCATTATTTAGTGAACAGAAAAAAAATCTTTCAATGAAATTCCAACAATCTTATCTCACTCTTGGTTTTTGAACTTCAGTACAACTTGTTTAAAGTTTCCAAAAACAAAATAATGTCCCTATAAACAAAGGGCAACCTTCTGTGTTTGGTAGATAAGGTTATGCGAAAGGAAAAAAAATCCGAAGCACAAATAGGAACTAGAATGTATATATTATATAATCCTTTCCTCTTTAGGGCCAAGATAAACTCGAGGCCCTCTTCTTTCTGGTTTTATTTTTGCACGTGTGTACATACATACATATATTGGCGCTTTTCAGGAAAGCTGGAAGCAAAGTAAATATTTAGTTTATTTCCGAAACCATAGAGAAGTAGAAAAAGGGAGGATAAAAAAGATCGCATATTTTCCCCTCCTGAATTTTTTAGTATTATTATGACTTTATTTGAATTTTAATATGAAGGAATCGAGAACTCTTAAGGGAAAGGGAATATCCATCGAAATGTTTTTTGGTGACATGACTTGTGTGAAAGAGTGCTACATTTTTTCTGACGAATTCGTGTGAAGTATAACCATAATAGTTAACGCATTCATAAATACGCTATCGCAATCTGTATATATTTATGCAAATTGATGTTTAAAATTGGTTTTCCAAAGTTATATTTGTGATGTCTACAGTTTAAAAAAATGGTATTTTCATTTATGAATTTCGTAGTTCATCGAAATGTTTTAGTGATATGGTTTCTACGAAAAAATGCTTTATTTTGTGCGATAAACCGATGTAAAAAATAAACGTATCAGTTAGAGTATTCGAAAATAGGCTATCTTTAGTACATTTATAAAATATATCTACAGTATATTTATAAAAGTTTTAAAAATGGATATACATAGTATTATTTGAGGTGTCTGAAGTTTAAACAGAATGTCGTTTTTGTTGAATTTTCGCCGTTCCCCGAAATGTTTTTGCTAACATGGTTTGTGTTTTAAAAATTGGTTTTTCAGCAAATTCAACAACACACATAAAACGATTTTTTTTTATTCAAACTTTCCAAATGATAGAGGTATAATTTAGAAAATCTTAAATTTAAAAAAGTCGTTTTTGTTGAATTTTGGTGGTCCATCGAAATGTTTTTTTGTGACAGGGTTTGTATGAAAGTGCTGTACTTTGTGTGATAAATCCATGTAAAATATAAAAGCTGTATACGAATACTTGAACTAACATAAACTATATTATTTCAAGTATTCGTACACAAGTTATTTCAATCTGTATGTATATGTATAAAACTTCATGTTTAAAATGGTCTTCCAAAGTAACATTTCTGATGTCTAAATTTAAAATATTTGTGCTTTTATAAATAAATTTGTATTTTGTTATACATTTTATGATTTGACTAAGTACTTAAAGAAAATGTATCCATTTTAGTAACAAACCTAGTGATAACGTGTTTTAAAGTCCTACATTAAAAAAAATTTAACATTATTATATATATAATTATATTTGAATGTTAATCTAGAGAAAATCAAGAACTATTAAGGAGGGAATACTATCAAAACGTTTTTGGTGACCATAAGTTTGTGTGAAAATGTATATCCGTGTAAAAAAGTATAGATCTGTAACTACACAGAGAGAAGAGTGCTTCACAATGTAAATAAGCCATTAAAAACAACCAGTCCTAGACGCGTGATACAATGAGGGATTTCTGTTGTTTACAACTGCTTTATATTATTAGATAATTTCTTTATGTAGCTTGGCCAAACAATCCATAAAACACAATCAACCAACCATATCGCACCCCGGCAAGAAAAGTGACATAAGTAAAAAAAAAATCAAAATTTTGATGTTATGTCATTGAAAAATATGTATATGGTGCCCCAGAGTGTTATATTATTATTCTATAGAATGTAATAAAAGTTACCACCATAAATACTTACCTAAAATTTAAAATAAGCTTATACTATTTCAATATAAGTTTTATAGTATCCTTTAAGTTGATGTATCTCAAGTTCTGCAATTTTGAGTTGTGTCGCTTTTCTTGCCGGGGTGCGATACCATAAATAAGATTAAAAATGCTTTTTTTAATTGTTACCTAAAACTATCATCGGGTAAGTAAATATTAAGATCCAGATCTTAGTCAAATGGTAGTAAAATATGTAAAACTTCAGATTAAAGATTCCTTTCAAACCACCAACAGGTTATACAAAGGCTGTTCGCACATTTTTTAGACGATTTTGGTTAGCGGTAATAAAAAATCGTTTGCTGCAAAAGAAATAATTGCAGTTGTACTATGTTTTTAAAAGTCAAAATTATCGTCTGCGGTTTGTTTTTATTCAAAATGGCATTTTTAACGAAGCAGTGGTTCGAAGGCTATATTTATGCTCATTCCGAAGAGCAATATTCATATTCCGTTTTCCAAAAACGACGTGAGAGTCATGGTTTTGTGATATCTAATGCGTCGATAGGTAATATCGTCAGTAAGAAAGGAAAAAAACGTCAAATTGGAGCCTCAAGTGGGACAAAAATTCCAAACAAGTATCCAAGGAAGAAACGGGCATCTTCGACTGTTGCAAAGGTACGTTGTGAAATGTTAAAAGAAAATCCCCCTAGTCAAAGGACAGTTGCAAAATAATTAAAATGTTCGGTGTCCACTGTAAACAAAATGATAAACGTTGATTTAAATCTTAAGAAAGCGAAAATACGCAATGTGCATCGTTTTTCTCCAAAGCATATCGCTGAACGCAGGACACGCTGCCGAATTCCAAATGAGAAACACTTATCCACAGAAAAATTGAAAAAAATTGTCACAATAGATGAATCATGGGTGTATTTAAATGATTGCAGCAAAAAAAGAGCCATTTATTATCATAAAAGTGGAGAAAAAAATTTAAGTACATGGTTCACAGAATCGAAAGAAAGTTTTTCTAAGGGATTCATGATTGTTACTGGTTTTTCATATAATGGCAAGTTAAAAATAAAGAGAGTGGAAAAAAATGTCAAGATTAACTCCAAATACTATCAGGAACATATTTTATCGCCAATTTTTCTGAATAAAATACCATCGCTTTACCCACAGTGCCATCAATCTGTGAAACTCCATCAAGACAAAGCTAGCAGTCACACATCGAAATCCACTGTAAATTTCCTAAAACAAATGTAACAAAAAACCGGTATCAAGGCCATACCCTTCACTGATATCCCTACTAAATTTCCCGATGTATCACCTATGGATTTTTGTGCTTTCCGACTTTTAAAATCTGTATTATCCAAACGTCGTCCCACAACCCTTACAGGACTCTGTAAAGCTGTTCAGGAGGAATGGTATAGAATACCTCTTCTACCACTTCAAAAGGCATTATTATCCTGGAAATTACGGTGTCGAAAGATAGTTCAGAATAAGGGCTATCAAATAGAACATTTAAAACACAAGAATTTTATGCAATTTAGTTTTGTGAATACAATATACATTGTCTAAAAAATGTGTGAACAGCCTCTGTAATGGTTGGCTGGTTTGAGTTTATTGGCACAAGGTCCTGTAATGGACAAGCTACGCCACCAACAGGTGGTGAAAAAACCACATTGCTTGCACATGCTGTGCAGGGTATGTTAGTCAAACCAACCGAGCTCTGAAATCAACACGTGCATGTGTCAAAAATAAGGAAATAAAGAAATCTGACGTCGCTCACACTGGGAATTTTATCACGAGTTTTATTTCAAACAACCTGAGTGGTTCGATCTCCGTTTCTCTCTTCTCAAGTTGAACATCAGAGAAGTTTTACATTGATGAGCACACTTGCGAATGATGTTGGTGCTTTTTTTCCTTTACAATCAACCTGGAATAGCTTACTTAAAAAGTAATATGTAGTAACACTATTCTTGAACAGTATTTAAACTCGCGTTTTCCTCTAGTGACTAAATTGTGTCCTGGTGCAAGTGGACGAATTGCTTCACCGGAAAGGCCAATGATGATTTTTTACAGTTCCTTAGTCTTTGTTGTAACGAAACTAAAAGTAATTGGCACAACTCAACACATTAGTTGATGACTTAGTTCTCGTTGTTTGGAATTGAATCAAAAGTTACAAATTTCAGTGAAAAGTCGTATTTTTAAATATAACAATTAAATGGATGAGCACAATACAAAACATTCACAGTATGACAGGTAATGCACAACAAAGTTCTTCAGAATTTAAATTGCATATTGCCGACGAAGCATAAACATAGTTATGGCCCTCTGGATTAATAAATTTCTTCACACCTATCCCTTCAAGTGTTTTTGACAATATATATATCTCGTCCATCTAGATCTGGTAAGTTTTGCTAATGACGAGATACCTCTTCGAGGCAAAACTGCCTTGTTACACCAAGGGAATGAAGATCCATACAAGAAAAACAGATTGTCCATTGACCAGAACTGGACACAGTTTGGAACACCACCAGAGGCTGGACACTACAGGGCTGTTTTCGACGTGAAGATAAAATAATACAAGGTTTAATGTTTTAAATTTTATACTCCTGTTAATGTCTTGAATCTTTTACCAAGTGGTTTTACCAAGGTATTTCGTCCATCAAGATCTGACCGATTTTGCTAATTACAGGATACCTCGTCTGCCAGATACTGTCATTTTTTTATGATGACCAGATCAAGATCGGGTCAATTGTTTTATAAAGACGAGTTATCTCGTCCATCAAGATTTGTTCAGTTTTGATAATGACAGGATGGCTCGTCGAGACAGCCAATAGGAAGGCTAAATTCTATCTTATAACAACCGATGATAAATCACGATTTTATGAGCCCCCAATAAACCAACAGACAGGTAATATTGCCCCATTTCACTAAAACATAAAAAATAAAGGTCATCAAAATGTTTTCGGAAACTTATTCGGAATGATTTCGACTTTGAGGATACTGCACGTTTTTCGTTCGCAAAAGAAGTTTCGACCAAACAATAAGAGCGCAAGAGACGAACGTTTATTATTTCTTATCCCTCTCTCCCTCAGCATCATACGAATAATTACGTACAAATCAAAGAAAGTCCCCATCCTTCTTATGTACCTCTATTGGCATTATAAGGGAAAAGTCACGTATTCCGTTCCTATGTTGACAGGGTAGAAAAACCAAACATTGTTGGAACCCACGGAAACGAGAAATCTTAGAATAAACGCGGAGAATACAAAAGATACTGGTTTTTAGAATAAAGGCTCCAAAGTAAGCGTATACCGTGTCCTATTATAGGGAGATGAAACTTTTTCTCGGGGAACAAGTCACTATAAATAGTGGAATAGATCGTCGGATGCTCCTCGTTAATTGGTTGGATGGTAACACTAGTCCTCTGGGCATCAAGCACCCTCTAATAGAGAACGCACTAGTTTCTGGTAGAAAGAAAATGAGATATCCCAACCCCACAGATGTTCGATGATTAGACTGGAATAGAAGTCCGTTGCTCTTTTTTTCCACCTCGAATCCCAGGTGAAAATGCGATTGAGATTTCTCTACAATTCATTACAAAGATGGAAGACAAATGAATTTTGGATCTGGTTTCATTTATAAGCGGGGCCATTCATTACCGATTGAAGACTAGCCACCATTTCCCATGGGAAACTCTCGGGAAGACTTTTCTAATCCTTTGACGTCGTCTAGTTCGGTTAACTTAGATACAACTTTTATGGCCTTTTAGGCGTAAACCTTGAAGTTGTAAAATTTGCTGCTTTTTATTCACGTTTTGACTGTTTCTTTCCACTACTTTTAGCATTAAGGGGACAGTAGACTTTTAAGATCAACAAAATTGATTGTTCAACTTTTAGTTTAAAAATCAATTGGTATCAAAGTATATACACACAGGCAGTAAAAATAATTTGTCGATTATGAAATTTTTCGACTGAGTTGCATTGACAACAATATAAAGCATATAGTAGATAAGTATGGTAGGTTCTCTATAAAAACTAGGGGCTCTACAGGGCAGTTTTCGACACAAAGATAAACCACTAAGGGGATTTAAGTTCCATCTCACAATTTACTTCTGCGATTTTATATCAAGATGCTCTAATAGAATTGAGTCATTTGACAATGGAAGTTTAATCCCCTTCATTCTTAAAGATTTTTGCTCTCAATGCGTGATAGCATTTTCATTCCTGCTTATGGACGTTTTGATCCACATGGCCATTAACGATATTTTGAGAAGTATTTTTTACCTTTATTAGTTGTTTTGAAGTTAGCATGGCTCACTATACAACTTGAATAATTCTTTCATCTGTTCATATAATTAATGAAACATTTATCGCTGTAGGTAAAGAATAAAATGAGTACTTAAAACTTTTTCTTTCTATTAGTAAAGCCAAAAAACTATACATTAAGTTACAAGCGTCAACTGATAATTTCTGTGTGTTACTATGAGAAATAAAACACACTTTGTAAAAAGTGCACCAGCACACATATCGACACCCTAAGACTTTATCGGCTTTTGTGTTTTAACCTTTTATAATAAACTGAAAATCCATCACGTAAAGAAATATCTTTTGGATTAACCCACGTTGGTCCACCACTTCCAGAAACATAAAGCTGCATAATTCCTGAGAAGCAATTTGTCCTGAACACGTAATGAAACATTCAATTTTGATATAAAAGTGAACAGTTAAAAATGTTCTAGTCGGTCTATAGTCAAAACGCAACATTTGGTTTCAAGAATAAACTGATCATTTATCTATTACCGAAATAAATGAAACGCGAAAGAAAAAAAACAGAGATAAACAAACCTTTCATGAAACGTGCACAAAGATCGGTGCCTTGATACAAGGCTTTGTTTTAACCTTTTATAATAAACTGAAAATAAATCACCTAAGGAAACATCTTTTCGACTAACCGCGCTAGTCCAACCACGTGGTACTTCCAGCATCACAAAGCTACATAATTCCTGAGAACCTATAATGAACACTTAATGAAACATTCATGTCTATAAAACTTACACTTAATAAAACATTCAACTTAAATTTAAAAAAATGAAAATTTAAAAATTTTCTATGTACTCAAAAGTCAAAAAGCAAACGCTAGTTCTAAGTGTAAACTAATCATTTATCTGTTACGGTCAGAAATAAAATACGTTTCATGAAGCGTGCACAAGGATCGGCACCTGAGACAAGGTTTTATTTTAACCTTTTATAATAAACTGAAAATCCATCACGTAAGGAAACATCTTTTCGATTAACCGCGCTAGTCCCACCGCGCGGTACTTCCAGCATCATAAAGCTGCATTATTCGTGAAGCAACTTATCCATCACCTGGGGTGCGAGCAGGCGAGAGTTTGACAAAAGCAACTGGAGAAAGCGAAAGAATTCTTTTTCGCTTAAGAACAAATGCCCCCGAAGATTTATTTTGGGAAGGAAAAGAAGGCGAACAAACGTAGATCTTCGAGTTTTTAGAAGGGGGAAGGAGATCCGGTACTAGAACCGGAAAAAATCGCCATCCACATATCAAAACTCCTGTTTTTCGTATCTGGATTAGGGGAACTCGGTGGCACCGAGAATACGTAAAACGCTCCTAAAAAGGAAAAATATAGCATCTTAACGGGACTATAACAATATCATACCTTCCATATTTCACTTTTATGGCATCGAATTCTTGACATAGCTATGAAAGCTCATTTTGAAGCTCTGGTTCAATGTATGAGTACTTACATACAGAATTACCATTTCTTATCAAGCAAAATGGTGTAATGCAGACATGTATTAGGATCAACTATTCTTACGCACTGGGCTGCCTTCAGAATGGTTCTGCAGCACATCAAGTTGGAAAGCACTCCCTCTGCTCCTTTTGTCAATAAAAACTCGCTTGTCGATTTCTTTTATTTCTAGGCCTTCTGTTTTGTAAGCTCTATAACCGAGCTTATTGTCCCGTAGTATTGGGCATTATATTCTTTTTCAGTAGCCAGTTAGTTGTATTGCTAGATAAATTTTGTTAAGACGAATTTTTTTCGGTTTTCTGTTTTGCAACCTCTATAGTTGTGCTTAGTTGCCTCATAGTGTTGGGTTTTATACACTTTCTCAGTTGTCAGTTGAACTGTCACTAAATTTTGATGAGATGAAAAATGTTTTAGATTTTCTGTTTCGTAAGTTCTATAACCGTGCTTAGTTGTATAATGGTGTTTTATATTGTACTAGGGGCTCCGCCCCCCTGCTCGCCTACGCTAGCCAACCCCCTTTCAGCGAAAACGTAAACCAGGGGGTAGCGAAGATATTACTTCTGTTGTCCAAATGCCCTCGCGTAATATATATCGGGTTATCTTAAAATGTGATTTACCAGCGTTTGACAACTTTTGGAACTTAATATAATTGGTGTCCATCAATCAAATATCGTATATAATTTCTGAATTTATTCTTTGAAATATTTATCACAGAAGTAAGGAGGCAAACGAAATGGCAGAAAAACACAAACCAAGTAGCTATTTTTTACTGAATTTTAGAAATTTGAAATATTATCTTTAAATTGGAAGGTAAGGATGTCATTTTTCAGTGGATTGCCGCATTCTGTGGGGCCCATAGCAAAAAAAGACGAACAAATTGGTCAAATGGTCTTCAAAATCCGGTGCAGTTGACTTGTCTTGGACGCCTCTCTAAGAGAGTCTTAGCAAAACATATTTTAGAGAGTGTGACACATAGAAAAGTACTGAAACGAGCCACCCACCTATTTTATTTCCTACAGGAGCGTAATGACCTTGTCGATTTCACAAAGGTCCCTTACCTAGTAGCCACATTTTCAGCCAAGGCCAGAATTGATCGCATAGTTACCCTAGTCTATTTGCCCAGGTTCCATCCTGTGGACTTGGACAAATGCCTTGTTTACTCGATGGAGGAGTAGACATTGGAATACATTTAATTTTCCTGTACCGGAAAGAACTTTCACAGAGGACATTCGACTAGACAATTTAACTCCCAGACTATTGTTTTAATTTTATCCTATTCTTATTTTGAGACCACTGCATTTTATGTATGTAGAAGACACAGTGAAATCGGAGATACAGCCCTGTAATCACGAAATGCAGTTGCAGTCTTCATCTTTATTAGAAACTTTTTGAGGGTTTTTCATCCTTTACTGCCGTCTTTACTAGCCTAGAAATAACGACCGTAGAGTCTAACCGCTAAACCAAACCATTGTTAACACGTTCTTGGAAAAGGGCATTTGCGACTAAAATGCAAAATGCACAAGGGACTGTACTCCAAGCTCTGTGCATGTCCCTGATAGTTTTAAATGGCGTATTAAGCATTCATATTAACCCTTGTGGTTGTCTCGAAGAGGAATCTCGTCATAACAAAACTGACCAGATCTTGATAGATGAGATATCTAGTCATTGGAAGAAAACTGACCAGATCTTGATGGACTAGATATTTCGTTATTAAAAAACTAACCAGATCTTTATCTCGTCATCATAACAAAACTGGCTATATCTTGATTAACTCGATATATTAACTCGATATTCAGATCTTGATGGACACTGTATCTTGTGGAAACTATTTGGAGGGTTAAGATCAGTAATACTACCTGTTGAGTATAAATTTAGACATAACTAGAGCATATGTATCGAATCACGAAGCACCCACTTCGCACATATGCGTATTGGACACTTAATTTTCTTCCAGTAAGCAATACTGGATTTGAAGTGCTATGGTGGTGTGTTCAGCTTCATGAATTCCATTCATTTGTGCTGAATTCTCTGTGGCGCAAATAATCCTCCACGATCAATCTGAATCCTCTGAAATTAATCGAATCTTATCTTTTACTGATTCGGAGAAAATAGTTTTGCAGGATTAGTCTCGGATGTTTTTTATCCTTCTTTGACTTCTAAGCCCATTATCGATCGTGTGTAGGAAATATATATCCTTAGGTCGGAGTATTTTTTTGTAGTGTATTTTCACTTAGATTAACTAGTTCAGCGTTTCCGTATGAAGGCTGGCCCGGAGGTCTTTAATATTTTACACTATATACTTTTTATGTATTTTACACTAAATACATTTTATGTATTTTACACTATAAACATTTTATGCATTTTACTGTACATACTTTTATAATTCATACACAAACTACATACTTTATATTTTACACTACATACTTTCATATTCTATATTATACATTTTTATATTTTAGTATACATAATTTTATGTATTTTATACTACATACTATTGCAATTTATGTGTGTGTGATCCATACTTTTACAATTTGTACTACATACCTTTTATCTTTAAAATTACATACTTTACATTTTTTATTCTTTACGCTCTTATAGTCTATGCTACATATTTTTATCCTACATATTTTCGGGGTTAACATAGCTCAGTGGGTTTGTAGGCAATTCAGGTTTGATTCGTGTCTGGGTGTATTTATTTCTCTGTGTCAGAAATACTTTTCCTTGTATGCATATGTCTATTACTTGACGTTGTATGTCTTATGTTTGCCACAGCATGGCCAAATATGGTACTTTACACCATAAAACTCAAACCGAACCTACATATTTTCGTATTTCATACTACATTCCATTATACTATATACTACATAATTTTTATATTCTATAATGCATTATTTTCAATTTCCTACTGCATACTTTGTATTTTATAATGCATGCATTTTTATGGTATATACTTAATTATATGACACTACATAATTTTATATTTCACTACATACCTTAATATTTCATACAACATACTTTATATTTCACACTACATACTTTTATAGTTCATATTACATACTTTTATATTTCTTACTACATACTTTTATATTTCTTACTACATACTTTTATATTTCATACTACATACTTTTACTTTTAATATTACAGGTTTTATATTTTATTCCACATTTTAAACTACGTTTCCAAATTATGGAGAACGAGTCACTAAGATAGTGTTTCATTGTTTTGCTTAAGCTGTTGAGTTGTTGTTGGCTATTTAGCGTAGACACATTTCTTTAAGTAGACCAAAGGGTGGAAATCAGGCATTGTCAAATCAGGGTAAATAGAGGCTTAGGGACATCACCAGATTCTAATATTATTCGGCTATAAAAGGCGTTCTTAGAACTAGCATTATTGCAAGAGCTGTTGGACATGCTGCTCCATCTTGTCTAAGCTACATGTACTGTATACCTTTTGTCAATCAATTTCAGAAATTCTGCAACATCGCGTAATAGGTTTACGATTATTGGTAACTGTATTTTCATTCCTTTCTCGAAATATACTATCCAGTGATGCCTCCACTCTAAATAGTCGGTATACGATGGTAAGCAAGTCGTTCATGAATTAATCTTAGATTTTCTGATCTTAAATAATGACTATTTTGTTTGCTCAAGCATCCACTGATGTCGAGATAAGGCGCAAAGGAATTGAAAACTCACGCGGTTGAAAGGATATTTGCAATGCGACAAATGGAAGTTATAAGTTATTGATTCAATATTAAAAAAATAATAAAATGTTATTATTATTTTTTTTAAAGTTATTCCAAAAGAAAAAAGGGCCATTACATAAGTAACACCCTGTACATATCCATTTTATGTACACAGAAAATTTAGTATATTTTACATTTGCAAATGTACTTTATTTCATTCATTCAATTGTGATTATAAAATTTAAATGGGGCACATGAGACCTAGATTAGACCACAGTGATCCTTTATGTCTACCTTAATATATTGGGATTAATGTATTTAAATATATGTTAAATATGAAAATAACAACCAATGGTTAAAAATTTCTTTTGGAAAAACTTTATGGCACTCGTCATGAAGATATTGCTATTTTTTTTTATGTTAACGAGATTAAGAACTAATCAGTTTTGCTAACTGCAAGATATCTCGTCGAGACAACAACCAAGAGGGTTTAGTTGGAAAAGATTTTAAATTTTATCGATTTTTCTAATGACAAAATATATCGTCATCAAGATATCACCAATTTGTTTATGATGACGAGATTAAGACTGCTCAGTTTACTTCTCTTTCGAGATGTCTCGTACGCCACGGTCTGGATAATTTTGCTTATGATGAGATAACTCGTAGAGTTTACTACCAGGTGGGCTAATATATATTCTTGGAATATTTGTCTGCTCAGTTTACTTCTCTTTCCAGATGTCTCGTACGCCATGGTCTGGTTAATTTTGCTAATGAGATAACTAGTAGAGATTACCACCAGGTGGACTAATATTCTTGGAATATTTGTCTGCTCAGTTTAGAGATGTCTCATATGCCACGGTCTGGTTAATTTTGCTAATGATGAGATAACTAGTAGAGATTACCACCAGGTGGGCTAATATTCTTGGAATATTTGTCTGCTCAGATTACTTCTCTTTCGAGATGTCTCATACGCCACGGTCTGGTTAATTTTGCTAATGATGAGATAACTAGTAGAGATTACAACCAGGTGGGCTAATATTCTTGGAATATTTGTCTGCTCAGTTTACTTCTCTTTCGAGATGTCTCATACGCCACGGTCTGGTTAATTTTGCTAATGATGAGATAACTCGTAGAGATTACCACCAGGTGGGCTAATATTCTTGGAATATTTGTCTGCTCAGTTTACTTCTCTTTTGAGACTTCTCGTACGCCACGGTCTTTTTAATTTTGCTAATGATGAGATAACTAGTAGAGATTACCACCAGGTGGGCTAATATTCTTGAAATATTTGTCTGATCAGTTTACTTCTCTTTAGAGATGTCTCATACGCCACGGTCTGATTAATTTTGCTAATGATGAGATAACTCGTAGAGATTACCACCAGGTGTACTAGTATTCTTGGAATATTTGTTTACGCTTGTTAACCTTTTCAGAGATGGTGGTATACTCGAAACGTTTAAGACAATCCATTTGATTCGTCGGTGTTACATCAAAACATTATAGAATAGCTATTTATCACTGGCACTAACATAGGTTACGGATTTGTTGCTGTTGTTGCTTATTCCTCTAGGTCAAGCCATAAAATAGACCAAATCCAGCAAGTCATTCGCCCTAAAATAAATTATGTCAGGATTCTGGAATAAGTCTAAAGGCCCCATTCCAATACAGGAAAGAATGCGATTACTAGAGGCGTGTTCCCTCTTGTACTTAGGACGAACTGGAAAATATTTTTGACCATTCGGAAAAAATACATGCTTGCGATTACGAACTTTATCTTTGAAATCTAGATACGAGCGATACTAAAATGTGCGAGAATAACCAACGAAAACTATCTTAACCCCAACTTATTTGCAGGTGGCTACTTGACACTCGCCATTTCAAAGCTCTGCTTAGCCGAGCATTTCAAAAGTCTGCTTAGCCGAGCATTTCAAATTAATACGTCTGATTTGCTGGCAAACTAATAAACGTAATAAAAGCGCTCATTTCCATAAAACGCGCATTTATCTTGGAGGCAGCGCGTACCGCCGAGAATTATCTCCTCAATCAGCCTGTTGAATCATACGCTCTCGGAACAGGTTGATCACCAAGTCCGCTGCGAGGGGGGGGGGACGTAATCTTTTCTCCATCTTGTTCGAACGTTACTTTTCGTCGTTTTTAAATTAAGAGCAGTGAAACGAAAAAGCTACTAAAAGCGCTCGAGAGTGTTGGAGAGTGTTCCGGGGAACTTCGTGAGGGCAAGGTGTGAGGAAAGCATTCGAGGTTACGCCGGGAATCACGAAGCGGCGGCCATTTTCCTTCAGAGGAGTGTCCCGTGGCTAAGGTAAATACTTGACCAAACTGATGAAACGTGCGAAGAAGAAAGAAGGCACGGGGGGAATCATCATGCAGAAGAAAGGTGGAACGAAAAAAAAGAAGTCTTCCTGCAGATTAGAGATACTTTAAAGATTCTATGATCAGATTAATCATGTCGAAGCCTCACGATGTGCTAGGAGCTATGATTAACAAAGCTTATATTTCCTGTCTGCTCGTTTTGCATGCTTAATATAGAACCGTATACAAATTGCACAAGACATCGGTGACTCTAAGCCCTAAAATCAGTTTGGTGTTGGTGTAAATCATAGTTTCTCATATCGTTTTGGTTCAGCACCCTTTATCGAAAGCAATGTATACAAATTGTACAAGACTCAGAGAGATTCTGAGTCCAAAAATTAAGTTTAATATTGGCACAAATCATGGTTTCACACACATTTAATCCCAACGCCCCTTTTTAAAGACAGTTTTATGGTATGCTTAATATTGAATCGTATTCCGATTGCACAAGACACGGATATTCTAAGTAAGTCTTTAAATTAGTTTGGTGTTGGTGTAAATAATAGTTTCTCATATCTTTTTGGCTCAGCACCCTTTTCCGAAAGCAATGTATACAACTTGTACAAGACGACTCAGAGAGATTCTAAGTCCTAAAAGTAAAGTTTAATATTGGCACATATCATGGTTTCACACACCTTTTAGTCCCAACGCCCCTATTCAAAGACAGTTTTTTGGCATGCTTAATATTGAATCTTATTCCGATTGCATAAGACTCGGTGATTCTAAGCAAGTTTTTAAATTAGTTTGACAGTGGCGTAAATCAGTTTCCCATACCTTCTTGGCTCAGTGCTCCTTTTCAAATACATTTTTTTAACATTTTCAATAAAGAAACCTTTACAAATTGCACCAGACTCGGCGATTCTCAGTCCTAAAATTAGTTTCATATTTGTGTAAATCATAGTTTCGAACAACTTTTAGGCTTGACGCCTCAATTTTAAATACAATACGATGTTTTTCTATGCTTAAATGAACCCTTATAATGTACTATATTGCACAGGACTCTCTGTCTCCCTCTCGGTGATTCTAAATCCTAAAATTGCACAACACTACGATTCTCGGTCCTAAAATGAATTTTTATTGGTGTAAATCATAGTTTCCCACACCTTTTCGTCTTAGCGCCCATTTTTCAAATGTAGTTTTTGGCATGTTTAATAAAGAACAGTATACAAATTGCACAATATTCTGATTTTCTAAGTCCTGCACTGAGTAAATATCCCGTTTTTGTTGCAACAGTGCGACGTTAATAAAATACCTACCTACCTTCCTGAAATGAGTTTGGTATTGATGTAAATTTTAAGTTTCCTCACCTTTTTTTATCTAACATACCCTTTTCAAAGACAACTTTTTGGCATGCTTAATTTAGCAAGTATGCAAACTGCACAATATAGCAATTCTAATCATCAGTTAACGAGTTTCTGTCTTAATGTTCTACGTTAGCAGTTGCAATAGTTATAATAGTTCAAGGATTTAGAGGGGCCAGGGAATATGTTTTCAATACACAGTTTTTCATATCGTTCCTTAGCGATGTATTAGTCATATTTTGAAGCTTTTACACTATTGACTATTAATTGACTAAGTTTACATCTATTACTCATTATTTTTGTGTTATTATATTTTAAAACATGTACATTAAATATGTTATATGTAGGAATAAAAACGTGTAAGAATTAGTGTATAAACAATTTGGTTTTCCATGAATTCCCACTCATAATGTAGTTACATCACCTGTTGACTATAGGCTTTTGTGGGTTACATAACCTTATCTAATAACAAGATTTATAATTTTAGGGGAATCAATATTTCTTCACATAACCTACGAAAGTTAGTGAAACCAAACAGAATTTGTTTGCAAACATTTTTATTAGTAAACACTTGAAATATATTCTTGAACAAAATAAATACTAAATGAACACCCTTTTTAATTCTTATTTCGAATCTTTCCCTTCGAAATTGATCTCCTACCGTAGCAAATAGCCCTGAGTGTTGCTCCAGTGTGAAGTAAATTCCACTACCTACTTACCTTTATAATTATTATGTCACGTTCTGAATAAAAAGTTATTTCACATTGAAAGGTATTTGTTTTAATTGCCTTTATCAGCATTAATACCAGATAATATAATTAATATACCAGACTATAAGTTTGCAAATAAACACTACAAATTAATTTAAAAATTAGAAGGTAAACAAGAACACAGTAAACACTTAAGTTTCCAATTAATTGCAAACATGAAATTAAGCAGGTTTCATGGTAGAAGCAATATCGCGCACAATTTCCCCGCTAACATAATTGATACAACAAGTTGAGAGCAGAGCATCTGTGTAGGCGCCACAGACAAGATCCTTAATCAATATGTAATCAGCTCTTCATGTTGACATGAAAGGCTTTCGCTAATCAGGCCAGTATGGAGGGATTCTGGGTCGTTGTCTAACTGGAAAATTTCATTCATGAAATGGAAAAAGCTCCTCCCTGATAAAATTTCCATCTGCGGAATTCAAATCAAGCGAGACTTCAAATGAGTATAGCGGTTAAATTTGTGAACAGCATCATTCTCTTTCGAAAGAGACCAGTCATAAAGGCTTCAAATAGCTACATAAATTATAATAACCGTTATTCACCTAAATAGACATTAATTTCCATTCGTTTTTTCTAAAAAAATATAATTTCACTGAATTTAGAATTGAAATGGATTCCGGTTTTACCTTGGAAGAAATCACTTTTTAATAAGACAGGACGAAATAAAATGGAGGATGATTGGTTGATTTGGTGTTTTATTGCACACTCTAACCATGTTTGACCAAGCTACACCAAACACAAGATAACGTCAAGTAAAACATTTAATTAAAAGTGGAAAAGAAAAGCGATTAGAAAATCGAGTAGTGGATGAAAGTAAGAAAAGATTGCTTAAATTATATGGAGTTTTTGTCATAAGTATATTAATAGCTCTTAAGTAAAGGTTTTACTAGATACTAGGGGGCCTGCCCCCTGTTCGCTAACGCTCGCCAACCCCCGGAGGATTGCTTCGCAATCCTCATTGGTTCGCTGCGCGAACATATGCTCGCTTCGCTCGCTTCAATGAAGACATGTGTCCTAGCAGAAGGGATTGTTTACAAAATATGTTACCAAAAAAATGTTTTTCAAATCTAAATTTGCTGTATTACAGAACAAATATATACAGTATCTCTAAAATCAGAATTCAAATGAAAACTTTGTGCAAATTTTGACTCGAAATGTGAGCGTTGCTTTGGAAATTGAATACCCAGCATGTTGTTTGTGTGTAAATTTCTCCAGCACTCAAACGACCCACACTTTTTCATTGAGTTTGTTGCCGAAAGTTGTAGTGCAAGCGTCTTGTTGAACTATAATTGTTGGTCCTGAAAAGGACCGTTTTTTAAATGGCCCTGAAAAGATCCTCCGCCTTCTTTGATTTCGATTATAAACTGACTGCAACAACTCATTAAAATTTCCTTTTTTTTTCAATAAAATTTCATCCGATAACGTTATAAATTCAATCGATGCGCGAGACTTCGCGATAAACAAACAATCGTACAGTATTGCCAAAACGCGATTACAAATAACGTCTTTTTTGTGAGCCACGTAAGAGAATTATATATATAGATTTTGTAAAAATCGTGTACATTTTGTCATCGAATTCCATCATTAACACGGTTTAATTAGTTACACGGATAAAACTTTAGTCTAACTAGTAGTCAAATATTAAAAGCTTCAATAGAAATGGAAATAATGTAATAAAAAATGTCAATAGTTACTTCGGTGGAGCAAAATGTCCACCCTCATCAGGACAAAAGGTCAATTAGGACAAAAGGCCAATTAGAACAAAATGGAAATATTAAAAGCTTAAAAAAAATGGAAATAATGTAATAGAAAATGTCAATAGTTACTTCGGTGGAGCAAAATGTCCACCCTCATCAGGACAAAAAAAGTCAATTAGGACAAAAGGCCAATTAGAACAAAATGGAAATATTAAAAGCTTAAAAAAAATGGAAATAATGTAATAGAAAATGTCAATAGTTACTTCGGTGGAGCAAAATGTCCACCTTCATCAGCACAAAAGGCCAATTAGGACAAAATGGAAATATTAAAAGCTTCAATAAAAATGGAAATAATGTAATAAAAAATGTCAATAGTTACTTCGGTGGAGCAAAGCGTCCACCCTCATAAGGATAAAAGGCCAATTAGGACAATTTTGCTCCATCGATATAGCTGTTGACGTTTTTCCATCACCTTGTTTTCAATAACCATTTCGGGGAAGCATAACGCTCATCACCATATGGACAAAACTATCCCACTGATGACTTTTTGATAATGGTTTTTCTTGATAATGGTGTTCATTTTGCTCCTCCGAAAGATATTGGCATCTTTTATCATCTGTGAAAGCTTCTGCTTGACAATTTTTCATCATCAATCAAAAATCAAACAATATCCTAATCGATGTGCAATCAGCTCTTCAAGTTGTCACGAAAAGCTTTCGCCAATCAAGCCGGGTACGGAGGGACTCTGGGTCGTTGTCAAACTGGCAAATCTCATTCACGAAATGGAAAAAGCTCCTCCCAGATAAAGCTTCCTTCCCCGAAATTCAAATCAAGCGAGGCTTCAAACGGGTCTCTATACTAAATACAGACAACACCATTATCCCCCAAAGCAGATCAGTAATAAAGACTTGAAATCGTGGCTCTCGTAAAAGCCTACCATATTGGAAAGGGAACCGTGTCTTGTATTTCAGGGTCGTACAGACAGTTCAGAAGTTTTACTGACCAGGATCACTGTTTTATGTGATGACAATGGGGAAACTATGCACTGGCTACCACCTTTATGGGAAGAGTACCCCTTTTATTAGCTGATGCAGTTTTCCAGTTCGAAATGGATCTTGTGTTCTCAACCCAATAAACGATTGCTTCCCCCTATTTCCTTTGTTTTGACTCTATTAAGCTCATATAAATCATAACAGATGTTTCCTCCTTGTAGAAACTGTTTTGCAACAACTATAGTTCCATAATTGATAGTTCTTTTATTATTTTCCCAGATTGATACGTAGATTGAAGATAGAGTGATTCAGAGTTATACAAACAACAGGTTATCAGATTTAGGATCACTTTTTCTTTTACTATTTTTGTTAAGCTCATTTTGTAGATATTTGCTCTTTTACGTTAGAAACTGTTTTGCAACAAGTGAAATACAGCAATTTATTTTTCACTTGATAAATAAGTCGAAGTGTTGAACAGTCAAATGTTCTTAGATTTTCGATTGACTATAGATTGCTTCAGAGCCCCCTATGAATTATTCTTCATCAGGCCACATTTGCTTTACTCGTCTCTATTAAGCTCATATTGCAGATGTTAGCTAGATGTAAAATGGTTGGTTGTTTTGGCTGGCGTAAGGGCCATATTTGGCCCTGCTTAGGCAGACACGAGACATACAATATAAAGTAATAGACATACACACAATGAAGGCTTTTATTGACACAGAAGACATAAATACATCCAGGAAGGAATGCACTTGCAAATTATTTTTTTAGCAATTTATTTTTCACTTGATAAATAAGTCGAAGTGTTGAACAGTCAAATGTTCTTAGATTTTCGATTGACTATAGATTGCTTCAGAGCCCCCTATGAATTATTCTTCATCAGGCCACATTTGCTTTACTCGTCTCTATTAAGCTCATATTGCAGATGTTAGCTAGATGTAAAATGGTTGGTTGTTTTGGCTGGCGTAAGGGCCATATTTGGCCCTGCTTAGGCAGACACGAGACATACAATATAAAGTAATAGACATACACACAATGAAGGCTTTTATTGACACAGAAGACATAAATACATCCAGGAAGGAATGCACTTGACAAGAATCGAAACAAATCGCCCACAATTCGGAGGTTGCTAGCCCAGTGATCATACAAACAGAACCACTACGGTCCCTGCCACTGTAGGAAGCTATTTCACAACAATTAAACTATCGTAATCGATTTTTCAGTTATTAATTACTTTAAGGGTTGAACATTCGAGCGTCTTAATATTTCAGATGAATGAATTCAAAACCCTACGAACGGATCTCAACAACCCGCTTTCTCTGTGCCAGCACTTGGATTAATAATCTAATGGTGTTGACCGATCCACTATCATACGTCAATTTGCAATGCATTAGTGGAATTTTTATTGGCAGATTAAAATCCTATTCGCAAAGGGGGTAGGCCATCTCGCGTCGCGTTCACAATACATACACGAAATACATATCACCATAGAAACATTACCTCCACATACATTTAACTTGACGGTATGTAGTAAGGTATTTTAATTAACATCGCACTAGAGCAGCACAAAGGGCTATTGGAGATGGTTCAAGATCAAACTCGAAAGGTTAGATTCGAGGAAAACACCATGTGTATTTTGAACCACGGTCGGATAACGAGGTCATACCTAATCTGGCACCCCACTCTACACACTTACACAGAACACCAACCTGAGGACATTTGAGGCTACGACAGATTTTACTTGCCAAACCCATTATGTACGCGACGGTCTTTGGTAGATGGCCCCGTCATCCAGATCTGGTCAGTTTTCTAATGACGTTATGGCACCGTCATTCAGATCTGGTCAATTATCTAATGACGTGTAACCCCGTCATCCAAGATCTGTTCAGTTTTCTAATGGCGAGATGGCTCCGTCATCCAGATCTGGTCAATTTTCTAATGACAGGATAGCTCCGTCATCCAGATGTGGTCATTTTTCTAATGACGTGATGGCACCGTCATTGAGATTTGGTCAATTTTCTAATGACGGGTAACCCCGTCATCCAAGATCTGTTCAGTTTTCTAATGACGAGATGGCCCATCGTCCAGATCTGGTCAGTTTTCTAATGACGGGATGACCCCGTCCTCATGATCTGGTCAAGATTTGCTAATGACGAGATACCTAATCGAGACAACCACCAACAGATTAAATGGCCGGGCATTAAAAAATTGAATTTAATTAACTCCCCCCCCCCCAAAAAAAATGGTTTATTATTATCAGATCCTTCTTCTCTCAACACCTCCCCCTTTTCAAACTAACACACTGTACCCGCAATCTTTCGAAATCCGTCCCTCAGCACTCACGAAGTCTCGCACCCCTGGCCTAGATCTTAATCTCACCTGAGCTCAATAAGAAAAAACCTAATGGCTCTTTATTAAACAACGCATTGATTACAGAGGGAAATTGAAAATGTATTCAAGGAATTAAAGATCTCTAATTGATTAAAAAAATCTCTCCCAAATGTATACGCACACTAAATAATTAGTATTGAAAATTGCAGTGTGGTAATTTCATTAAAATAAAGATAAACGATAAAACGAATTATCATCGATTTTTTGTCCACATGTCCCCCAGAAATTGAAAAAAAAGTAAATGAAACAAATCCAATATTTTCAACTGTAATTAATGTAACAACCGAATGATTCTCCCTCGTCTTTCGCGCCTAGATACCTAAAAAATGTGAAGATCTCAGTGGAAATCTGACTAATTAACTTAAGGATTAACTCTATTAAAATGACATAAATGATCGGATCGTTTCGGAGCCACGGGTCGGATCGATTCTTTTTTTGAGCAAAAAATGACATTCTTCCTTTTTTTGTCTCCGCAAAAAATGAAATACACTCGATAAGGATGTAACTTTTTCTGAGTGTTGAGAAAAAAATGTTTAAGTATCGATTATGGAAAAGGGGAATGACATTCCAGACATTTTTCTAGTGAAAAATTATTCTTGTTCATTTTGAAACTGATAATCTTTTTTAGGTTCTTTTTACGTCAAAATTACTCATATAATCGGGAATTATAAAATCGAATGTCGCTAATGTTAAAGTGACTAGGAGAATAATGTGGTTTTTATTTGGAGTCTGATTTTAAATGATTGGTCTCAGTCAAAAGACCATATTGGATTATATAGCCTGAAAGTAATTGACATAATTTATATGAACTGTGTTCGAGTGACGAAAATAGTGTGAAGCAGTTATTATATGATTTTAAGATTGCCATATAGGAATTTATAGCCTAAAAGTAATGTAGATATTTTATTATTTTGTGGTTTTACGGCACAAAATAGCCGTATTTGTTAATACTGAGCCACACACTAGATACGACAAGTAATATACACACTCAATGAAAGCTTTTACTGATACAGAATAGAGAAATACACCCAGTGAGGAATGTACACCACAGTTGGTTTAGGATTTTAATCTTTTGATACAGCTATAGAGCGATATAACAAGTGCAATTCATTCTTGGCATGATTTTTATAACTTTCAAGGTACAACTGATGTAACGAGCTAAATCTAAATTCCTTCTTGGCGCTATTATTATAACTTTCAAGGTACCACCGATGTACTGGTCGTTGCCTAAATTCTTTCTAGACGCGATTATGGTTCAACGGCTGTACCAGCCGTTGTCAAAAGTTTGAATAGTTACTATATCATAATAAATAGCCTGAAAGCTATCAAAATTTGTGTCAAGTGTGTTCAAGAGACGAGGATAAATATGATGTCGCTAAAAAATGTTACCACACTTTATTTATAAAATGTTTATTAACTATATCACAATTATATTTCCATGTTTATTAACTGTATCACAATTTTCTTTCAATGTTTATTAACTGTATCACAATTTCCTTTCAATGTTTATTAACTATATCACAATTTCCTTTCAATGTTTATTAACTATATCACTATTTCCTTTCAATGTTTATTAACTATATCACTATTTCCTTTCAATGTTTATTAACTATATCACTATTTCCTTTCAATGTTTATTAACTATATCACAATTTCCTTTCAATGTTTATTAACTATATCACTATTTCCTTTCAATGTTTATTAACTATATCACTATTTCCTTTCAATGTTTATTAACTATATCACTATTTCCTTTCAATGTTTATTAACTATATCACTATTTCCTTTCAATGTTTATTAACTATATCACTATTTCCTTTCAATGTTTATTAACTGTATCACAATTTTCTTTCAATGTTTATTAACTATATCACAATTACCTTTCAATGTTTATTAACTATATCACAATTTCCTTTCAATGTTTATTAACTGTATCACAATTTTCTTTCAATGTTTATTAACTATATCACAATTTCCTTTCAATGTTTATTAACTATATCACAATTTCCTTTCAATGTTTATTAACTATATCACTATTTCCTTTCAATGTTTATTAACTATATCACTATTTCTTTTCAATGTTTATTAACTATATCACTATTTCCTTTCAATGTTTATTAACTATATCACTATTTCCTTTCAATGTTTATTAACTATATCACTATTTCCTTTCAATGTTTATTAACTATATCACAATTTCCTTTCAATGTTTATTAACTATATCACTATTTCCTTTCAATGTTTATTAACTATATCACTATTTCCTTTCAATGTTTATAACGAACTATACTGACGTTTTTGTTTGTAGTTAGTTCATATTTTCAAAGTGATGGCCATTCCGATCTATACAGCGCTGTCATCGTGAAGATATGGAATAGCACACATTTAAAAGCATTTCATTCGGAATTTCAACACATTCCCTTTCGATGGCTGCCTTCAATTCATCAACGGTTGCTGGTTCTGTACCATAAACTTTATTCTTAAGAAAAACCCCACAAGAAAAAAGGCCGGGCGAAAATTGTCCTCTTGTCTATAGACTGTCCTCTTGTCTATAGACCATGCATTATCGACACACTTTCTTCTGTGTCTGCATTGCCGACCAACCGGACTGGTGGTCAAGGTGGCCTCTAGTACGGAACGTTTCTGGTTCTGATCTGGGTGTGTGCATGGATGTTTGTGAGCGTATGGTGCAGAGGCGGCAACTGTACCTTAAATCTGTCGTGGCCAAAATCACTCACGTTAGGTTGGTATGTAAGTTTGCAGAGTGGGGTTCCAGCTCAGGTGTTGCTTCGTCATCTGACCGTGGTTCAAAATAACGAGGAGTTGTCCTAGGATCTTTCCTTTGGGGGATTGATCCTGGACCGTCGTCAATAGTCCGTTGTGTTGCTCTAGTATGACGTTAATTAAAAATTACCAATTACCGTGTCTGCGTCAGTCGATGATCTTTGTCTTCCGGAACGTTGTGTCTGAACAGTTCCGCCTGCTTCGAACTTAATGTGTAATTCGTCTGATGGTGAATCTGCTAGGTCAGAACGAATTTTTTTTCCTAAATCCTGTTTGCATTTCTAGCGTTTTTTACAGCGTTTTCGAGCACACTGCCACGCACGCCCATCTTCACAACAATGTCTTCTAATATCTTTACAAAAGGCTAAATAGAACTGAATAAAATAATAAAGTACTTTTCCTGAAAAGCATTCAGTGTTCAAATATTTTTGCCCATATAGTGTATATCGCATGAAAGTAATCAAGTCTGTTATATGAAATGTGTTAAAGCGATGGGATTTATATAGTATGGCATATTTGGTGTAGGATTGGTTGGTTTTACGTTTTCTGTCGCATGGGCCATATTTGGCCATACTGCGCTAAACACAAGACTACAACGAGGGAGGAAAGAAGGAAATCGCAGAATGACAGACAAGGGTAAGATAGAAGAGGACATACTATCACACAGGTACTTCGCTTTTGATGTTTTTTTAAATGATTGCTACTAACGTAAGTCTAAACGTCATATCAAACGTTTAAATGAAGGACATAGTTGCGAGTGTTAAAACAAGGACATAACGATAAGTATTAAATCAAAAGCGATAAAACAAAAGTGTTAAATCAAAAACAAGTGGTGTAGGGTTGATTGGTTTTGCGTTTCCTGGCGCAGGCCATATTTGGCCAAACTACGCTAAACACAAGACTACAACGAGGGAAGAAAGAAGGAAAACGCAAAATGATAGAACAAGGGTAAGACAAAAGAGAACATATCACTCAGGTTCTTCGCACTTGGTGTGTTTTAAAATGATTGCTACTGACGTAAGTCTTCAATAGCGTTGTATTGCGAGTGTTGAATCAAAAGAGTTCAATCAAAAGCGTTATAGCAAAAGTTTAAATCCTGGGCATTGCAGCGAGTGTTAAATCAAGGACATTATGGTAAGTATTAAATCAAAAGAGAGAAAACAAAGGTGGTAAATCATAAACAAAAACATCAAATGAAAACGTCTAAAACAAAAATGTTAAATCAAGAGTTACAGCAAAATATCTACACCTAAAGACTAAAAAAGTGCTAAATCAAAAGCGTTAAAAAAAATCTTTCATCAAAAATAATATTTATTCTGTTAATGATTCAGTGACACAAATATATGGACTGATCCCGGACCGTCGTCAATAGCCCGTTGTGTTGCTCTAGTACGACGTTAACTAAACATTACCAATTACCAGTGACACAAATAAGTAGTTCTAATAACGTCACACTGGAGCTACACAACAGGCTATTCACGACGGTTCGGGTCAACCCAGAAGGGAACGGGCCGAGGTCAAAGCCTCATAATTTTGAACCACGTTCATATGACGACGAAAATACCTGATCTGACACCTCACTCAACAAACTTTAACACCACGCCAACGTGAAGAGTTTGAGGCCACGACAGTTAACGCGCATTCGCCCCCACGACGGTCTTTGATAGGATCATGTTTCGAACTCGGAACCTTCCGTTTGCTAATCCGCAACTCTTCCAACCGGACTGCCACGGTAGTGAGGATGTTACCTGAAACTATCACGATTTTGTATCAAACAGTGCCACAAATCTTTTGCATATGACGATTATTAACAGCACAATATAAAATGCAAGCAAATTTCTATTATTTCATGTAATATGCTCTCATTGAAAATAGGTGCCGCGGTGGCATGGTTGGAAAAGTAACGGATTAGAAACCGGAGGGTTGCGAGTTCGAAACCTGCAAACACCACCGTGTACAAAGGGGGCTGGTGCCCGTTAAATCTGTCGTGGCCTCAAATGTCCTCACGTTGGTGTGGTGTGGAAGTTTGGCGAGTGGGGTACCAGCTCAGATACTGTCTCACCATCTGAACGTGGTTCAAAATTACGTGGTGTTGTTCTCGGAACTTTACTTTTCGGGTTTGATCCCAGATTGTCGTTAACAGCCCGTTGTGTTTCTCCATTACGACGTCAATTAAATACCTACCTATTTCATTGAAAAACACTTTGAATATAATAGATAATGCGAGTTCTTCACGGAAGGAACAAATTCAAAATTCCCTTATTCGTATTGAAATTTTGATATCCTTACGATATTTTAAGAGCGGTGTTAGGAATATATTTCATCGACTATCATTTCTATATGAAAATAAAAGCACGATGCGTCAAGTTACAAACTTTTATGATCGATACATTTACTACATTCTGCACATGTTTGCGTATTCTGCGAAAACTGAATCCTATTACCGCATAAAGTAGATAACATGCATAATCTAAACACTCAAATGCAGACAACTTTATAATCTTGTTTAGCTTATTAATTGTAAATAGAATATGAAAATAACTACATTGATCATATTAAGAGACATTCTGCACTGTCTGCTTCATCCTCTCATTCATGTAAAATCAATGGTTTGAAGTGAATGGACAGAATGTATGGTAAATGCATTCTGTCTTTGCACTCCTTACCATGTGGATTTTATAATATATATAATAAAATATAAGTCATAAAGTAAAAAATAATACATAAAGAAAAGCCGCGGTAGATGTGACATTTAGAAATTAATGCACATTGTTTTAAATATGGGATAAACTATAATTTTCGTTATAAAAGGGTAGTATAATTATCACTTTACTATTAGTTGCATCGTATCGTTTTATTTTTTACTAGCAAAATACCCTACCTTACTCGGTTTGAATTGGTTTACTCTAGATTGAAGAGATAATCAAAATGTATAATGACTTACGTTTTTTGTAGAATAAAAATTTATTTTAACACCTTTCGCAATCTTTATATTTTCTACAACTTACTTTGGACACAAATCCTACACATGCATATCCATTCATGTAATACATTTCACATACATCGCAAAATTGCTGTATGATAAAGCTACAAAATGACGAAAGGTGATACTAAGGTAACTACTATAAAAGACGATTTTGAGGGAGATTTGGAATTCCCTTTCTTAAGTTCATTTCATGTTCAACTCAATTAATTAAAATTACGAGTATTACTCATAGTCAACAAAACAATATTTTTTTACTTGTGGCACTCTTGCCTCCGGCATGTGACATTGAGAAATTTTGCAATCTTCTCCTGTCATTATTACAACGAATTTTTTAATGTTGGAAAAAGTTATAGTTTGGATTTTTAAACATTATTATTATTTCAATAACGGCATTGTTCTTTAAATATCGGCATTATTCTTTAAATAACGGCATTATTCTTTAAATAACGGCATTATTCTTTCAATAATGGCATAACTACACTTAAAATTTACTGAAAATTTATACTGACTTACCTAACATTTTTAAGTCTAATACTCTGTGGAGCTGTTGCGTGTGATGAGAAGGAAAACACATTTATTAAAATAATAAATTTTAAAAACAGAAAACAGTAAAATAGAACAAAATAAAAGATGTCGGAAAAATTGTTCCAAAGATATTAATTTGTGATACATTTTTATCTCTTGATCTCGCACATTTGCCACATTTTACAACTAAAAGTGCACAAAATTTAGAAATGTGAAATCAATTCTGAGCGAAAGAAACAGAAAATATCACTGCTCACGCGATCTTGTTCATTCTCGTTTCGTTGAAAAATATCGTCTGTCTCAAATATTCCGAAATCGTTTTCATTGCGCAAAGAATAAAAATAAGACTCGAAATAAATGAAGTATCAGAGATGAAATTCCATAAAAATATTTTTTTTTTTGAAGAATAATTACTTTTTCAGCAGTACTGGTAAAGCAATCGAAGTAATCGTAATATTCAATAGACATTCCAATTTTTCCAAAACTACCAAATTATGGTTGATTTAAGTATACTTACTCAGGTGTTTTAGCATGAAACTCATCGAAATATAACAATAAAGAAATGTTTAATATTGCATTCACTAAACTAATAGATAATGTATAAAATAAAATACACTGCAATCAAATATCTGGAATACAATTCATGTGATGTCTACACAAACACATAAACACAAAATCGAGCATAGAACAAAAAGACGGACAGACAGACTTTTGCAATCAATTCCACTCACTAAATGAAGATAAGTACTCACTGTATGCAAATTTCCATGAAAATATCTTAAACCGCGTGGACGTGTATAGGGCACAACAGACAAACAGACAAACAGACACCAAACGAGAAAAAGGCGAATTCGGCATCAGAAGGGTCCGAAACGGATAGAAAACTTGAAATGGGTAGAAAATATTGAATGTACAAACAAACACTCCATTCTTATTTATATAGATTACATGAATATTTATTTTCAGCAATGTCAATTCAGTTATAACTACATTACATTTAGATACATGAGTACGGCATATTGACGCCGATTGGAAGAAGTCTTCTATAAACCACCGAAGCAATATACAAAACATGAGCATTAGAAAAAACAGTAAAGAAAAGCAGATGAATCAATTTCTTTAAGAGAATTCTTAAAATGTTCCCTCCTGTGCTTTCGAACAAGATATGCTTCTAAGTCTCTTCCTCGTCAAGGGAAATAAGGTATCTGTTAGTCAGCCAGATAGAAACGATTCAAGAAGGCTTGATTTTACAATATGACCTATTCTGGTTTCAGCAGGAAAAGTGACAATTTCTTTAAGAGATTTTTCTAAAGTAAGGTTATTAGGCTCAATTCAATCAATTTATAGCAAAGCTTCTAACACGATACTGCGAGCGAATTTATATTTGTGAGCTAATTGAGCCTTTGGGAAATGTCTGGAGCGTTGTATTTATATTAGAACTGGCTGTATATGAAATTCTAATAAAATTATTCACAAAATTTTAAATAGTTTTCTTTAGTTCCTTGAATATGCACCATGTAAATTTTTACTTTATTGGTTCATTCATGAGTTCTTTATATTTTGATACATGAATCTTGATAGTCCTTAAGCCTTAAATATATATCCTTGAATTGATTTATACCTTTATTTCTGAGAATTTTTTCTGATGAAACTGGAGGGGGGGGGGATATAATTGTTTCTAATCCTTGAATATGCACCACCATACAATTCGTTTATTTGTAGCTTCATTCATGAATGTGTTATTTATATGTTGAAACTGGAATCTACAGTTTATCAAAAAGTAATAAATGACTGCATTAACTTATTTGTAATTCACATTAAGAGTTATCCTGAATGTAAAATGACTAAACTAATAATATGGTAAGGATTTGGTGAATGATACAGGTGATTGCGTAGATTCAATCAGAAAGCCATCAAGATCGTTATATCATAAATGCTATTAAAAGTGCTAGTGTTATATCAAAACTCTCTCTCTTTAAGGTGCATTACAGGCAAATTTACTGAAGTACTCTGCATTTAAACGAGTACGCATGAGTGTGTAGTATGTTATTTCGCTGCGTGGAGACTTATCAACATCTCCTTTCATATAAGAAATAAAAAGCAGTATCCTGTAAACCAATATGGGTGGAAATATGTGTGCAATATCTAGGAATCACAACTCAATAAGCGAAAAGAATGTTATTAATAAAATGGCATTGAGCAAAAATTTTAGTTATTGGATGTAATACAGTAACTGGTTCACTCAGTATAACACAGTATTACTCAAGACTTCACTGGCGAGAGGATATTAAATTCCTGCAATTCCTCGGGATGTTTATTGAGAGAATACTAGAATTAAATTTAAAACTCTGAACATAGGTTGGATTGGTTTTAATGATGTAAAGGTCATATATGACCATGCAGTGTCTCTCACGAAACAGATAACATCAAAATGCGGATATACGCACACGCACGGAAAGTTTTTACAGCCCCAGAAGAGAGAAATATGCCCAAGGAGTAATCGAACCTGACAGAAATCGAAACGGATCCACTTACAACTACCAGGTTGCTAGCACAGAGGGCAGACCAACTAAGTCATGATGACCCCCAAAGTGAACAGAGGATAGTTCACTAAATGGCTACACTGGACCTTACTGTTTTAATTTTTGCTCTACGATACCTCACTTGATAATGGTGCCCTCATAGAAAAAATTGTTCGTACATCAAGTACAGTAGAACTCCAATTATCCGAACTCCGACTATCCGAATCACTTTGAGAATTTCAGAAAAAAATTAAGGCGGAAACGTATTGCGATTCGCAAAATAATGATTCTGGGTTTCAAATTCTAAATGATGATGAACTTATTGAAAGTTTGAGAGAAGAAAGTGTCGTTGAAGAAGATGACCTTACTGTCGAAGTTGAAGCAGACACGGGACCATCTGCTAGTGAAGCATTTGCCGGCTTTGAAACTGCGTTGAAGTGGATGGAGCGAAAGCCCGAGTGTGACCACATGCAACTTCTCATTATCAAGCGGATACGCGACTTGGTTGCCCGAAAACGGGTGAGACAGTCAAACAGCTTACGTTGACCGAGATGTTTAGCAAGCAATGACTTTCATTTACAGTACGGCATGTACATACTGTACTTATGTATAGCACTTGTAAGTACGCTTAGCATGTAAAAGTGTTGCCTTTTTATTTAATTAATTAAAAGACCTTTTTGTTCAAAAATAGTTTTTTTTTCTCCTATTTTCAACATACATACAGTAATTAATTAAAATACTAACTAGACCCTTTTTTCGGAAACAATCCAATTATCCGAATTTTTGATTATCCGAATGGAGTCCGGTCCCTATTGATTCGGATAATTGGAGTTCTACTGTATTACGCATTTTAACAAGGAACGCAATGGTGATGGCGCTAAACTCTACGTTACCTTAAATCCTATAAACAGACAAGAGTTTTTCCTGAACAGAAAACAAGCATTGAAATTTTCCGTCGGTAATTCACCGTTATTGACAGTGTCAGTAATCTTCTGCAGATAATGGAATAAAAAAAAAGAGTTTATTTCTTGGGCAAATTAATCCAAAATTATCAGTAGCCGATCCTAATAGCATCCAGTCAGGTCTGATATTAGTAACACGTGAGACTAGTACATTGCGATATACCTATATAGCGCAAAAAGTACAATGTGACTATGATATTTAGATTCTGCAAAGAGTTACATCAAGTCTTACTCATTTTAACATGGAAAGCGATATGGATGACACTGAATTCTGGGTTACATTACCCCTCCAACTGGTTTTGACGAGGTTTCTCGTTCTCAAGATACTGCCAATTATTTTATGATGGCAAAATATGATCAGTTTTCTTTTAATGACGAGATACCTCGACGAGACCAACACCGGTCGGATTAACTCTTATAAACACCCCCAGTGTTTCTAGAACAGTAAATCAAGATTGAGAATTTCGGCCGGTATTTTACCGGTATTGACAATAATTGTAATTTTCAACACCTAGCGCAAAAGGAGTATCTTCTGGGGAAATGAATCCAATCCACAGAATCCGGATCTAAAAGTATCCTGTCTCTTCTCCTGGTGAGGCACTATGCTTTTCATTAACGCGTGAGTGTAGTGGACAGCGATTTGCCTATATAGTTTAAAAGATGCAGTGCGTCTATGATAATTAGATTTTATAAAAAGGTACATCAATCATGATTCATTCAAACATGAGAAGCAATAAGGATGACTTTAATCTTCGTGTAGCCTTAAATCCTATATCCCCATCAGTGTTTCCTAAACAGAAAACAGTATTGAGAATTTCCGTCTGTAATTCATATGTATTGACAATGTGCAATGAATCCAATCCACAGAATCCGGATCTAAAAGTATCCTGTCTCCCCTTCTGGTGAGGCCCCATGCTTTTCATTAACGCGTGAGTGTAGTGGACAGCGATTTGCCTATATAGTTTAAAAGATACAGTGCGTCTATGATAATTAGATTTTATAAAAAGGTACATCAATCATGATTCATTCAAACATGAGAAGCAATAAGGATGACTTTAATCTTCGTGTAGCCTTAAATCCTATAATATCCCCATCAGTGTTTCCTAAACAGAAAATAGTATTGAGAATTTTCGTCTGTAATTCATATGTATTGACAATGTGCAATGAATCCAATCCACAGAATCCGGATCTAAAAGTATCCTGTCTCCCCTTCTGGTGAGGCCCCATGCTTTTCATTAACGCGTGAGTGTAGTGGACAGCGATTTACCTATATAGTTTAAAAGATACAGTGCGTCTATGATAATTAGATTTTATAAAAAGGTACATCAATCATGATTCATTCAAACATGAGAAGCAATAAGGATGACTTTAATCTTCGTGTAGCCTTAAATCCTATAATATCCCCATCAGTGTTTCCTAAACAGAAAATAGTATTGAGAATTTTCGTCTGTAATTCATATGTATTGACAATGTGCAATGAATCCAATCCACAGAATCCGGATCTAAAAGTATCCTGTCTCCCCTTCTGGTGAGGCCCCATGCTTTTCATTAACGCGTGAGTGTAGTGGACAGCGATTTACCTATATAGTTTAAAAGATACAGTGCGTCTATGATAATTAGATTTTATAAAAAGGTACATCAATCATGATTCATTCAAACATGAGAAGCAATAAGGATGACTTTAATCTTCGTGTAGCCTTAAATCCTATAATATCCCCATCAGTGTTTCCTAAACAGAAAATAGTATTGAGAATTTTCGTCTGTAATTCATATGTATTGACAATGTGCAATGAATCTAATCCACAGAATCCGGATCTAAAAGTATCCTGTCTCCCCTTCTGGTGAGGCCCCATGCTTTTCATTAACGCGTGAGTGTAGTGGACAGCGATTTACCTATATAGTTTAAAAGATACAGTGCGTCTATGATAATTAGATTTTATAAAAAGGTACATCAATCATGATTCATTCAAACATGAGAAGCAATAAGGATGACTTTAATCTTCGTGTAGCCTTAAATCCTATAATATCCCCATCAGTGTTTCCTAAACAGAAAACAGTATTGAGAATTTTCGTCTGTAATTCATATGTATTGACAATGTGCAATGAATCCAATCCACAGAATCCGGATCTAAAAGTATCCTGTCTCCCCTTCTGGTGAGGCCCCATGCTTTTCATTAACGCGTGAGTGTAGTGGACAGCGATTTGCCTATATAGTTTAAAAGATGCAGTGCGTCTATGATAATTAGATTTTATAAAAAGGTACATCAATCATGATTCATTCAAACATGAGAAGCAATAAGGATGACTTTAATCTTCGTGTAGCCTTAAATCCTATAATATCCCCATCAGTGTTTCCTAAACAGAAAATAGTATTGAGAATTTTCGTCTGTAATTCATATGTATTGACAATGTGCAATGAATCCAATCCACAGAATCCGGATCTAAAAGTATCCTGTCTCCCCTTCTGGTGAGGCCCCATGCTTTTCATTAACGCGTGAGTGTAGTGGACAGCGATTTACCTATATAGTTTAAAAGATACAGTGCGTCTATGATAATTAGATTTTATAAAAAGGTACATCAATCATGATTCATTCAAACATGAGAAGCAATAAGGATGACTTTAATCTTCGTGTAGCCTTAAATCCTATAATATCCCCATCAGTGTTTCCTAAACAGAAAATAGTATTGAGAATTTTCGTCTGTAATTCATATGTATTGACAATGTGCAATGAATCCAATCCACAGAATCCGGATCTAAAAGTATCCTGTCTCCCCTTCTGGTGAGGCCCCATGCTTTTCATTAACGCGTGAGTGTAGTGGACAGCGATTTACCTATATAGTTTAAAAGATACAGTGCGTCTATGATAATTAGATTTTATAAAAAGGTACATCAATCATGATTCATTCAAACATGAGAAGCAATAAGGATGACTTTAATCTTCGTGTAGCCTTAAATCCTATAATATCCCCATCAGTGTTTCCTAAACAGAAAATAGTATTGAGAATTTTCGTCTGTAATTCATATGTATTGACAATGTGCAATGAATCCAATCCACAGAATCCGGATCTAAAAGTATCCTGCCTCCCCTTCTGGTGAGGCCCCATGCTTTTCATTAACGCGTGAGTGTAGTGGACAGCGATTTGCCTATATAGTTTAAAAGATACAGTGCGCGTCTATGATAATTAGATTTTATAAAAAGGTACATCAATCATGATTCATTCAAACATGAGAAGCAATAAGGATGACTTTAATCTTCGTGTAGCCTTAAATCCTATAATATCCCCATCAGTGTTTCCTAAACAGAAAACAGTATTGAGAATTTTCGTCTGTAATTCATATGTATTGACAATGTGCAATGAATCCAATCCACAGAATCCGGATCTAAAAGTATCCTGTCTCCCCTTCTGGTGAGGCCCCATGCTTTTCATTAACGCGTGAGTGTAGTGGACAGCGATTTGCCTATATAGTTTAAAAGATGCAGTGCGTCTATGATAATTAGATTTTATAAAAAGGTACATCAATCATGATTCATTCAAACATGAGAAGCAATAAGGATGACTTTAATCTTCGTGTAACCTTAAATCCTATAATATCCCCATCAGTGTTTCCTAAACAGAAAACAGTATTGAGAATTTCCGTCTCTGTAATTCATAAGAGTCTGTAATTCATATGTATTGACAATGTGCAATGAATCCAATCCACAGTATCCGGATCTAAAAGTATCCAGTCTCCCCTCCTGGTCAGGCCCCGTGCTTTTCATTGACGCGTGAGAGTAGTGCACGGCGGTGCGATTGTAAGAGACGGTCACCATAGAAACCATTCTTTGTGCGGAGTACGGAATAGACCGGAGGGAAGTCAGGATAACCATTACCGTTTCATTCTTTCCGGCACAGAGCAAAAAAAAAAAAAAGAATAAAATAACGAAGAAAACGTAAATAAGTGAATAAAACGGGGGAAGGCGGAGGTGTTGGCTGGCAGGAGTTGCATTTCAGAATTTCTGGAGCAGAGGAATGCTATCTGGAGCACGCTCGCTAATTAAGTAATGGCCAACAAAACAAGCCAGAGACACTGAAGAAGCAACAGTGATAAACTTTCTTGGAGGTTGCACGACACTGCGTAGGGAGTAATTTAGTTAGCGTCTGTTTTGGGGCACCTGCTCGTGGACATCGCAGCCAGGTAGTCAAACATTCGGCGCTTACACACGTATATTAGCTCAGATTTTTTTTATCCTCCAGTATTAATGGATCCCGTAATAAATTTGGTGTTCAAACAACTCGGTAGACTGGAAAACATCGCTTTAATGTGTTCCTTCAGTTTTTGCACGTTAGTGCTTTTGCTGAAAAAATCATTTATCTGTAATTACTGGAATTGATGGGGAAAGAATGTTCTACCGGGCATGAACATCGTGTTGAACACTTGTACGTTCTGAAACATCGCTTTAATGTGTGCAAATGTGCTCCTAGAGCTTATACACGCGTTAGTGCTTTTGCTGGAAAATTATTTACGTCTAGTTACTAGAATTTATGAAGAAAGCTGTGTTCTACTGCACCTTAGTTCGAGTTAAACGATCATGTGTTATGAAACATCGCTTTAAAGAGTGAAAATTTTCTTAAAATTTTTTATTATTTTTGTGTATTATAAATAAATAAATATGTATATATATATATATGATAAGTATATTTAAAAGGTTTTAATTAATCTCAAGTACACTTCGCAGAGCTTCCTGTACGATTTTTTATGCGAATGAAGTTTTCTTAGTGGTACTTCTTTTGATAAAATCAACAAAACCTTTTAAATCTGTTCCGGTGAAAATGCATAAAGCTTCTTACCACTACTTCAAATTAGCTTAAAATATTATTACATTTCGAAGCTAGTGCGTTCAGGGCTCAAAAAGGTAGTCATATTTTTTATTATTTATTACATACCGGTTATTTAACAAACCAGACGGCTGCAAGGTGATTTTACTTTTTGCAGTCAAAATACTCTTGCACTATACAAATCGGGGATGCTTTAAAATGTGATTTCGTTTTGGCAACGTTGGGCCTTTTTCTAATTGGTGTTGACCAATCAACTATAATAAATCAATTCTGATTTCATTGTTTGATATATTTTTACTGGTCGTGCTGAAATCGTACTTGAAGAACAAGCCAAGTTACGTCACGTTCGTAATACTTACAGCAGACGACTGTATCATCGCTAAAGCACTCACCGCCTACATTTCACACTTGATAGATAATGCTTCTCGGAGTTTTCAGGAAATAGGGAATTTTGAAATTCTTAAAATTTAATTGTTTTCTTCACTTTTGAAACCTCGGCTAAATGTTCGATGCATCTTTTCTAATGCCTGCTTACAGATAGCATGATCCTTCATGGACCAATTGGCAAGAACTTAGCAGTATGTGCATTATACCGGAGTACCATGAATGGACATGCCTTCCTGGACCGCCGACCAACCGGTATAGTGGTTAAGGAGTTAGCCTCTAGATCGGAAGGTTCTGAATCGGTGTATGGTGTAGAGGCAGCTGGTGCACCTTAGATCTGCCGTGGCCGAAAGTGGTCCTCACGTTGGGTTGGTGTGGAAGTTTGGAGAGTGGGGTGCTAGCTCACAGATGTTGCCTCGTCATCTGACCGTGGTTCAAAATTACGTGGCGATACCGAATGGCTTAGGCTCGGAGAGTGGTAACTAGTTGAATTACTTCCTGGATAACTGTTTTGGGAAATCTGTCTTTCATTAACCAGTCATTTTGAAGAAACCAGGAAGTTTCAAGCAGCCAACACAACTTTTTCATATACAAGATTCGAATTCAGAAATGTGAATGACAGATTTTACTTCCACATATATGCTGTAACCTGATATGCACATGTGCTACACAATAATGCAGTCTATCGCCTTTTTGCGTTAAGTCTAAATGACCTAGATTAATTAATTATCATGTATCAATTCGGATGGAGAAGACCTAACTAACTAACACGAAAACACTTCCGTGCCTGGTGTCGTGAGACACTGTACCAGTTTAAATAATTAAATACGTGTGTTTTGATGAATACAGCATGCCACCGAGGTGACATATCAACCCAGAATATTCGAGCACATTACTTATGTACATCATTACATCTATATAGTAATTACATTAAATCCATATATATATATATATATATATATCCGAAAGTACCTTGAAGATCCTCGAGCACTATCCTTTAGTTTAGTCCTAGTTCTTTAGCCGTGCGATTTTAAGGTGGTCGGCAGGCGTCTTCAAAGAGCTACAATCATATTCGAAAAACAGGCCGTGACAGGACGTTCGGAATACGTACAGGAAATGCGTTCCTACCTCCACTTACATTAACATTTAAACTACGGCCGTTACAGCAGTTGTAACTTGATCGCGCCAAGAAAGAATTTAGACTACAGCCAGCACAGAACTTGTACCTTGAAAGTTATAAGAATCACGACAAGTAAGAATTTAGACTACGGCTGGAACAGCAGATTATCTTGAAAGTTATAAGGATCGCGCCATTTATATTTATAGCCGTAGTTTAAAAGATTAATCTTTACAGAAAATATCTTTTATATTCGTACGGGTTAGGTAGTTGAATTAAAGTCACACTGGAGCAACACAGCGTGTTATTGTTAACAGTGCAGGTTCAACCGAGAGTTAGATCCGAGGATAACACCTCGTAATTTTGAACCATGGTCAAATAATGCAAAATTGTACGGAACAGTCTATTTATTGGGAAAAGCACAGGAAAAACACTACTAATCTAGGAACGTCAGAATTAATGTTTAGCTTTTGTACTTCGATTTAGAATTTAATGTATCTAAAATTTGTTGCGCCCATATTTAAGTATTATGAAATCTCCCGTTGTATTGCTCTAATGAGACGTTAATTATATACTTAAGCTATCCTAAGTATTATCGATACATTTTGAGTTAAATGCGTCACTTGACATAATCATTCCTTCCGCCCGAGAAACGTTACCGCAATATATATTTAGCTTGACAAATGTCTCTATGGCCTTTGCGATATGTCTGTAAAAAATAAACTTATACCTAAGTTATCCTAAGTATTATCGATACATATATACCTAAGCTATCCTAAGTATTATCGATACATTTTGAGTTAAATGCGTCACTTGACATAATCATTCCTTCCGCCCGAGAAACGTTACCGCAATATATATTTAGCTTGACAAATGTCTCTATGGCCTTTGCGATACGTCTGTAAAAAATAAACTTATACCTAAGCTATCCTAAGTATTATCGATACATATATACCTAAGCTATCCTAAGTATTATCGATACATTTTGAGTTAAACGCGTCACTTGACATAATCATTCCTTCCGCCCGAGAAACGTTACCGCAATATATATTTAGCTTGGCAAATGTCTCTATGGCCTTTGCGATACGTCTGTAAAAAATAAACTTATACCTAAGCTATCCTAAGTATTATCGATACATATATACCTAAGCTATCCTAAGTATTATCGATACATTTTGAGTTAAATGCGTCACTTGACATAATCATTCCTTCCGCCCGAGAAACGTTACCGCAATATATATTTAGCTTGACAAATGTCTCTATGGCCTTTGCGATATGTCTGTAAAAAATAAACTTATACCTAAGCTATCCTAAGTATTATCGATACATATATACCTAAGCTATCCTAAGTATTATCGATACATTTTGAGTTAAACGCGTCACTTGACATAATCATTCCTTCCGCCCGAGAAACGTTACCGCAATATATATTTAGCTTGGCAAATGTCTCTATGGCCTTTGCGATACGTCTGTAAAAAATAAACTTATACCTAAGCTATCCTAAGTATTATCGATACATTTTGAGTTAAATGCGTCACTTGACATAATCATTCCTTCCGCCTGAGGAACGTTACCGCAATATATATTTAGCTTGACAAATGTCTCTATGGCCTTTGCGATACGTCTGTAAAAAATAAACTTCCAGGAAACGAATAATTAACACTAAAATATTACTAAAACTGCATTCTTAACGTTGGATTCGTGTAAAAAAATGTGTTAAATAGAGCAAGCTAAGTCCGAAGTTACTTTGCAAGATCGAACTTCACATTAAGTACATCTGCATTCTTCACATACCCTATTAAGCCGGAAAGAGAATTTGAATTTAGCGTGCTATCGGGGACGGTCTTAAGAGCTGATGTACCATCGGTCCTTTTCCTCGAAGAAACTTCATTACATCAAAAGATATTAAAAGTTCATTCGTTTCGAAACTGCTTCGATCGAGATCCCAATCAAGGCTCAGATTTCGTGTTTCTTTAAAGCTTTCAGCTCGAGTGGTGCAGACCTCTGAGGCTGGATGTTTCCGTGTGGGATTCAGACTTCTAGTGGGATATTTAAAATCGAACCAGTACCATTATTTCCATCTGTACTTTCAAATAACCTCGTAAGATGTAAATGCTACTGTTCTAGTGTCTCCAAGTTTTATTTTCAGTGCTAACGACCGTTTAATCTTCCGAGTGGGTGTCCCAACGAGATAACTCGTCGTTAGCAGAATTGACCAGATCTTGTAGGACGAGATAGGTCGTCATTAGAAGAATACCCTGTTATGATCATTACAAAAAAACTGACCAGATCATGATCTCGTCATCACCGAAAAATCGGCAATATCTTGATGACGAGATATCTGGTCATTAGCGAAATTGGTCAGATGTTGATGGACGAGATATCTCGTCGAAACCACTTGGAGAGTCAAAAGCTGGCATAAAAGTATATGAGGCTATAATTAATAATGCTAAGTATAATTAGTAATGCTGGGAAATAATTATAAATTATTTGATAGCAGCTTAGTGTAACATTGAAAATCAGGGATGCTGAGATTCGATCCCAAACAATAAAAACCGAGCCGCGGTTGCTCAGCCAGTAGAGCGTCGGGCTCGCATCAGAAGGGTTGTGGGTTCTGTCCTCGGCGGAACCTGCAATTCTGATGATTGCGAGATCGGCGCTTCGACCTGGCTAAAGACCGTCGTGTTCAGTAATGGTGACTGGGGCACGTTAAATAGGTCGTGGTCACAAAGTCCCCCATGTTCCCATACTAAATCAATACCTCTGGGGGTACCTGATCAGGGGGTTATCGGCCTCTGATTGGGATCTAAATTACGATATGTGTGAGTGAATGAATGTATGAAAGGGACCATCCTGTAAAACGGATGTGTCATTTATGTCGAGAAAAGACGGACTTCCTCCCAATGGGGCTCAATAACATGAAAGGCGCAAGAAACAAGAACAATAAAAACCACACCATTTTCATCTATTTCCTTTTGTAGTTCAAACATCCCTGTAAGGTGTACCGGCATAGTATCTCTAATTTAGTCGGTTGTGCTAATTGTTGCTTAAATGCTGATATAAAGGCATCTGTTGTCTCGTAACACTTAAATAATTTTAGCATATCGTCGGCTAAGATGTGATGCCTCGTAAATGTAAAATACCAATTTTACACAGGAGCAAAAAAACTGTGTATAAAATCGAATACTAGGTATGTACATTTTTCGATCTTGTTGATCTGACTAATGCAAGATCTCACTTCACCGATGAGGCAATTTTTTTGCTAAACTCGACAGTTCGTAAACTGGTTTTTTTTTAAATTGTTAATTTGAGATACCGAGATTGGATCGCAAGCATTAAGAAACCACACCAGAACCAGTATTTCCTTCTGTACTTCAAACATTTCTGTAAATTGTAAGCACTTACGAGGTATCACATATTAACCGACAATATTTAACAGCAGCTTAGCGTAACAATGCTAATTTGGGATGCCGAGATTGGATCGGAAGCAATAAAAACCACACCAGTACCGCTATTTCCTTCTGTACTTCAAACATTCCTGTAAGGTGCAAGTGCTTCTGGCATAGTACCTCCAATTTTTTCTGTTGTGTTACCTGTTCCTTAAAAGCTGATACAAAGGCATATATTGCCTCGTAACACTTAAATAATTACAGCATATTTAACAGCAGTTGGAGTAATAGTGATAATTTGGGATCGAGATTGGATCGCAAACAATAAAAAATCATACCAGTACCACTATTTCCTTCTGTACTTCAAATATCCCTTTAAGATGAAAATGCTGTTGTTCCAGTATCTCCAATTCTTGTCTTCAATTTTAACGTTTGTTTAAATGCTGGTATACAAGTATATGATGCCTATAACACTGGGAAATGATTAGAACACATACAATTAACTAATCATATTATTAGATTAAATGATATTGTTCTAGTATCTTCAGGTTTTGTATTTTGTGAACGTCAGTCAAATTTATTAACTTCAAGCATACCTGTAAGATGTAAATATCACTGTTCTTAGTATGAAACATGGAATAAAGAGCTAGAGTGTGTCTTGAAGGTATCTGTTGTGCATGAAAAACTTTTCTAACCCTCATGGTAGTTGACTCGACAAGGTATTATTTCAAAGCTTCATTAGCAAAACTGTGACCAGATCTTGATATCGTCGTTAAAAAATGACATCATCTTGATGAAGAGATATTTTGTCACTAGCAAAATTGGAGAGATCTTGATCTATGTGGTATCTCGTCGAAATCACTCGAAGTATTTCACAGTTGGTCAATCGTTTTTAAATAAAGTGCTGTTACACACAAGCAGATTCATGTCAATTTTCCTATGAAATTTACCTTATTAATATTTTTAATTCTAATTAAATTAATTTTATGAACTGTTTGTACTGCGTGTCACATTTTGGATACACACATACGTTCATTTATATCAGGTTCGTTTTATACAGAAGATTAAAAATGTATAGTAATATCAATCATAAAAATCTAACTGTGTATATTATATCGATATCTATATATGGTATATTAATAACTTAATGCTCTTTGCTTAGTGTTAGATTCTAATGAGTAAAGTGGGACAATTAGTCCAATACCAGTAGTGCATTTGAGCAGAAATATGCGTGTTGTGCAAGTCATTATTTCCAATCAGTCCATAAGTACATCAGATTACTCAAGGAAATATGCTACAATAATTCCACCATTAGGCATGAGGTACAGCCTTAGATTAAGCAAAACAAATCAAACCGCATGTTGCTCACAGAATGCGCTTATAACAACTGTGTTTTAACTAGAAATCCGAATTAATTTCTAATGGCTGATTAAAGTCATAAGTCATCAAACGTCACCTTTAGAACAATAATGAAAGTTCATAACAGCCACCACGTTAAGCTCATCATCTGCCAGTTTTAGCGAAGTAGCTTCGAGCTTATTTACTCAACTGAGGAAAATCAAAGAAATAAAAATAACGAGAGCAGCGAGGAAACTTACTAGTCTAATGAAATACTAGCATTTGAGATGAAAATGACGTATTGCAGAACTCCACGCATTTGATAATAAACTATGTATAATTTACTTTGTGTAATAAACTGTATATACAAAAAGATTGATAGAGAGAGAGTACAAACTTTGATACATAAAACTATTTATAATAAAATATTAAAAGTAAACTTTGATATATAAACTGTGTATAAAAAAATATTGATAGTAAACTTTTATGCATAAACTGTATGTAATCAAGTGCTGATAATTAAACTGTATACAATAAAATGTTCATAATAAGCTTTTTGAAACCTAAACGGTATATAACTAAATGATAATTGAACTCTATATAATAAAATGTTCTTGCTTTTATTCATAAACTGTGCTTTAGCTGATAAGCTTTGATTCATAAACTGTACCAAAAATTACATAACTGACAGTTTCAGCGAGAGAGTTTAGAGAATTAAGAGTAGTTATTCAACATAATATATATATATATATATATATATATATATATATATATATATATATATATATATATATATATATATATATATATATATATATATATATATATATATATATATATATATATATATATATATATATATATAATAATCTTATATAAATAATAACAACAAACTTTGATACTTATTTTTTTTTTTAAGTGTTGCTAATAAACTTTGATACATAAATTGTATTTAGTAAAATTTGATGTTTAAACTGTATATAATAAAATATTGATTTTGATACCGCAACTGTACGTAATGAGCTATTGATAATTCATAGCTGTATCGATTTTCATACGTAAATTGAACTAATAAAGCCTAAGATTGCCAGTTTTAGCTAAGAAATTTAGAGATTAATTACTCAACTGGAAAAAATAAAAATAATAAAGGTAACAAGAGGAATGATGAAACACTATTCTACGAAATACCTGCATTTAAGACGAAATAACATGTCGCAGAACTCCAGAACTCAGTGGTATTTGATAATAAATTATGAAAATGAAGTATGTATTGTATTATAAACTTCCGTGCAGTAAAATAATAATTGTACAATTTATGAAATAAACTGTATGTAATATTGATAGTAAACTTTGAAGCATAAACTGTATATAATATTGAGAGTAACCTTTGATACATAAGCTGTACTACTGTACTGCAGTTTTATACTAATAAAGTATAAAAGTGTCAGATTTAATCTAATAAAGTATAAAAGTGGTAGTTTTACACTACTAAAGTAGTTTAGAGGTTAATTACTCAACTGAGAAAAACATGAAAATAAAAGTAACAAGAGCTTTGATGAAACTCATTAGTCTACAAAATACCTACATTTCAGATGAAAATAATGTGTTGTGCACAACTCAACGGCATTTGATAATGAACTATGTATTATAATCTTGTGTAATAAAATGTATGTAATAAAATATTGACATTAAAATTTATAGAATAAACTGCATGTACTATTGATATTAACCTCTGGTACATTAGCCGTACTACTGAGCTTCAGTTTTATACGAATAAAGTATAAAAGTGCCAGTTTTACAGGAATAATGTATAAAAGTGAAAATTTATACTACAAGAGCTGTTCAATGATCATAAATTAATAAAAATTATTTTCCTGTACTAATCCTCCAAATTTTTATGGTATTTCTCAAAATACTCTCCATTACATGCAATGCACTTATCCCATCTCTTTTCTAGTCTTCAATAACATGCTGGAAACCATTTTTGACAGGTCCTTCAAAATCACCTACGCAACTTTTACCACTGCCTGTGATGACGAAAACAGCTTTTCCCGGAGGTGTTTCTTCAAATTCGGGAAAAGAAAAAAATCGCATAGATCAAGACAATATGGAGAATGGGGAACACATATGATATTGATTTTTGAAAGATCTGACGATTTTTTAAGGCGAAAACAAAATTTCAATGCAGTGTATTGCACTTCGCCTGTCACATCCATTTTTGCCGTAAGCGAAAGTAAAACAAGGCGTTATTGGCCGGCTGCCAAGGCCTCAGCAATGGCGTCATGACCGTGAAACGTGCTCCATTTATTCTCCAATTATCCCGCTACGCATTCAATGTGAATTTTAATTTTCTTGATTTTTTTTAATCACCTTTGAAAAAATTATGACCATTCGTTATTGAACAGCCCAGTGGTGTAGTATTAAAATATACAGAGGCTGTTCACAAATTTTTTACACAATGTATATTGTATTCACAAAACTAAATTACATAAAATTCTTGTGTTTTAAATGTTCTATTTGATTGCCCTTATTCTGAACTATCTTTCGACACCGTAATTTCCAGGATAATAATGCCTTTTGAAGTGTCAGAAGAGGTATTCTATCCCATTCCTCCTGAACAGCTTTCCAGAGTCGTGTAAGGGTTGTGGGACAACGTTTGGATAATGCAGATTTTAAAAGTCCGAAAGCACAAAATCCATAGGTCATACATCGGGAGATTTAGTAAGGATATCAGTGAAGGGTATGGCCTTGATACCGTTTTTTTGTTCCATTTCTTTTAGGAAATTTACAGTGGATTTTGATGTGTGACTGCTACTTTTGTCTTGATGGAGTTCCACAGATTGATGGCACTGTGGGTAAAGCGATGGTATTTCATTCAGAAAAATTGGCAATAAAATAATATTCCTGATAGTGTTTGAAGTTATTCTTGACATTTTTTCCCACTCTCTTTATTTTTAACTTGCCACTATATGAAAAACCAGCAACAATCATGAATCCCATAGAAAAACTTTCTTTCGAATCTGTGAACCATGTACTTAAATTTTTTTCTCCACTTTAATGATAATAAATGGCTTTTTTTTGCTTTAATCATTTAAATACACCCATGATTCATCTATTGTGACAATTTTGTTCCATTTTTCTTTGGATAAGTGTTTCTCATATAGAATTCGGCAGCATGTCCTGCGTTCAGCGATATGCTTTGGAGAAAGACAGTGCACATTGCATTTTTTCGCTTTCTTAAGATTTAAATCAACTATTATCATTTTGTTCACAGTGGACACCGAGCATTTTAATGATTTTGCAACTGTCCTTTGACTAGGGGTATTTTCTTTTAACATTTAAACAACGTACCTTTGCAATAGTCGAAGATATCCGTTTCTTCCTTGGATACTTGTTTAGAATTTTTGTCCCACTAGAGGCTCCAATTTGACGTTTTTTCCCTTTCTTGTTGACGATATTACCTATCGACGCTTTAGATATCACAAAACCATGACTCTCACATCGTTTTTGGATAACGGAATAGGAATATTTCTCTTCGGAAAGAGCATAAATATAGCCTTCGAACCACTACTTCGTTAAAAACGCCATTTTGAATAAAAAACAAGCCTCTCAAGCCGCAGACGATAATTTTGATTTTTAAAAACATAGAGTACAACTACAATTATTTCTTTTGCAGCAAATTATTTTTTATTACCGCTAACCAAAATCGTCTAAAAAATGTGCGAACAGCCTCTGTAAAAGTGCCAAATGTATACTGTATAATAAAGTATAAAAAAAAACAATTTTATGCTAATAAAGTATAAAAGTGGCAGTTTTATACTAATAAAGTATTAAAGTGGTAGTTTCATACTCCTGTAGTTAGTGAGTTTACAGGTTAATTACTCAAGAAAATAAAAGTAACAAGAGCATTGCTGAAAGTCTCCGAAATACCTCCATTTGAGATGAATACAGCGTGTCAATCCATTTGATGCTTCATTCGGCATCAAGAAACACCAAGTGGCTGGCAGCGGAGTCACGCATAATCTTACATGCTTCAGTGCACGATATGATATTTTGTGAGAATCTAATATCGATTCTTTCTCTCCTACTTTACTGCGTGAATACTAACAGTTTGTAATCAACTTCTCTAAACACCTAATAGCATCGTTAATGCCCATCGGTACCAGTCCTTCGAAACCTTTAATAATTACCTATCAGTACAGAAACATTTTGCCGATATTGAAGCAATAAATGCTTTATTTTTGGCGTTAATAAGGAAACGAAGTATTAATCCACTCTTCGCAGCGCGTAATCATCTTTTGATGGTAAGGCCAGAAAATCATTAATGTTTCTAATTCAACGGGAAAGTAAATACATTAAAGATTTCTCTTTTGAAGAATGAAAGTGGAAGAGATTTTCCCTCGGTGGACGCCGGTTTTTTCACCTCACCCATTTTTGAAGATTTCCTAATAGGGAACTTTAAATTTTAATTAAGTTCTTAAGAAACTAATTTATTCTAAATGTGGGGTATGAATTTTTAATATATCATTCGCTCATTATCTCGGGATAGCAGAATCGTTTAAGTTGCAGTTTTTGAGAAACAGGATACTCTAGCACTGTTTCCGGCCGAAGAAAAATAATTCGTCACTATCGATCGGGTCCTGTAAGGGTGAAGAACTTCTGCTTAATCTTCTCTGTCTAAGTTTGATTGTGTGGGTGCTTTGTATTTCTGTAAGGTTCTCAGTCTTTCATTTCCCGTCAAATCCGGACTTTGTGTACCGTTTGAAATGGAAATTATGACATACTTATGCGATATTTCTTACTTATTTTTGCTTACTTTAACTCTTCATTTACCAAACGGGGAAATGGCTCGTTTCAAAACCTTGACTTCAAATTACTTTATAAGTTTTATCATTGCCCTTCAGTTCAATTCAGGCACTGGTAATGGTAATTTATTAACGTCGCACTGGAGCAACACAACGTGCAATTGGCGATGGTCCGGGATCAAACCCAAAGGGAAAGGCCCGAGGACAACACCACGTAATTTTGCTCCACGGTCAGATGACGAGATCACACCTGAGCTTGCACCTCACTCCCCAAACTTCCATACCCCACCAACGTGAGGACATTTGAGGCCACGACAGAATTAACGTGCACCAACCCCTTTTTTGTATGACGGACTTTGGTCGAATTCGAAGTCGCAACCCTCCACTTGCTCTCACAGCCAGATTACCACGGCCCGATATAGACTGAAGGTTTGTTAGGCCCATCGCTTAAAAAATAGTAGGGAAAAGGAGCCTAAGTGTACACACCTAGTGTTTCTTTATTTATTAAAGGTGAAGAGTAATTTAGATATAGGCTTCAAAATTTTACTCGATGTACTTTATTCAACTGTTTAATCAATAAATCCAGGCTACATGATTTTATCTCTTATTCTTTAAGTTAGAAAAATATAAATAAAAATAAATGAAAATTGCGTACTCTTACCCTACATGGAGGGTAAGAGTACGCAGGCAGGGTGGCCAAGAGTACGCACCGGATCTGTCCAAACAATAGTCGCATACGAAAGGCCCATTGCCTCCGTATACACTGCAATCCTCGTGCCACCAAATTTTTGTACAATCCACATTGAAGTCAGTCTTCGTTATAAAAATTGTCACATCCTGGCCAAATAACAAAAATATCATCATCTTCAGCAGAAAACATAGGCTGGGCTGAACTCTTTGATGGTTGTTGGTAGTCATAAAAAAAAAGTCAATCCTTTTTTTACGTTTTGTTTCTTTTTGTTCGTTTTATATTTACCCTCTCACTTCCCTTTTCTGATTTGTTAATAATATTTGCCTTTTGCTTTTTCTTCCAAAAGGCCTTTAATAGGCGAAAATGTCATGATTGCAGATTAAAGCGCAGGTCTCTTTTTTTCTGGTTCACATTTTCGTTTTTCTTTTGCTTGGAAGCGGTAAAATTGAATGAATGCTAACATTAATTTTACTGCAGTAGAATTTTGTGTAGGCCTAGGCGTAGCTTCTTGTTCTGACAGCGTAACGCTTGCTTCCGCACTTGGGTTTACAGATCCAGTTGGAATTTCACATTCAGGGTTTTTTCACTTATTCAAACAATTATTTTATTTTGCAAGAAAAAGAAATGTAGTAAAAGTTAACGTAAGCTTAGGGAGGCTAAGAGTTCGCAGTGAAAATCTGTTGCGAACTCTTGGCCTCTTCGTTTCCGCTTAATTAAACCCTGCTAGATGAAAGCATGTCACAGATAGATAAACTCTAGCTACACCAACTTGTAGCTTATGACATATGCTTTAATCTGAAATAAGTTTATAAAAATTATTTCACTCAATATAATGACAAACACTTGTGTTCTATGATCGAAAAATTACATAGAAAAGTGAGAAAACTGAATTTTACCTTGTAAATTGAAAACGAAGTGTAGCAAATCGATGGTGATAAGTTGTAATCTAACACAGGTAGCAGCAGAACTAAAACGTCACAATGGCGATACTCTGCAGTGTTGCCAACAAAGTGAAATTTCCTTGCGTATTCTAAGCCCCCCTCGTACACTTACCAACCGTTCCCCTATATAGATTTGTTCGGAAAGGCTATCTTATCAGTAGCGCTCGGATCGATATGCAAAAATGAGGCCTTATATATATATATATATATATATATATATATATATATATATATATATATATATATATATATATATATATATATATATATATATATAAATATACGAAATTGTAAAATAATAATTCATTCTTACGAAAAGGGTAGTCAGAAGGATAAAGTGAAAAAGAGCCACACTTTCATTCAATTAATTTACAATTTTATTTTTATAGCGCATATAAAGATAAGTACAAAATATACAAAGTAACAAATGTATAAAATAAAAAATATATAAAGTATACAAATATAAAAAAATAAAATGTATACAAAGTAACAACTATACAAAATAAAAAATTAAAAAATGTACAAATATAACATAATTGAAAAAATGTAGGTTAAAATGAAAAAATTACAATTTTGAGACAGTGTACAAATTGTTCATCGCGGAGATGATACGTGAAACGGCCTTGATGAAACTCACTGTGAAGTCATGGCCCGGAAAGTCTAATCAGGAATAAACGAATTATTAAGATAGTTTCGCCGTCGCAGGAGATTGAAAACTCTGCGAAAGGAGTGTTGATTTTCGAAGCAAACCAAATGGGATTGAGTAGCAATCACCGGGGGTTCGCGGCAGGGTTCGGGGACCCCTAGTTAGTTTACAAAAGCCAAAAACCATAAAAGGAGCTAAATACAAAATGTGTGAAGTGTGTGCATGAGTTGGATGTTAGTAAAGAAGGGACTGTTACGTCGTATCGCCCGAGTGTTTAAGATAACGGGCTCGTGTCTCGTAAGTTTCCCGTCTCCCTAGTGGCTTTGATACTTTGTATCGGCAAACGAAACTGAACTCGGTTAGCTTTTAAAGTCTCTAGTTGAGACGTCAGTTTTGCAGTCCGATTTTTTGTCAATGAAATATCTTAGAATTAATTTTTAGTATTTTATTTTGTACTAAAAACTAAATTACTGCAAATCAATCTATTTATTTCAAAATAAAGTCTACTATATAAGAGTTGAATTAAAAAATTTGGTATTGTGGAAATAATGTGCGGTGGCGATAACAGGTATTGTCGGGCAATGTTTTGATTTGCTTGGTGGGTGAGGGATGCCAGGCGAGTTTTAGCCCCGGGCGGAAACGAGCCCAGTTAGTTACATCATTGAGTGTTCTCCAACTATTTGAAATTGCGTTGAATAATCAAAGTTTTTGCAAGGTTTTCAATCTTGAAACTTCGTCTTTTGTCACTTAAAACATTATTCATTGAGTAGAAAGCACTTTCCACGTCACATGAGACGACGGGGAGGAATTTGTAAGTTGATTTTTCTTGGTGGTTCGTCAGCTCACATTTTGGCACAACCTCTCCAACCGTGTCCTAGTGGTTGGAATGGCGGCCGACTATATGGGGTATTCTGTCTCTTGAGAGATCTAGATGCATCGCCCCGGCAACCAAAAATGTGTTTAGATAGCTTGCGGACTCCATCTGACTGAGTGTCTCCGTAGCAATTCGATTATTATAGATCTAAGCGATATGATTTGCTTCACGCTTTCGCTTCCATTATTATTAAACCTCTGTTTTTAATCGTGTGTAACACAATAAATGTTAATTTAATTTCTAAAAGAACTGGATTAATTGAGACCTTACAGAACTGAACGCAGAGAGAAGGTAACAGGTGGGTGAGAGGGAGGAGTAAATCAAACTGAGCAGTCACTGACCTTAACTTAGTACCTACCTTACGTTACACAAAATGGAATTCACTTAAAATTGGCCTCATCTTCCTTGTGAAGAGTGGAAGGTGAAATGAATTACATGACTGTCGAATTATTTAATTAAATTAGGGTGGGGCTGGAGGCGAAATTGAAAGCAATATATACAAAATCCGAGCTCTAATTATCAGTAAAATTCATGAAACATGTGCATGGTCAAATATAGCCCTTGCGCCATAAAACCCCAAAACTATCCAACCAACCATGAAAACGTGTTTTAACCCTTCTGGTGGTTATCTCGAGGATGTATATAGTCAATTGAAGAATACTGATCATATCTTGATTTCGTCAAAAAATAATCGTCATTATCTTGATGATTAGATACTCTGTCATTAGCAATATTAGCCAGATCTTAATATAGAAGATTTCTCGTTGAAACCTCTTGGAAGTTAAATACGAACATTGTTATCTTCCATTTTATCGCGGTCTTTATAGTATTTATTTGCTGCTCAAGGCAATTTGCTTAAACGTCTATTAAGTAATAGTTAAGGGGTTCTGGGACTCAAAATTCTAAAATCTTCAATGGTAAAGTTTTTGTTCTGAAATTTTTTCTGTTCGTATACATTGTATTTTGAAATTATGATAACTATTTTATATTTTGAAAACTTTAAAATTTATTTATTAAAATTAAATAATGTCAAAATTTTGACATTGGGCAAAATTGATATACCTCAAAATATTTTCTAACAGATCACTTCATTTATGCATTAATTAACTTCTAAGAGTTCATACAAAAAATTGTCTTCGTGTTTTTTGGTTAAAACAATTAAAAAAAATTTAAAAATATATTTTGTTAAAAACTTTATAAAACATATGGTATACAAAGTTAAAAAAATTATATATATATATATATATATATATATATATATATATATATATTAAACCCTTGAATAATATATATATATATATATATACAAGTGCTGAAGAAAAACTAAAAAAAAAAAATTTTAAGCAAATGTTGAAAATTTCGTTTATTTACAACAAGTAGTTCTTAAGTTAGATCGATTTTTACTAGTGAAATCCCATTTTACTCACAAAAGAAGCAAAATATCATTTAAAAATATGAAGGCTCGTTGGATTTGCAACTGTCATGTTTATAAAAGTTAAATATTTCCGGTTCTACGTATGGTAGAAACAAAATTGAGGTGTCATTTTATTCAGAAAGATCTATATTATTTTTAGATAATAAAAAAATGGACTTTTTTCATATTTTGAGTCCCAGATCCCCTTAAGAAGCCTCATTATGTGGCTAATTTGACCTGGTGAATTTCGTAAAGTATAAATGTAACTTGTTCGATGTAGTTGAAAATATTAACGAAGGTTTTACGGGAGCCGAATTTTAGCACGTCCTAATTGCCGATCGTTTATTGATGGTGAGCGTATCACTTCCTGCTCGATACAGCATGTTGAAGTTGAAGTTCCTACAGTTCACAAATAAGCGGAAAAAAATAGTGGTTCTTGAATTTGTTTTCCAGTCCCTTTTTGCCGTTGAATACACACGGATTAAAGCGGGTTTGGCACAAAATTAGGCGAACTAATTTAAAACAGGCTACGAATTCACATATATCGGTCAAAAAAGGTACCATTTTCTACCTCTATGAAATTCAATTGTTTATACCGGTTCTTAGTATTTTTTAAAATTAACGTCTCACTAAAGTCTCACAACGGGCAATTGATGACGATGCGGGATCAAACTTGAAGGTTAAGATCCGAGGACAACACCACGTAATTTTGATTCACGGTCGGATGCCATCACGCCAACGTGTGAACATTTGAGGCCACGACAGATTTTACGTGCACCAGCCCCCTTTGTATGCAACGGTCATTGATTGGATTCGAACTCGCAACCCTCCGGTTTCTAATACATTACTCCGCCAACCGGGTTACCGTCGACCAGGTTTTTACCGGATACCCAATTTTAAATCTCAAAAACAAATCTCTAAAGTTTGTCTCACCAACTTTTCACCTCCATAACTACAGAATGTAGTTAACTTTCTATGATGGTTAGCCGTCAAAAATAGAGATAAACCATCCTTACTTACCAGTAGCCAATATCCATGGAAATAGTCTTTCCCGTTTCACAGATTAATTTGAATATATTAAAATGCATTGACAGTAAATATGAGTAGGTACTTCCTATATAAGAACTCTAGAACTTAAAATGTACAAATACATTGTTTTAGAAGACACTTTTCTTTCTTTAACAGATACCCAATCTGTAAAAATGTCGCTAACTTCATCTCACTAAACTATGCGACGTAAGAAAACTTTCTGTGCTGCTAAGCTGTCAACAATAGAGAAACCACCTTTACGTACCAACAACCAATCCATAAAAATAAAGTCTCCATTTTTAACAGTTCAATTTGAATAGATTATAATTTCTTTCAGAGAATTTGAGTAGTTAGTTCCATTACAGCAACAGTTGGAGGACTGTAAAACGATCTTATACATTGTTTTAGGTAAAATGTCTTTCACTTAAGATCATAAACTTGCGCATAGAAAAAAATTATTCACTTAGTCTGTGGAAACAGGTAAGCTTTTACCAGATAACCAATTTGTAGAAATGTGTCTCACTAACTTCATCCTATTCAACTACTCAACATAAACCAACTTTCTATGCTGTTTTTATGCCAAAATTAGAGAAACCACCTTTAAGTACCAATAATCAATCCATAGAAACAGTCTCCATTTTTACAGTTGAATTTGAATACATCAAGATGTGAATAATTAGTTCCTGTAGAGCACACCTGAAGCACTCTAAAATGAACCCACATATTCTTTTAGAAGAAATTCCTCAGAGGAAAAGTTATTTCTCTGCATTTGTGTTAACAGGTAAATTTTTTTTACTGATACACAATCTGTAAAACTGTGACTTAGAAACTTCATCCCACTGATTGCTCAACGTAAACCAACTTGGCTCTAACAGCTATCAAAAATAGAAACCACCTTTACGAACCAGTAACCAATCCACGGCTACAGTCTCTCTTTTTGCAGTTGAATCTGAATATATTAAAATGCCTTGACATAGAATGAGAGTAATTAGTTCCTCTAGAACAACTCTGGAAGGATACTTGTTTCCGTTATCAAATCTCAAGCGCATCGGATGGAATTCTTTCTCATACTTTCGCCCGCCTTTTCCCCACTCATTCCTGATTAATTTCGTTCAACAATTTCAGGATGCACGCAATTTCGCTTCTTTCCTCCTGTCCGGAATGAATTTAATTTCAGAATGCAATATCTGGACGCATATCTGCTCTTTTCTTCGAAAAACGCGGGAGTAAACAATGATTAAAACGAAATCAAATGTAAATTTAATATTCATCAAATTCCGAGGTTTATACCTGGAGTTAATTTTTACTTATTCAACAAAGCATTCGCGTAGCCAAAGATGTATTAATAAATTAAACATGATAGGTTTTTTTTAATGTTAATTTTCTCTCGTTGCAATGTTATTTCATACCATTTTTCTTGTAGATTTTCTGATTGAAAATATCTAATGAGTTTATTCTTTTGAAACAAGAAATAAGCACCAAGTATTTACATGCAGTCTATTTTTATCTTGACAATTTGTATAATTTTGGATATAAACACAGGTATTATATCTGAATAGATTTGTACTGGTTTGTGCTGAAAATTATTTTTGACTGCATAATTTTTATTATCTCTTCCTATCATGGGCATAAAAGTATAAATTGAACAAGGTCTGTCCGCAAAGTATCCAACCATGTATCTTGAAGTAAGATGCATTGCCCCTATGTCTTTTGGCAACTAGTCTCTTTTTCAAAGTAGGCACTTTGGTACAAAGCATATTTCTCTCACTTTTTAAGACACTGTGAACTTCATTGTTGGAATCGCCACGATCTGCCACGTTGTGTTTTAGATCGCATTCGTGGTCTGAAATTTATACCCTTTCAGAGATGAATTTAGCGTTAGAAAAAGTAAGACGCTGCAGGGTATCAAATCCGGGTTGTATGGGGCTAAGCTACATGGGTAATATGACGTTTCATCAAAAACATCCTACACTCAACATGATCAATGGGCGTCCGCCACAAGTTTCTTTCACCATAACTCCCTTCGTCAAAATCTCATTCTTAAGTGTTCTGCTTGTTGAAGGCCTCAAGCGAAGGCCTTCCAGGGAAATTGGGCCTCAATCATAGTGCCCAAAAGTCCTTGTAATCATCTGAATAATTATCAAGTTTAACGCAAAATTTGGTGTTAAGTCCCTGCTCCACTTGTACGGTCATTCGGAATGCTACTATTTCGTAGAAAATACTCTCTCCCAAGGGCATATCGCACCGAATTGATTAGTCCAAAGAGTTTGTGACTTTTCAAGCATACACGTCAATATCCCTCTCCGTGAATGTCAAGTGACAGTAATGCTACCAGTCTTGCGTTAACAATGGCTGTATACTTTCCACCAGAAAGTCCTTGGTTTGGTGAATGTTTCCAGGTCTGCTTTTTCGATTGCAGCCCCCAAACATTCAACATTCACAATTGTTCTACTTGCTCAGTGTCTTCTAGATCGTTGGTAACATTCAGCAGAATCCCGACCATCTTTCAAGGGGCTGTACCTCATTTTTATTTGCGCGGCATCGTGCTTGAAAGCTTTCTTTATCATCTGGACGAATTTGTAAGTTTAATGCAAAAGTTGATGTGAATTCACCGCTTTACGCGCTCGGTCACTTTGAATGCACGGTATCACGGGACATACTCTCACTTAAAAGCTTCTAGCAGATTGTCCTGATTGATTCAAGATTTACTAGTCCGAGGAGTTCGTGACTTTTCATGCATCAATGTCCCCTCTCCATGGCTGCCAAGATCGTCGATGCTGCACTAACCTTTCTCGTAACGTTAAAACTGGCTGGATAGTTTTCTGACTTCTTTATTACAGTTGGTGCACAATTTGTATATCCCCCCCCCCGCAGTTTATTCCAAATACAAATAATCTTCAACACTTGCGATGAATAGAAAAATAAATAACCGTTTTGCGATAGAGTCGGAAACGAGAAAAAAATATCAAGATTAATTAATCCGAATCTTGCTGATGAGATGATACAGTATATTATTACAACTGATGCATAATTTGTATAGTCGCTGCTGTTTATTCCAAACTAGCTGAGTAACCCTGTGTTTCTGGGGTTTAAATTATTAAATGCTGATGATTAAAAAGTGAATTATAATAATCACTTTTCTTACATAGAAAAATGCAATAATTTAATTTGTAAGGAAAATACTTCTTAACCTCGTTTTCGCTTTTTCATAGCTTCTACAATTTACTTCGGACGCAAATAGGTATAATTCCTGAATAATATATTGCAATATGCAAAAGACTAAGACATATACAAACAGAAACGAAATTCCGATGAAAAAATAAAGAATTTTGAAAAACGAAGGATGTGCTAAGTGTCGAATTTCGACTTCCTGAGCTGAAATAGAATAATTCGAAAATGACATTAGAAAAATGTTGATAAAAACGATAAATAATTTACGAAATTTAGTAATGCTCCAATATGACCGCGACATTTCCCTGTGTTAACTCAAATAATCCACGGGATTCTAAATCAAATTTATAGAATATAATTTTTCTCTTCTGGTTGGCCTGAACTCAAACAGCTAAATGACTCTTTTATGATCAATGAGTTTTTCTTTCGTGCTTTTCTTGTTTCACTACAAAATGTAAGTTATGTAAAATTATTTTTTTTTTAAATTATTACTTGCATGGCGTTCTTTGTGACAAGTTATGCTGATAGAGGAAAACGCACTTGTAAAATAAGAACATTTGTTTCTTTTCAGTTTTTTGTAGACCGTGTTTCCTTGTCCATATCCATTTATTGCAGAAAACATGACTGTAAATGCTACAGATTGAACTGAAGACAGGAGAATAATAGCTATGTTTTCTACAGTGTTCTAAAGTAAAAGAGTACCAAATTTGGTGTGGATAGGTCAAACGGTGAATATTTGTATAGAAAATATACACACATCTTTATATGTATATAAAAACATAAGACATATATATATATATATATATATAATAACATAAAATATACAAAGTAACATAACACACACAAAATAACAAAAAATAACCAAACAGCCGGGGTGTATAACCAGAAACCGAAACTCGAAACTACCCATGCAAGCGCATTTCTTCATTTTTTATTATTTTTTAAGACTTTTGTTAAATTTTTTTGGAAATTCTTGTGTTATTGAAATTATATATATATAGATTCCTCAACACAGGCAATGGACAGAAAAATAAAACAGTTTTAGCGAGTGAGAATCGGTAACGGGAGAAATTTTTTTATCATGATTCCGAATCTCGCCTATATGATGATATACTATTACAGTTCATGCATAATTTGTAAAGCCGCTGTTGTTCACATCAAATACAAATGTGCTCAATACGAGCAAGGAATAGAAAAAGAAAGAAACTGTTTTTAGCAAGTGAGAATCGGAAACGGGAGAAATATCCGGATTAATTAATCCGAATCTCGCCTCCGCTCGTAATAGGTAACCACTCGATTCTCCTCTTTTCAATTTGGGAGTCGGGATTCCATTACTGAAGATCCAATAAAACCCACATCTCAAACCACGTTATTTGGTTATTGTCCGGCCGAATGGCAGGACACGTCTTTGTTCACGGCATTTCTTGGGGGGACGCTTCCATAGTCAAGCACAGGCTCTTAGAAGGACTGTTCATTTGGGGGCTTCATCCCTCAAAGGATACCCACTTCCCCAGAAATGCGACTGCTGTCGTATAAAAAGGAGTTAGGGGGAGCTTCAAGTGGGAATTCGACAGGGGAATAACAATGCACCTCCTATCCTGAGAATGGATTGCGTCTTCCTCTGAAACAAACCGAATGCACTGTCACTACCACTGCAACGTTCAAGTTGAAACTGTGACACGATGGCTGTTGTGTTAGGAATAGTGCAATCCTTCAACGTGAAGTTAAGGGAATGTGAAGTTTTTTTAATTACAGGGACCCCTCAGTACATTGCGCATACGACTATACCGACTTTATTGCGGATATCAGTATATCGCGAATAGCAAAGGAAATTCCATTCTGCTTCTTTGGAAGCGCGGGTTCAAATTAATTTGTTTCAAGCAGCTATTCTTCACTGAATTGTAAAAGATTTGGATATTTGGAAACCGTGGTGGAATTTATTTCCAAAATATTTTCAAAAATTACAGCCCCAGTATATAGTTACGTAAAAAGGTTCTGGTATGGATTTTGTACTTGCGTCTGCCGTTGTATAAAAAAGAGTTAGGGGGAGCTTCAAGAGGGAATTCGGCAGAGGAATAACAATGCACCTTCTATCTTGAGAATGGATTGCGTCTTTCGCTGAAACAAATCGAATGTACTGTCACAAACACTGCAATGCTCAAGTTGAAACTGAGACACGTTGGCCGCTGTGTTAGGAATAGTACAATCCCTCGATATAATGTTCAGGGAATTGGAAGTTATACTATAAACCAGAGTGACTTCATTACATAGGTTATATCGACCTGTCATAAATTGATCGCTATGCAGCCTTTTACAACTATATCGCGAATGACAAATGAAATTTCTTTCTCTTTTTAGAAAAAAATCGTCTGTGCAAAATTTTATAACAATCGAATCATAGCTCGAGCAACTTTTTGCAACAAATGCAACTTTTTTTCACACGTTCTACGCTGTATGTAAAGTGCTAAAACCAAAATTCCTCCTACATGGGGTGTATTGTAAGTGAGTTATAACCGCAACACAAATGCAACTTTTTGAATAAATGCAACCACCTGCAACTTTTTAAAATTTAGCTTAAAACTAATTAATATGAAATTACTATTTCATTTTTTGCCCTCTGAATCAACCCTTCAATCACGCGTGTCTGATCTTGCGAACGCCGAAGTATTGCGGATCAAACAAGAAGTTCATGGAAAGAAGGTATTCATCCTAACAGACGAAAGTGAAATAAATGGCATGAAGTAACTTTAACACATTGTTTGGCGCTCTTGATAATCCAGAGGAAACTTACGTAATCGATTGCAGAGTTTGTGAGGTGAGTTTCGATCATCAATATGTTGCTCCCCTTGTAGATGACGTTTGAAAATCCATGAATGTTGAACGAAAGGATTTTGCGCTTCTGCTATCCTGCTGGAAACACACTTAAGGTGCTTTATCCGCGATTGCTCCAAGTTACTTTCGCGGCACACTTGTTTCACAACTGCTGAAAAGAGAGGTCCGTGGATTTTACACAACTGTGGACAATCTCATCGCTTGTGGCAAGGCAGCCACAGTACAAAACAATCTCCGAAAAGCCGCTTGCTTTTCAGATCATCGGCCAACTGCCTGAGACAGTACTCACACGCTGAGCGATGTGGCTTCGGACAGCATTCTACTACGCCGACCACCTTCCCACTGTAAAGGACAGTGTGTGACCCAGAGCAGCAAAAAGTTTGCTGAAAATCAAAAGCAGCTACGAATGTTTGATTTGTCTCGTAAAAAATTCGAATCGAAAGCGTACAACATCGAGACAGCGTATGAAGATATCAGATCGATGGATTTTAAAGAAGATCCTTCAACCTTAAAGCGTATCTTAAAAAATGATTGGAAAATAATAATGACCTGACGGTTATTGCTACACTTTCCCGAGAGGATTTTCCCCTAAAACAGTATTTGCTACAGCAACAATGTCAGGCAACATCAATCTCTCTCTGTGTTGAGCGCAGTTTTTTAATGTTAAAGAAATTTCTGGTCAACGTTCGGCCACTCAACGACATCAACGTTCTTCTGTATTTAATGATGAATTGTAATACTCAAGCTTGTCCATGGACACGCGAAAAACAACAACAATACTCAAGCTCAAAGTTATTTCCCTGCTTCTATGATTTTAACCTTCCGATGTGTTCACATGCGTAACTCCACCTTGCAACATGCATTTTTTCCTATTTGACCACTAACCAGTTTTGATCTTGACCAAGATAATCTTTCCAAAGGATATTCTAAGGAAAGGATGAAATAATAGATACCTTTCAATGGATACTCTAAGGAAAATAAGAATAGAATATTTCCATAGGATATTCGAAAGAAAGGACACATATAGATAGAATTCTTCCAAATGACAGCCTAGTGAAAATATCAATGTAATCTTTCCAAATGATTCTATTCAAAGGAAAATACCAATAGAATATTTCCTAAGAGTATTATAAATAGAGGTCAAATATATATCTTCCAAAGGATATTCTAACGAAGGGATAAATATAATCTTTTCAAATGATTCGATTCTAAGGAAAGAACCAATAGAATATTTCCAAAGGATTTTGATTTGAGATAAAGAACAGTAGAATATTTCTACAGGAATTTTTCAAGCAAAGGATTCTTTCAAACGTTCAGAGGGTCAAAATTTCCTACAAGCAAATGTAAAATTAATTTCCCATAGCTCATAGACTTGACTGTGCTGAGTTGATAACTCTAAACTTTTTTGGACAGTTAAATTAACGTTTATTAGGACACAGACATTACAACGCATGAGTTAAAATTTAGGAAAACGAGGAAAGCATTATGATGCTGAATTAAGAAAATTACCCAGTTGCTACAGAGACGTCTGATCAAGATGGAGTCCGGAAGCTAACTAACTGTAATTTCACACGTGGGCGTACACTTGAGCACAAAGGGCATTTGAGAGACAGGGAACTTGTGAAATCCACTTAACCCAGACACCTGGTACTAATACTTAACATTACATAGGTATTCTGTCGGTATTATGTGAAATTTTCTATTATCTCTGTAACGTTTTATATAATATTAATCAGATTTGTGAAAAATGTATCAAAACTTATTTATGTTAACCAAATAAGTTTTTTCATTGAACCATTTAAAAACACTTCAGAATTAAATTTTTTTTTTTTTTAGAAAAGAGCACCTGATATTAATATTTTTGTCATCTTTATTCCAGTTCTACCACTCTTTTAAATACTGCATACGAAATTAGTATGATAAAGAAACTTTCATTAATAACACGATTACGCAACCTAAATTACAGTTAATTTAGTTATGAGTAGTTCGGAGTTAGTTACCTTATTTAACTGTAGAAGTGCTACTTTACTTCGTATTTTATCTGCATTATTGTCGATACAGAAATCTCATTGGCTTGCTCGCGGTGGTCTGATGGATGAAACAATGAAGGAAACTTCTGGATTTCGAATCTGCTCTCTACATTGGGGGGCAGTTTGCGTAGGTATTTCCCTAATTTTACCCTTGTGGCTCAGTAATGTGGGCCAATTTATCCCAAAAGAGCTCTAATAAGGCGTATATCTGCTTCTGTTTGGATAAGCAATATTTTCCCTTCCGCTTCCTTCATAGTAAGTGAACAAATTCTCTTGCCATAGGAGTAAATGGATCACCCATAATTATTGGAAAACAATGAAATACTTATTTTCACATTTGTAATAGTTGAAGTTAATACGAGTTTAAGTTTCCTTGTTCGTAAAATAGTCTTACAATTTGTATTGCTTAATTTTGTAGTTATATTAGTGTGAAAATAGTGCAATACAGTAGTCCAGTAGAAATAACAAGTGTTATTTTAAGGTTGTAGCTTGGTTGAGATTTAATGTGCAAGGGTCATATTTGACCAAGTTCAGTCAAATACATGGCGAAAAGAATTTTAAACAATCAATATCAGTGTGTAGGTTGTAGGCCAAGGTAGCAGTTCAAGATACGTTTTTGAAATTTAGTGACAATGAATGAATATATTCTGCGTACAGACGCAGAAAAAAACACGAAAATAGCTCTCCTTTATTTCGAGCACTATTCATAGTCGATCAAATTCAAAAATATTCAATTAAAATAACGTCTTCTACAAATTCAAATGCAAGAAAAAAATTGCTTCAAGTATGAAATTTTGCACAAACAACAATTTTCCAATGGAAACAACATGTTTTAATGCCTTAATCAGATTCTGTATCGTGAAATTAGACTAAATCTGAAATTTCATTACTTTACTATCTTTATATATGGAGGTATACACTGTTAAAGTTGTTGTTAATTTCAGGGATCATATCCACATTAAAAACTGATATTCGTAGATAGATATTAACTGTAGTTATTCAGGAACTGTTAATTTGATGCTTGACTGAAAGAAGTCTACACAGAACCTTAAAAGGAATGTCCATTTTTGGTACAAACGTTTCAGAAATTTTCATTTTTGGCATAATCGTTTGAAAAATTTTCTTAGGCTCTAGTAAGAAAAAGGCTCTAGTAAGGCGGATATCTGCCTCTGTTTGGATAATAGAACTGATATTCCTATCATCCAGAAAGTGAATAGTGAGTCATTTAATTCAGCATTGATAAGTAGAGTTAAACTATACGACTCAAAACTGGTAAAAGGCAATGTAATTCATATTAAATAAATGAAATATCCAACCATTTTTCGAAAATTAGATATTCCTAAGGTTTTTTTTACGTTTTTTTAAACTTTTGCATGTACCCTAAAATCGACATGAGAAACATTTAATGTAGCGCAAAAACTAATTATTGGAATGAGCTGAAATTTTGCATGGTCCTATTAGAATTCCTTCTGAATCGAAAACCGTCAAAACATATAGTAAGGTTCCAAGATTCATAATTTATTCAAACATTAATATAATAATTATTATTACATACTAGAACTATTTTTAATGATGTGGATTTTAATTAGGTTCTTTAACAGTAACATCGTACAAAATATCAGCGATATGGAAATTTTATTTAGTAAAATATCCATAATAGTATAAGCTGATTTAATTTAGTAGCTCCTATCTTTCTGTACTCATATCTGATAAACGGTAAGACCTAATGACATGAAATGGTAGCTGAAGTTAAATTTTGATATAGTTTCGAAATTGGTGCTTAATTTAAAATGGAGACGGCCCCTTATGCAACTTTTATGGATTTGAATTTACAATTCGTTGGCGTTACTTTGTAGGCGTTAGTTCCTGTCAAACGCCATCTTTTAATTTTCTCTGCTCTTAAACTCGTTCGAAAGAAGAGGGTTGGATCGTTTTTTATCCGAATATACATTAAATTTTAATCACTAAGTAGTTTTTTTATAGTAATAATAAAATTAGAATTAAAAAATTAAAGTATTGTTTTTTGTTAAAAAAAGATCTTAAGACAAGCATCATGTATCAGTTGTGTTATTTTGCAATACTTACGTGTACACTATACAGACAAAAGTAGTTGGACATTGCATGTTTTTCAGAAAAAATGCTTTATGATTCTATTTAGTAACGGGTAAGCCCTCTTTCTGCTTGTATTACAGCTGTAACACGTCGACACATACTTTCCACAAGTTCTCTGTAAGTCTGTGCAGGAATAACTTGCCATGCCCTTGCTCGGTAATTAGACTGCCTCTTGCTCTGTGAGTAGAAATCGTTGTGAAGATGGGAGTGCCTGGCGGTGTCGTACTCGTCGCTTCAGTTTGTCCCACAAGTGCTCGATCGGATTGAGATCGGGGCACTGAACAGGCCAGTTAAGCAATTTCCCCTCATTTTCAGGAAACCAATCAAACATACGTATTGCAGCATAACATGGAGCTCGATCCTGTTGGAAGAAACAACCATCATCGCCGTAGTATTGCCATAATGTAGGCAAAGCCGAATTATCCAGAACGTCGAGGTACACGTCAGCGTTCATGGTATCAAGTACATAAAGCAATAGGCCGAGTCCTAACCAGGAAAAATAACCCCAAACTGAGATGAATCCTCCTCCAAATTTCTGAAGTGTGAAAATACTTTTGTCTATATAGTGTATATGTGTACATCGTCATAGAGTAGTTAATTATATCTAACCATAGCAGAACAAGCTATAACATCATAAGTAACACATATAGCCATAGCATATGCAACAACAACAACAGCATATGTTTAGTATCATAGCTCACTTAGCTAACTTTAGAATACCTAACTAGTAATATATCTAGCTGCAGCTTAACTTGACACATGCAGGGGTTGGACAAAATAATATGAACACTTGTGAAAAAAGAGCACTCGAAAGAAACCTCTCGTATACTCCTACTCTCTAGAGTCGAAGGGTGCCACCTAGCGGATGAGAAAGTACAGACATCAGTTTACTACTAGCAGTGATAAACAAGTCGCATGCGAAACATATTTTTGTATTAAAATTGCGTTATGGCTGACCTCTCTGATTTCGAAAGAGGCATGATTGTTGGGGCCGTCTTGCTGGAGCCTCAGTAACGATAACGGCCACCCGTCTAGGTGTTGGTAGAAGTACAGTGTCGATTGTAATATGAGCATATTTGAAACAGAGAAAGACATCATCTAAAAAGCACAACAGTGGTCGAAAATCGAAGCTGAATGACAGAGACAGAAGCGTTTTGAAGCGGATTGTGGCAAAAAAACGCAAGACAACAGCTTCCCAGATAACATCTGACATGAATACACATCTACAGGAAGCAGTTTCATCAAAAACTCTCCGACGTGAACTGCATATGGCAAATATTCATGGTAGAGCGGGTATTTCAAAACCATTGATTATACCATGCAATGCCTTGAAGCGACAAATATGGTGTCGCGAGCATTAAAATTGGACACAACAACAATGGGAGAATGTAATATGGTCAGACGAATAGTAGTTCACCTTATTACCGACAAATGGACGTGTTTACGTTTGGAGAACGCCACCAGAAGCCTATGAAGTTGACTGTCTTCGGCCTACGGTTAAGCATGGCGGCGGTTCAGTGATAATCTGGTGTGCGATATCACATCGTGGTCTTGTCGCACTTGTTGTTCTGAATGGCAGTGTTACAGAAGAGGATTATGTCAGTCTTCTGGCCCACCATCTTCACCCAATGGTGCAAACTGTGTTTCCTTATAAACGATCAGTCTTCCAAGATGATAATGCCCCCATTCACACCTGTGGAATTGCCCGAGACTGGTTTTATGAACACTACGATGAAAAAGAGCACCTATCTGGCCCCCTCGGTCCCCTGATCTCAGTATAATTGAACCTTTGAGGGCTATTTTGGAAAACAAGTTGCACAGTCGATTCCTCTCTTCAAGGACACTTTCTGAATTAGGGACTTTTTTGCAATTTGAGTGGGAACGTATCCCTCTGAATGTTGTACGTGACTTGTGTTTGTCAATTCCATGTCGGATACAAGCTGTAATTCATGCAAAAGGAGGCACAATGCCTATTAATAAAAAAAATTATCTTTTCACAGGTGTTTACATTATTATGTCCAACCCCTGTAGTTAACTTTGGAATACCTAACTAGTAATATATCTAGCTGCAGCATAACTTGACCTATAGATATATTATTAATTATACTATATCTGGATGTAATATAATTACCAATATATCAACATACCTAGCTCTAGATATGTTTCTAGTTGCTAACAGAAAATTTAATCTTTAACAGCTAAAAAAAAAAAAAAAAAAAAAAAATTTAACAGAAAATAATATTCCATAGAAAAACAATTATATAGCTTATGTAACTATAAAATACCAATAACAAAGTTATTATATTTAGCTCTAGTATCATATTGTAACGTACACTCATGTCTAAAATTATCTTTACATACCCAAAAATAGTTATATTCCATGAAATAATACTCAATCGATGTAATCCATACTGATGAGTCGAGGTTTCGTTTAACATTTGATTCTAAACGTTTTTACATCTGGAGGGAGTCAGAAACGCGAAATCGTCTTTCGACGTTTTGAAATGTGGCCATTTTGGTAGTGAACGTGTACTGATGAGGGGAGGAAAAATTATCGATGGACGTACGCCCCTATACGTTTTCAACAAAGTATATGTGACCGGCTATATATACAAGAATGAGGTCTTAGAACGTTATTTAAGACTTTTCAGAGGTGCATATTGATCTGATGTTTTATTTATCGACGATAATGCTTGTCCATATCGATCAAACCTCGTCAACGAATTCCTTGAAAATGAAGTCATTGAGCGAATACCGTGGCCTGCAAACTCTCCTGATCTGAACCCGATAAAGAACTTATGGGGCCTTGGAAAAGCAGTTGCACGGAGACATTCTCCTCCTAGAGATTTAAATGCCCTGAAGACCGCATTGCTGAAGGAAGGGAATTTAATTCCCCAAACTGTGAATAACAACATTATTGCCAGCATGAAATCACTTTGTAATATGTGTGTACAAGTCAGGGACGATCACATTCTATATTAAATTCATAAGCCTTAATTTTTTTATGAGTTATTCTTTTTTTTCTGAACTGTCCTTGTCACACATTATTGCCATTTTTACTGTTTCATGTTACAGTTTTATATCATATACAGTGTTCTTAAATTTTTTCCTTTGTATTTATGTGTTATGATAATATGTCTAATTCCTCACAAATTCATAAAATTATAGCTCACAGTTTTTGAGAAACACGTTATTCTATGCATGTAAAGATAATTTTGGGCACCAGTGTCTTTAACTTTAAAATAACTAGATAGTAACGCTGCGAACATATCTAGTTCCAGTACAACTAATAACATAACTAACATATCTAGCTTTAGTATAACTATTAACATAGCTAACATATCAAGCTCTAGTATAACTCTAGTAACATAGCCAAAATATCTAGCTATATTAAAAATAGCTAAGTTACTCACATGGGAATCAAAACGAAATAATTTTGTCAAACTCGCACTACATTCCCAGAATAAAATACATACGATTCGTCAGAGTAACATTAACAATGCTACAGGGAAGCTGCACCCTTTTCTAATAAGCATATACATCTTTCGAGAAAGAAACCTCACCCCCTCCCAGCACCAGGAGTTAAACAGATTTCAAGCACCAGTCATCGCAAATGTTAGAATCTCAGCAGAAGTGAGAAGACATTGATCCCTGATATTGGATATCAATAGTTTTCGGTGTCAAATTTTTCTAAGAAGTCGTCTTTCCAGCGGAAGTTTAATGAATGTATCGGACAAAAATGCGTTACAGCGTGTTGTATACCATTAAAAACAAACATTGCACCCAATATGATTGTTGGATTACAGCATGTTAGATACTATAAAAAACATCAAACAGCAAACCTAATATGAGTGTTGCCTTACAACATATTGGATATTTTAAAAACAAGCACAGAACCCAAAAGATTGATATTTTTCAACATATCGGATACAATAAAAAACAAACACTAAAAGCAATATTATTGTTGGATTACAGATATTTAATACTATAAAAAACATGCATTAAATCCGTTATGATCGTCAAATTACATCATGTTGTATGCCATAAAAAACAAACATTAAAATCTTTAGCTACACAAAGGGTACATGAACCTAGCATTTGACACAACCTGGAGAGAAAATGTCAAGGACATCAATCGTGTATAGAGTATGGTACTTTCATGGCTTACAGTATTTCCATAGACAAACATCTTTTTTCAAATATTGCGCGTTCTGAAGAAATATCAAATTAATGATTTTGTTTATTACGAGATATCCAAGAGTTTCAAACTGACCATCGCCTATTCTACAATACTGTTTGTACTATCCCATCCTAATGAAAGCTTTGTCGAAACCTGGAAAATAACTACACCAATTGCGTATAGAAGTAAGGCTCTTCTACGCTACAGTGTTATCATAGACAAACATCTTTTTCGAATATTGAGCGTCCTCAAGAAACATCAAAGCAATCTTTTCTTATATAGCTACAGGTCGTTTATGGCTTCTCTCGTAGCTTTATTGCATCAGTTTTATAGAGCAGAAATCGTTGATCGTCACACCTAACAACGCACATTTATAGACACGTACGCGAACGTGCTATATTTACATAATCAAAGTAATTAAAACGAAGACGTGTAATGTTAGTTTGGTGTAACTAGCCTTTACCCCCTGTACAACAGATCCATAAACTTTCCGTTCCGTTTAACGGTATTAACACAATAGGTGGATCCAACTAATACTCCCCAGGCTTTCGAGGCCTCTCGTAAAAGCTCTGGTTATTACGGCAATAAACACAAATCCAAACATCGGAAGGAAAGAGTCGTCGCAAAAACCCGCTAAAATTAAGACCAGTGCCTCACGTGAGGGAGTTTCGGGAAGACTGTTGGGTAGCGAATTAGAATTTATGACCAACGTAGTATTGGTTGGCATGGACGGGGAAAGAAATCCGTTGAGGTTTCGGTTGTCATGAAAAGCCAATAGAGCAATTTGGCGCAGATGAGTCTGTGGAAAAGAGAGTTATGCAGGACATGCCGATTGATACGGATTTGTGAGTAGTCTAGCCGAGTCTGCAAGTAGAAAGGTTGATAGAAATTACGAACGAATCGAAGAAATCTGTAAAAATTGAGACCAGTGTCTCACCTGCTGGAGGTTTTGGGAAGACTGTTGGATAGATAATTAGAATTTATGACCAACGTAGTTTTGGTTGGCATGAACGGAGAATGAAATTCGTTGAGGTTTCGGTTGGAATTGAAGAACAATTTGACGCAGATGAGTCTGTGGAAAAGAGAATTATGCAGGACATGCTGATTGATACGGATTCGTAAATAGTCTAGCTGAGTCTGAAAGTAGAAAGGTTGATAGAAATTACGAACGAATCGAAGAAATCTGTAAAAATTGAGACCAGTGTCTCACCTGCTGGAGGTTTAGGGAAAACTGTTGGATAGATAATTAGAATTTATGACCAACGTAGTATTGGTTGATATTGGAGGGGAAATACGTCGAGGTTTTCGTTGTGGCGGATGACCAATAGAGTAATATGACGGTAATGAATTTGGAAAAGACAAGTTCTTACGCAGGACATACTGATTGTTATGTATTTCTTACTAGTCTAGCAGAATCACAAAAATTTGCCAAATTTAAGACCGGTGCTTCACACACGGGAGTTTAGTGGATGATTGATGGGTAGAGAATTAGAATTTATGACGAACGTAGTATGGTTGATATTGGAGGGAAAAAAGATGTATATATTTTCTTTTTGTGGCGGAATGCCAATAGAGTAATAGGGCGCTGATGATTCTGCGGAATAGATAGTTTCTATGCAGAATACACTGATTGGCATAGATTCATGACTAGTCTAATTGAGTCTTTGGCAAAGATAGACTGATTCAACTTATGTAAAGATGACAAAAATCCGCTAAATTAAGATCAATGTCTCAAGTGTGAAAGTTTCTGAAAGACTGGTGTGTAGAGATTATAATTTATGACTAAAGTAGTATTAGTTGATACTGGAGCAAAATGATATTCGTTTTGGGTTGTGGTGTTGTTGAAGGCCAATGAAAATAATATAACGTTGAAGAATCTGTCGAAAAGAGAGTTTCTACGCAGGACATGCTGATTGACATGTATGCGTGACTAGTATAGCTGAGTGGAATAAAAAGCTTGATTCAATAACGAATGAATTACAAAAGTCTTCAAAAATTAATACCATTGTCTCACATGTGGGAGTTCAGAGAAGACTTTTGGATAGAGGATTAGAATTTATGACCAACGTAGTATTGGTTGATATGAACGGCAGTACAAATCTGTTGAGGTTGAGGTTGTGGCCGAAAATCAATAGAAAAATATGGCCAGACAAATCTGTGGGAAAGGGTTTCAACGCAGAACACGTTGATTGGCATGGATTCGTGACTAGTCTGAGTCTTTGGAAGTAGGAAGGCATATTCAAATTATGGGTCTCGAAAATCCGTTAATACATTTAAGATCGGCATTCATTTCAAACGCAGAGCTTCAAAAAGACTGGTGTGTAGAGAATCCGAATTTATGACTAACTTAGTATAGGTTGATATTGGTGGGAAAAGAAATCCTTTGAGCTTTCCGCTGTGGAAGATAGTCAATAGAGTAATATGATGCTGATGAATCTGTGAAAAAGAGTTTCTACGCTGGAAATTCTGATTGATACATATTTGTGACTAGTTTAGCTAAGCCTGAAAGTAAAAAAGGTTGATTCAATTTATGAGTAGAAAAAATCCAGTAAAACCTAAGACCTGTGTCTCACATATGGGAGTTTTTGGAAGTTTGTTGGATAGAGAATTATAATGTATGGCCAATGTAGTATTGGTTTATATGGGTGTGATATACGAAATTTATTGAGGTTCTGTTATTTGTTGAATCTGCGGATGAGAGTAGAGAAAAGACTACATGCGTAGAGCGTGCTGGTCGATATGGTTGATTGGGTTTTATGGAGATAGGGCCATATTTTGGCCAAGTTGCGACACGGAAACAAACAACATCAAGTAAATGAACATACAAACACAAAGTAAGTTTTTACTGACACAGAAGAAATACAAATGCACTCTGAAAAGAATAAATCATGACAGCTTATTGATACAGAGTCGTTATTAGTCTAACTAAGCTATGAAAGTAGAAAGACTGATTCAAATTTTGGGTCTCAAAAGTCCGCTAAAATAAAATCATCAGTGTCTCAATACAGAATTTTCGAGAAGAACAGAAGGTATAATTTATGACCAAATTCTGGGTTCTTATGGGTGATAAAAGAAAAGTTATCTAATGTTTCCGTTATAGTGGATGTCCTATGGAGCTGATGAATCAGGAAGAGTAAGATTCTGTAAAGAACATGCTGAATGACATGGATTCTCTATTAATCTAGCCGAGTCATACTAAGCTACGTATATACTTTATAACAAATAAATCGACGCACCAAGAAGGGGGTTGTCCGTTTGCGAAAAAACTTGGTGGTTGTGAAGAACATATATAGAAAAACAAACGATTAAAATTCAAAATAATTGAATATTTTATTTTGAAGTTTGATCGCTACAAAGGGAGGACGTCATAAGGCGTTGGTCCACCTCTGGCCCCCTGAATGCAAACTGTCACCCGACGTGGCATAAACTGAAATAATTCCCGGATGGTGTCCTGCGGAATTTCTTGCCAAATTGTCTCCAAATATCGGGCTAAATGGTCAACATTCCAGAATGAATTGCCTTGCATAACGACCCAAATGTGCTCTATGAGAGAGAGAGATCAGACCTAGCTGGCCAAGGAAGTGTTGGGAAAGCTCGAACACAATTCATAGCAACATGTGCCGAGTGCGGCAGGGCATTATCTTGTTGAAAAGTAAATACGGGGTGTCGCCAAAGGAACGGTAACACAACTGGGCGAATAATGTCGTTTATGTACCGCTGTGCTGTAAGTGTGCCAGAAATGACTACCAAAGGAGTCCGGCTATCAAAAGAGATGGCACCCCAGACCATAACGCCCTGTTGTGGGCAAGTGTTGCATGCAATAGTAAGGGCAAGATCCCCACGCTTCCCTGGACTTCTCCAGAAACATCTGGGGTTGATGTCAGGACACAGTTGAAAACGGGACTCGTCTCTTAATAACTATACGTCCAATGCCAGCCCCGTTTCAAGTTGATCGGGCCTGGCAAAACTTCTGGACAACTCCTTCTTTGTGTGTCGATTTTTTTTGTTATAGAGTATATACATACACTACCCTACAATAATAGACTACTGGACGCCAGTGGATTTGCATAAAATCCGACTACTTGTTCGGGGGTGTTTTTCGTGGTATGGCCTGGGACCTTTGTATGTTGTTCCTGGTTAATTGTACGCCAATGCCTACATGAATATTTTGGACAGTCAGGTTTTTCCTACGCTCTGGCAATTTTATGGTATGAGTGAATATTACTTCCAGGACGACAGCGCTCCATGTCATATTGCAGCATCTGTCAACACTGGCATCAAGATATGGATGTAAAACGTCTTCCCTGGCCTGCTCAGAGTCCCGACCTAAATCCCATAGAACATTTGTGGCACGAAGAGCGACGCGTACGGATCAGGGAAACACGTCCGAAATCTACATCTGAGCTGGCGACATTCTTGCAGCAGGAATGGACATAAATAACCATAGCTGTATATCAAAACCTTGTTGAAAGTATGCCCAGAAGGGTTGCTATTGTAACTGCCTCACGTGGGGATCATCCCCTATTAAAGCATGTATTCTTTCCCTTATACCATCACATCTTGCTGTCCGGTCCATTGTTGTAGGGTAGTGCATATATATATAGCACAACTATAATCACTCACATACAACCTTAAAATGTAGTTTCAAACAAGTAGGTAACACTAAAGACCATTCATAAGTGCTTCTAACCTTTAAGTTGTATGCGGTGCAGGGGTTCAATTCTTGTAGCATACTCTGGGTGTATTTCTCTCTTTTGTGACGGTAAAATGTTCTTTGCGTATGTTCCAATTATTTGACATTGTATGTCTTATGTTCGGAGAAGCTTGGCCAAATAGAGCTCTAGCTCACAAAACCCAACCATAAGTGTTTCTATATTAACAATAGGTAGAGTCACTTATTGTACGAGTATCACTTGTGGTATCACCTGTGGTAATAGTGTCAAAAAATTAAGTATAATAGTGTATAGTCCAAAATAAATTCCGCGCCAAGAACCTTCACCGAAATACCTCAAACACAAACATATATTCCGCAAGGTATATGGAGTAAAGTAAGAACACCCACATTCAGAGAGAACACGTGGTGCTACTGAGAACTTAAGAAAATATAAGTATGTTGCTTAGATGAACACATTGCTGGTATTAGTAATTGCAATGTCCTCGGCGGAGCCTACAATTCAGGTGATTGCGAGATCGGCGCTTCGACCTGGCTAAAGACCGTCGTGTTCACTAATGGTGACTGGGGCACGTTAAATAGGTCGTGGTCACAATGTCCCCCATGTTCCCATACCAAATCAATACATCTGGGGGTACCTGATCAGGGGGTTATCGGCCTCTGATTGTGATCTAAATTACGATATGTGTGAGTGAATGGATGCATGAAAGGGACCTTCCTGTAAAACGGATGTGTCATGTATGCCGAGCAAAGTCGGACTTCCTCCCAATGGGACTCAATAACATGGAAGGCGCACCCCTCGCCCTTTGCCGTCTTCGACGGGCCTGGCACTCTTCTGGTCTGTCAGTGTAGGCATAAGAAACAACAACAGGAATTACATGTTTTGCTGTTAAAAGCACGAGAAAGCCAAACAGAAACTCTACAAATAAGAAACTAATCGACTTCCAATAGGAGACTACTAAACCTGTAAATCTTTACAAGGAAAGGCGCGGTGTCTCCCGTGGCAAAATGTGCGTTAACAACAACGTAATATAAAATGTACTGACTTCTAACCCTCATGTTGGGGCCTCACATCGTGCAGACATTCTTGGTGTTGTGTAGGATGCAATGTGACAGCAGTGAACAAACCAAGCATGTTTCATTGGATTGAGATCAGGTGACCTTGCTTGATACGAATTTAGTATAATCCCTTCTGGTGGTTGTCTCGACGAGGTATCTCGTTATTAGCAAAACCGACCAGAACTTGTTCTCGTCATAAAAAGATCGGAATTATATTGATGACAAGATATCTCGTCATTAGCAAATTGGTTAGATCAGGAACGAAATATCTCGTCGAAACCACTTGGAGGGTAATTATTCGACATGTGTGTTGTTGTTGTTTATCATGCCTACACTGGCAGACCAGAGGAGTGTCAGGCCGTCGAAGACGGCAAGATGGTGCGCCTTCCATGTTATTGAGCCCCATTGGGAGGAAGTCCGACTTTGCTCAACATACATGGCACATCCGTTTTACAGGAAGGCCCCTTTCATACATCCATTCACTCACACATATCGTAATTTCGATCCCCCAATCAGAGGCCGATAACCCCTTGATCAGGTACCACCAGAGGTATTGATTTGGTATGGGAACATGTTGGACTTTGTGACCACGACCTATTTAATGTGCCCCAGTCACCATTAGTGAACACGACGGTCTTTAGCCAGGTCGAAGCGCCGATCTCGCAATCATCAGAATTGCAGGCTCCGCCGAGGACAGAACCCACAACCCTTTTGATGCGAGCCCGACGCTCTACTGACTGAGCTACCGCGGCTCACGACATGTGTGTATGGTGATAATACGTTGAGAGGAATTACTAGTTATTTACACGTAACTACGCTATTAGAAGTGATTCGTTTGAATTAAGAATCAAAAATGGCGTTTGCTTCTTAAAGTAGGAAAAATATTTAAATGCAGGAAAAATTTTGTAATAAAAGTAGAAATTCAAAAATTTTGATTAGGTTAAAATTAGTTATTGATGTATACATTTTCTTGCACATATAGTTTTAGACAAGAGTTCCCATTAAGATGTGTATTCGGGTGTTTTCATAAACTGTTATACATTATTTTACCACTCTTTTAAAAATGATTTGGAATTTTTATAAATTTTTAATTGTAAAGTAGATGCCGGTGAGAATTCGATCGTTCTTAAGCAGAGAAAACAAAAATACAAATACAAAAATAATACAAATATTCAAAGTAAATAAATAAATAAAAAGACAAATACAATAAAAAGAGGGCTATTTGAATGAAAACATGTTCTTAAGCCTTCTAGTTTTAGAAATATTTATATTTCTTTAAATATTCAGATTCCATTGCAGTTTTATGGAACAAGTAAAATACATGTATCTCGAAAAAACGACTGGCGATACATGATATATTAAAGGAATAAAAAAAAACTATTTTGCCTTGTAACACACATTTGAAATTAAAAAGCAATTTCAAAGAACATTTCCACTCTCAAATTGGTATCAATATTTTTCTTCTCCCCTGTTGACTTAAGAAATTTGTTAGCAGCAATACTGAGAAATGTTAACTGAACCCCAGGTTTTATTTTATTTTGAATTTTTCCTTGCTCGGGAATCCACGGTTGAATGGAGATACTTGGAATACCGTATCCCCAACGCCGATACAAGTTAAAAATTCAATCAAAGACCGCAAAGCTCTTTTGTTCAATTCCAGTTCTAACAATTTTTTAAAGTGATAAGGCTGAACAAAACAGGCTCGGTTCGGGAGGGCGGGCAAGAATTGTTGGTCTTTCGACTCGTGTAAGAAGCGTGCTTTTAAGCCTATTGTTGTGCTGGGGAACCAGGGAAAATTTATTTTCTCGTCTCTTTGAAATCTTTTTATTTTGTTTTTCTGCCGTTTGCTGAAGTTTGATGAAGTCGGATATAAAATCTCAGCCTTCATCAAAACTGGAAAAAAGTAATGAAAAGTGACACAGATATTGTAAGAAAATTTGTACGCTTTTTGGAGATGTGTTTTCTTATCTCATTTGATTTTGAGATCCACGAAGCTGCTATTCTGTCATGCTAATCAAAAAGGCAGTATCTCCATGTTTGATCCATGCTAGTTTACGTTTCCTACTTGACGTGTAATAAGCATCTGATTCCTACCACTAGATAGTAATATGATCACTTAAACAATTGTTAATGTAGTATGCTTTTTCTGTTTTCAAGCGTGTTTTGAGCGTATCAGATATTTTTAGACTCAGTATATTCACGAATGTTAAACCCAGACAATTAAAGATACGTTGGAGAAGTGGATATACAGCATATTTGGAGATGTGTTGTAAGAGATCCTAAAAGTACGTCAAAAGCCACATTGTACAAAAAAGATGGTATTTAGTTGCTAAGCTATAAGAATTACTAATGTTAGGTTCCGTGAATATTTTAGGTTGGTTTGTTCCGTGCAGTGGAGGGGAAAATGATTTTTCTCTAAACATGATAATCTGCCGTTCTTGTCAAGATGACAGTATCTCCAAGTTTGATGCTTGCTAGTTGACGCGAGATAGGAATTTGATAATTAACATTAGAAAGCAGTCTGACCACCCAGTCGACTGCTAATGGAATTATTTATACTGTTTCAACTGCTATGAGACATCATGTATTTTTATACGCCAGTATATTCACAAACAAAATCTAGATGATTAGAGATACGTTTGAGGAGACAATGAAGGTACATTATTTTTGGAGATACGTCGGAGGAGATAGAGTAAAAGAGATAGAGAGAAATATACGGTGAAAGAGATACTGGTGATATGGTCGGTGGTCACGTTATCCGAAAAAGATTTACTACCCACGAAATAATTATAATACCGGTATATTGAAGTGAAGGTATAAAAGTATTTTTATTTGCTATATACATTACTAAGGTAAGTTTACGTTAATATTCTAAGTTAGTATATTCCGTGCAGTAGGTATAATAATTTTTTCTCCAAATATATAATATTATGTCGTGCTAATAAAAACGTCAGTACCTTAAGGTTGGATTCCTAATTCGTTAACGTTTATTTCTTGACGTGTAATAAGTGTCTGATACTTCACATTAGATAACGGTGTGATCACTCAAACAACTGTTAATGGGATACGTTAATCCTGTTTTCAAACGTTATGATCCGTTGTTATCAAGCTTTATTACCACCGGATGTTTTCTTCAAATATATAGTATATATTCTGTCGTGCTAATCAAATAGGCATCTCAAAGTTGGATCCTCGCTCGTTGACATTTCTTACTTGACGTGAAATAAGTGTTTAATACATTTTTTACTCAAGATAGCAATGTGATCCCTCAAACAACTCGAACACTTGTTATTAAGCGTTATTACCATCAGATATTTTTTAAGCAATAGATTCATACATAGGTTAAAACTAGACGACTGGAGATAGGGGAGATACAGCATTTTGGAAGATACTGTAGATAAATCATTTTGGGAGAAACTGTAGATAAATCATTTTGGGAGAAACTGCAGACCAGTCGGAGGTCACATGACCCAAAAAAATATTAATCACCAGCGAAATAACTAAAATAATATCTAAATGAATCTATAAAAAGCATTTTATTCCCAACCTCTTAGTAAAACGAGTGAATAACATTGCAACTTTGCCTACCAAAAAGTAATTCATGTTTCGGGGTTGGGTTACCCTGTTATTTATACTATTATACTGTGCTACCGTTCACAACAATAATAATCTATGGCTTAGAGTTGCGGAATTCGGTACATGCTAGTACTATTTGACTGATTGCCTATTACGGGAAACCGTGAGAGCTGTATTGAGACCATGGGCTTACTTCCATATTTAAAATCATGCAATTGCGAATTTCGACCGCTTGATTATTTTGTGTTGCCTATCCTGTGTTCCTTTTTGTTGAAATGAGGCTGTGCGTCAATGAGGAGTGGATGTAGTGTATGCTGTCTTCAGGTAGTTTTTGGAAGTGATATGCATTGACAATTCAACTACTCATTGTGAAACATACCTAGATATGCGTGTCGAAATTCGCGAACGCCATTTGTTCTTAATAGGAAACCATAGACTCATTTAGCACAAACGAAGCACTAAAAGAAGCATCAAACTCATTTTTGAAACATTGTATCAATTGAGATATATTGATGATTGAATAGCTCGTCCCTTGTGTGTGCGTGTTAATTCACTAGTGCAATGTTGATTCAACTACCTTCTAATTACATGTACCGTATTTATAAATAGAGCTATGCAGAGAATATAGAATTAATACTCGAACAAAAAAGTGCTGTGTAATTAAATTTGTGAATTGTGGTAGAATAAGAATAAAATAGAGAAATAGAAAGAAGCGTAAACTGTGTTAACTGTAGTTTGTCTAAAGTACCAGTAAAAGTTTTCTCCCTAAGCAATATATTCAATTTAAACAGAGTTATCCAGCTTGTGTACAAATTAATATAGACAGTTCAGTGATGTAAAGTGTAATGCGTTAAATAAAATGGAGTAATTCAATTTATAGTAAAGAATAACGAATTATTGAGAAAAAAGGAGCAGTGATTTAATATAAAAGTCTAGTTTAGTGTGACTTCAAAAATCCTTTATTTTCAAAGCTTTGGACTTAGTGTCTACCAAAAAAAAAAAGGATTGTAAGACATTTGATGCCAAATTCCTTCTCATATACACCAAATCTATGTTTTATAATAAAGGAAAAACTAAACCTTTTTTTTGTTTTTCAGCGGTAGTTTTTCAGGTTAGTTTTCAGATCCAATGTTTTGAGATTCTTTACTAGTGTAAAGTTTTCTTTTTTGTTATAGTGTTTTTTAAATAAGGGCAAAAATGAAGTACTGTTTAAGATTGTATAGGTAGGGGACAGTAGATTTTCAAACCCACCAAAATTCGCCAAAAAATTGATTTTTTAATTTTAGTTTCAAAAACTAATTAAAATAAATTAACAACACTGAAATACTCGCTGCCCGTGTCACTAAATTTTTTAGAGTTGCTTCTAGACAAGAAATGTGGAAAGGTTAAATTTATAACTTTCAGCAATGGAGTAAAACTGGATTTATTTTCGTTAAGGAAAGTAAAGTGAAGGTAAAAAACCAGGAATATTAAGATGTAAAATAAACAATAAAGGACAGACTAAGTATGGTAGAAGGAACAGTAATGGTATAAACCAGTGCATTAAGTTCAGCAAAAACAAATTAATAATCAACGACACTAAAATACTCACTTGCACGTGCCACTAAATTTCTTGGAGTTGTTTTTACATAAAAAAGAGAAAGTTGAAACTCATAATTAGTGAGTCCGGAGTGAAATCGAATATCAAGTTGCGGAGTAAAGAATAAATCGGAATAATAAGATGGAAAATAACCAAATTAAACAAAGGTCTAAGTGTTATAGACGGGTAATGCATACCGCAGCTGTATTAACTCTCAAAGAAATAAGTTAATAGCCAACGGCAGGAAATACACGCCGCACGTGACACTAAATTTGTCAGTTGATTTTAGATAACGAATGGAAAGATCGAGTTTATAAATTTCCGAATTGAGGAAAATCGGGTATCAAATTATATAAGGTGAAACAAATCAGGAATATTAAGAAGGAAAGTGAACAGTTGAACGAAGAAAAGAAAGACTAAATATGGAAGAGGGGTAGTGATGCATACAGTAGCGAAGAATTCGCGAAAGACATAATTTATGAGCTAACAACCGGCATAATCAACGACACTAAAATACTCACTGCACGTGCCACTAAATTTGTTAGAGTTGTTTTTAGATAACAAATGGAAGGTGAGTTCATAATTTGCGAATCTCGAGTGAAACCGAATATCAAGTTATGGAGAAAGGAATAAATTAAAGTATTAAAATGGAAATTAAACAAATGAAAGAAGATGTTAAGTATGGTAGAAGGTTAATGCGTATTAACTCTCTCAAAAATAAGTTACGAGCCAATGACACGAAATACGAGCTGCACGTGCTTCTAAATTTGTTAGAGTTGTTTTTAGATAACAAATGGAAGGTGAGTTCATAATTTGCGAATCTCGAGTGAAACCGAATATCAAGTTATGGAGAAAGGAATAAATTAAAGTATTAAAATGGAAATTAAACAAATGAAAGAAGATGTTAAGTATGGTAGAAGGTTAATGCGTATTAACTCTCTCAAAAATAAGTTACGAGCCAATGACACGAAATACGAGCTGCACGTGCTTCTAAATTTGTTAGAGTTGTTTTTAGATAACAAATGGAAGGTGAGTTCATAATTTGCGAATCTCGAGTGAAACCGAATATCAAGTTATGGAGAAAGGAATAAATTAAAGTATTAAAATGGAAATTAAACAAATGAAAGAAGATGTTAAGTATGGTAGAAGGTTAATGCGTATTAACTCTCTCAAAAATAAGTTACGAGCCAATGACACGAAATACGAGCTGCACGTGCTTCTAAATTTGTTAGAGTTGTTTTTAGATAACAAATGGAAGGTGAGTTCATAATTTGCGAATCTCGAGTGAAACCGAATATCAAGTTATGGAGAAAGGAATAAATTAAAGTATTAAAATGGAAATTAAACAAATGAAAGAAGATGTTAAGTATGGTAGAAGGTTAATGCGTATTAACTCTCTCAAAAATAAGTTACGAGCCAATGACACGAAATACGAGCTGCACGTGCTTCTAAATTTGTTAGAGTTGTTTTTAGATAACAAATGGAAGGTGAGTTCATAATTTGCGAATCTCGAGTGAAACCGAATATCAAGTTATGGAGAAAGGAATAAATTAAAGTATTAAAATGGAAATTAAACAAATGAAAGAAGATGTTAAGTATGGTAGAAGGTTAATGCGTATTAACTCTCTCAAAAATAAGTTACGAGCCAATGACACGAAATACGAGCTGCACGTGCTTCTAAATTTCTTAGAGTTGTTTTTAGATAACAAATGGAAAGATGAAGTTTATAATTTGCAAATCACAAGTGAAATCGACTATCAAATTACGGAGAAAGGAATAAATCGAAATATTCAGATAGACAATAAACAAATGAAACAAGAAGATAAGAGTAGAAGATGGGTAAATGCATACAACAGCGTATTACTATCTCAGAAATAGTTATAAGCCAACTACAAGAAATACGCGCTGCACAGACCATTACATTTTTTAGAGTTGTTTTTAGATAACAAATAGAAAGATGAAGTTTATAATTTTGCAAATCTCAAGTTAAATCGACTATCAAGTTACGCAGAAAGGCATAAATCGAAGTATTAAGATGCAAAATAAACAAATGAAACAAGGAGCAAAGCATGACAGACGGGTAATACATACAACAACATATTAATTCTCAGAATTAAGTTAATAGCCAACCATAGGAAATACACACTTCACGTGTCTCTAAAATTTAGATAACAAATTGATTAATTAGTTTTTAGATAACAAATTGAAAGGTTAAGTATATAATGTCCAAATCAATCGAATATCAAGTTAAGGTAGGTAATTAACAAAACTGGAGTAACTCAACGGGCTATTGGTGACGGTCCAAGATCAATCCCGAATGGAAAGAGCCAACTCAAGACAAGGAGAAAAGGTAAACTCAGAAATATTAAGATGAAAAAACAAACAAATGAAGCTAGAAGCTAGCTAAGTACAGCAGACGCGTAATTCATACAACAGCGTATTAACTCTCAGAAATAAGTTATGAGTCAACGACAGAAAATACGCTCTGCGCGTGCCTTTAAAAAAAATTTTAGAGTTGTTTTTTACCACACCAAGCAAATAATATCTGTTCAAACTTGAGTTAAATTATTTTCAACTCTTTGTTGCGCCTCACAATGCAGGCCTACAAACTCCTAAAAAGCTTCTATTACACCGATCAAATGCGCTTTGTTAAAACCTGCTGCTATCAAAAGGGGCTACCATAATCATGTGCAGCAAAGCCAGTGCTTATCGAATTGTATTTTTATGATCCCCTTCAACCCGAGATGGATAATGGCGGATTTTCAAAGTTTGGAAATTTATGGCCGAGCTTTTATGAATATTCATTGGAGTCGTTACAGCAGGTTGTAGCCAAGGCGTTTCATTTTGCCGCCTGAATGTTTTAAAGGCCTGTTTTATCATTTTTATTCCGCCCGCCATGATAAGGCGTTTTTACAGTATAAAAATACTCGCGGGTGTGATAAAAGTAAATCAGTTGTTTCCCTTTTGACTTATGTCAAGAAGGGCTTCGAGACAGCCAAGACGCCTTCGAACCTTTTCATTTATCTTCGGTAATTTATAAGACTTTCTGCGGATCTTCGTCATTTTATTGTCTTAGTTTGCGTTTTATCACCACCATTATCTGGAGATTTATTTTTCATCGGCGGGTTCCTTTGCTTCATTTCCGGGTACCAGTGCTCCTTGACGTTTATTAATTCATAGTGCTGCTGGAGAATTCCGTTTTTTGCAAGAAAATTGAGCGCTTTGTCCCTCTTGTGTGACGCTTATTATATATGGTTAATAAAACCATTTTCGTTAGGACGAGATAGTCGTTTATTTATGACTCTCAGGAGTGTGAAGAAAACGGTAACTGAAAAAGCACTTTCGTGTTCGAAAGCTGGGTGTAGCATACTAACTCCCGAAATTTTAACTTGTTTTAGTTATTCTAAATAATTGATAGTAGAGATAAGCCTGAAAATCTTCGCATTGACTAAAACATGAGACTTCTACATTCTACAGCAGATTTAGCCATTCTCAGATCTATTCAATTAAATTTCAGCGCTGGTATGTTTGCGCCAAAATTTACCAGTTTCTAGTTTGAAATTAAACTTACAAAGCAAATGGGAGACCGGGAAAATCACGCCACCTTAAGAAAATATGTTATTTCTTTTCTGTGAAGTAACCTAACATTTTAAATAAGGGGACTATTTAGTTTTACAGTTTCTTACGCATTGCACAAATACGTTAACAAAGCTTATATGGGTTTTTTGCGTTACTTAAAAAGGAATTTTAAAAACATTTACATAGTGGCGTGATTACTCTGGTACCGAGGTAATTCCCTCCTGGTTTTGATGCCATCCTCTTGCAAACTAAAAACAGGGAACTTGAGATAAAATTAGAAGCAATGAACAGCAGTTAAGGTATCCAAACACGTTGGAGACCCATATTTTTTTAATGTGGTATAGAAACATTTTAATGATATTTTTATGTTTAGTGTTATTAAACAATCGCATTAGGCTATTAATGTTTAAAATATATATTAATAATTTTGTAAACATGATGACTATGTACACAATTTTAAAGACATTTGTCAAAAACTTCAAATGTGCTACATAAAAATCTATTCAAACAATATGAAAAATGATGCTAGCAAAATAAATTACATGCATTTTTCTAAGGAATTAACTAGAATCGAAAGTATATTTAAAAAAAACATTTTACAAGCGATCGAAAAATGAATATAAGATTTTTGATAGTTTCGCAGTCCTATTTCTTAAATAAATTATCATAATTTAAAAACTTTTCAACTGAGCGTAGTTATTTTTTAGTTCATTCCCTTGACAAGATTATAAAGAACAAGTTCTCAAAGTTTTACAAAAATATATCAATAACTTTTTATGTTATAACATTTGAAGTGCGGAAATAATGCATAAATATTAATTTAGAGTGCTTTTACTTATTTGTGTAAACAATTTTGTTCTTCACTTATCTTTTAAAATGTTTAAATATTTACAAAAGAGAAACCATTTAAGCATTTGAGAAAACTTTTAAAAATTATCTTTGCAATTATATTTAAATTTAAATTATGACAGGTTTTTGGTCTTTTAACAGGCACTTTCGATGTTTTCCATACCTACTTCCGTTTTTTCGCCCAACTTGTTTAAAATCTTAATATCTCTGCAACTAATTAGCTTAGGGAAAAAAATCTAATATATTTTGGAAAGTCAAATAAATACTGTATCAAATAAGAACAAAAACTGTCCTTTGGAATTTTTGGTCAAAAATGACATTTTGAACGTGTTTCGATACCTTAAAGAAACGTGTGTACTCAACTGTTTTTTAGTTATTATAACAAGAAACTAAATGTTTTTCAGATTCCTTAAACATTACAAACTTTTTGAGGGACTGATTACATTTTTTGTAGTCATCAGTAAAACTATTTTGCCTCACAAAAGTCATTCACAAAAGTAATATATATATATATATATATATATTCTCAGCCAAGTCAAACCTAATTGCAATCGGCATGCGAACACTTGCCACAAAAAGTGTCCACTGGTACCACATTTCATTTGTGCCAAATAATCTCCACAAATTATGCAAATTTCAACGTCTTTTGAAAAAACACCAAACACATCGTCATCTGAGTTATCATTACTCAGTCCAAGTCCTTTTCTTCTAAATCGTCGTCATCAGTAGAAGATGTTTCAAATGTTAATATGCGACTGTAGGTCTTTTTTTCTTGTTTTGAAATCCAGAATTTTTAGCTTCATTTGTCATTAGGTCATTAGTTTTAAACACTTTCACGTGGGGTTATGCCTCTACCACTGTGGTATTGTCCCGGTTATAATGGCGTCATTACCCTAGTGGGACAATACGGCGGACTTTCCTAATTCACGACTAATGAAGACGCTTACGCATAAAAATTACGAAACTGAAATGTAACTGCATATTAGTTGAATGCATACACACATTAATTACGGCTATAAATTTACAAAGAAAAACGCTTTCCTCGATTTATGTATAAGACAGAAATTAGAACGAAACCGTAAATAAACAATATTTTCCGGAATAAAACACCTTGATCTACTCAGAACCTTGACGATACTGAGGCAGTTTATCCTGTTACTCGCTAGAGTTCAGCACTCATCGCGACCTCACCATCGGTTATACAGGGTGTAAATAAAAGAATGTTCCAGTTTCAATGGCATTTTATAAGAGTTTAATTTAGACTATTTACAGCAAATCATATATCAAATTGAAGGTAAACTCTCCTAGTTTTCCTTACAAATGTTCAATATGTGCATCTTAAGTTATACGGCATACAATCAACCTAAAGTCCAATTCTTCCCACACTTTGGTTAACAAGTCCGGAGCAATAGTCTCTTCAAATCTGTGTCTCAACTCTGGCAAATCATTAGGTAGCGGCGGAACGTAAACACGATCTTTTATAAATCCCCAAAGGAAAAAATCTCATAGCGTTATGTCAGGTATACGTGGAGGCCAGCGAAAAAGAGCTCTGTTGTCTCGACCACTACGACCAATCCAACGGTCCGGGACTTCGAAGTTCAACCACTCTCGTACAAAGAGATTCCAATGGAGAGGGGCTCCATCCTGTTGCCAAATAAAGTTTACAGGTTCATCCTCTACTAATAGGGGAAAGATCCATTCTTTCAGCATTTCCAGATAAGCCATCCCTGTTACGGTAAGAATTGGAATTTAGGTTGGATGTGTGCCGTATAACTAAAGGTGCACATATTGAACATTTGTAGGAAAAACTAGGTGAGTTTACCTTCAATTTGATTTATGATTTGTTGTAAATTGTCTAAATTAAAATGTTATAATATACCATTGAAACTGGGACATTCTTTTATGGACACCCTGTAGTTTGCTGGTAACATAGAATGGCGGCATAATCCCGTATGGCGCCATTCCCACTGCCTTTCCTATGGCCAAGTAATATTGTTGCCACCATGTATAACTAAGGAACTGATAGTAAATATTATCCTGAAAATCTTTGCAATAACTTAACACACGTGACGCTAAACTACATTTTACAAGAGATTTAACCATTTCCAGACCTATTTAATAAACTTCAGCAGCTGCACTTGTGTATACATCAAGATTTAGTATAATTTCTAGAATGAAATTAAGTTTACAAAGCTTATGAACAAGTAATATTTTGGCAAGAGGTTTACAAAGCAACTAATAATACATATTACGTCTAAAAAACTGCAATAACTGAAACATGACGAATTCAAGCTACATTTAGTATCACAGAACTATTTGACTAATTTGCAGTAAACTGGTATGAATGCATCAAACTATAGCAATACTTCTGGTTTCGAATGAAATTTACCAAGTTGTATGACCAAATAATAGTGTATAACTAAGTAATTGGTAGTAAATAATAACGTAAAAATCTTTGCAATAGCTAAAATATGACGAATTTAAGCAGTATTTATAGTCTCCTCAGATCTACTTGAATTAACTTCAGTAACTATAATGGTATGGAATACGTCAAAATGCAATCTTTTTCAGGTTTAAAATGAAATGTACTAAGTTAGGCACATAATATTGTTACTAAGATGTACAGCTAAAATTCTAACCAAATCTTTTTTCACGTGTATCTTATTACCCAATAATCGAAATGACTTTTCTTCTCTTTGCTCAACTGGCATTTTTTACCCCTTTTCTTTTGCATTACAATAAAACAGGAAAGTAATTGACATTGAGTGTTTGGATTATTTTACTACATACTACTAGTACGGGATTAACAACGCGCGTTCTAAAATCAGTCCAGCCCAATAATGTCGTGTAGACGTGGGTTTGTGCATGTTAAACGCCTTGGACGTTTTCAGAGTGGAGTACCAACTCAGGTTTTGACCTATTCATCTGACCATGGTTCAAAATTACGATGTCCTCGGATCTTTCACTTCGCGATTGATCCTAGACCGTCCTCAATAGACCGTTGTCCTGCTTTAGTTCAACAAAAATTTAACTACTAATTAAGTTGGAAAATAAGGATCACAATGGTCTTATACAAGTATCACGCGCGCCATTTTATTTTGTAATCTCACGAGGCTAATTTATAGGTATTTTAATTAACGTCGTACTGGAGCAACACGACAGGGTATTGGCGCCTGTCCGGGATCAATTCCAAAGGGAAATATCATAGGAAAACACCACGTAATTTTGAACCACGGTCAAATGACGAAGCAACACCTGAGCTAGAGGCTCTTTTGGACTGAAATGGTTGCGAAACCACTGCTGTAAATGCTTTCACCGTCGATTTCGTGATTAATATGCATCCTCAAGTTTCCTCAACCTTCCAAGTGGTTTGTATTGATACATCGTTCATGAAAACCTAACCAATTTTGCCTATGACGAAATATCTTTCTTTTATGAATTGTTGAGTTTTTTGATGATGACATCAAGATCAGGTCAGTTTTTCTGCTAATGACGATAGCTCTCATCCATCAAGATCTGGGACTTCAAGGGTCATCTCCTTGAATGTGTGTACGGGCTTCACAGACTCAAGGTACTCTAGTGATCTATTCTTTTCCCATATGAGGTATATACTGTCTTTAGTAAACACGGTGGTCGATTTCACGGTATATTCAAGTGATCATTTCCAGCGTTCATCCCCGTTATTTGACAGTGGTTCAAAATTTCAAAATGTTGTCTAAGGATACGTTCGGGATTGATCCCGGACAGTAGCCAATACCCCGTCGTGTTGCTCCAGTGTAACGTTAAAGCAACTACCTGGTCAGTTTTACTGATGACGACATACCTCTTCGAGACAACTACCATATATAAATAAAAACACATGTAGGACAACACAAATTGCCTTTTCATTTCTAATAGGCAAATTTTTCTCGCATTATATCTCTTCTTCTTGACCCTCAAGAAGTTCGATATATCCAGGGCGTTGCTGGTTTATTTCAGGTAATGGTAATGGTAATTTTAGTTAACGTCGTACTAGAGCAATACAACGGGCTATTGATGACGGTCCGGGATCAGTCCCTTAAGGGAAATATCCGAGGACAACACCTCGTAATTTTGAACCACGGTCAGATGACGAAGCTACACCTGAGCTGACACCCCACTCTCCAAACTTCCACGCCAACCCAACGTGAGGACTTTCGGCCACGACAGATTTAAGGTGTACCAGCCGCCTCTACACCATACGCTTACAAACATCCATGCCCGGACCCGGATTCTTACCAGGAACCTTCCGATCTAGAGGCTAACACCTTAACCACTATACCGGTTGGTCGGCGGTTTATTTCAGGTAATGGCTCATGAACTGCTTGCTTCTTGATTCTGATTTCCTTAACTATAACCCAATCTTCCAACTTCTTGCCAAGCTGTACTAACATGGAAAGAAATTTCGCCCACCAAATCTTTGAAAATGACCTCATGCCGGCCTTCCTGTCCCTTTCCCTATCAGCCGCCCCAAGATTACTGCAATAAAACATCCACAGCTTTCTTTCGGGAGTCGCGAACGAGGCCCACTTTGCCAAATGACAAAAGAGAAGTCCAGAAATCGCTCTTATTGGATCATGTGCGATACTTTTTATCACTTACAACAGCCACGATAAGTGCCATATTGAAGTCATTGCCGAGCAAAATTGCTGCGTGAATTCATCACATAGTTATTAAGCCATCCGAGCTTATGGGGTATGGTGGATTGAGCCCAGATAGAATGTGGCACTGAATCTGGAGGAGCTCTTGCTCGGGGATTTGCGAGGGGAACAGAAATTGATATGATTTGATCTATAGTAACTTTCTACTCGCGGGGACTAATTAGACACATCGACCTAACTAATAAAAGAGACGAAGCATATGTTCACAGCTCATTGTTATTTCTCCCGATCGCTCGGGTTGGAAATCTCTGAATAAGTGCCAGATTCAACTGAAACGTGCTCAATCTCGACTGAAAGCGCCACGAGCGAGTGTTATTTTGGAATTCATTCAGCCGTATCAACACGATCGAGGCTGTTAGGGTTACCACAGAAGCAAGATGATTGCTGAACTGGTTGTGACGTCACAAGATCGTCAATTGACCAATACGAGAACGTGAAATTGCACCTTGTTTGTTTAGTATTTTTTAGCGGTTCAGTATCTCTCTGAGAGTTCTACGAACGAGACATTGTTGGTAAAACCTATTCCTTGATTTCGCTTGATATTCTGATTCACCAGAGTATCCCCAAATGAGAGTGAACAGTGGTATCTAAAAATACAAAAAGCAGAATAAGAAATTGTTTGAACAGTTGGAGATTATTTCTTATACTGTAAATGATTGACCATGTTTTCGTACATGTGTGTGTATCGCGTTGTTTTCCATCGAAAGATATATTTTTATATTCGAAGGTCCTTTTTTTTATTATACTTTACAAACAACTGCTCCTTCATATTCACCCGCGTGATATCCGCCATGTTGCGAAAAAACGTCAACACAAAGCATACTCGGGACGCGGAGAGGAGTAGAAAATTCTCGATCAGTGAATCGAGTATGAAAGATCGAGTCGTTTCAGTTGACTTGAAACATCAGTGTTAAGCCGCGGCCAATAGTTCCGTGGCGACATGATAGAGAAATTGTTGCAGTTGAATCTGCCCTAAATGTTGATGACAACGTCGCACTAGAGTTCAAACTCGATTTAAACCAAGAACGTCATATTCGCGGCCTCATTGCTATTGAGAGGATCTTCAAAAAGTGTGGCCAACAAGTCGACTGCCGCCCAAGCGGTATAGTGGATAAAGCACTCTGCTCCCACGCTTTGGGTTCGTGGTTCGATTCCCGACTAGGACTACTGCCCTAGGGCTGGTTGTATGTGATGTCCGAGAAAGAAGTCAGACTCCCGCCCAAGTGGTTCCTCACCAAAAAGTGGATAGCTGCACCCCTTATGTCTTTACCAGTGATCAATTTGTGTGTTTGTAAAATAAAACCTGTATTCTTCTTCTGTGTCTGTCCTACTTCAGATCACTGGGCCTGATCTCGTGTTTCACAGTTCAGAAGACACACGTCAACAACAACAAGTCGACTAGCAGTCACGTGACAGCTCTGTAAAATTGACTTTATCAGAAATTGAATATCAGAAACTTTATCGCTTGGTATTGGAGATAAACATATTATTGTAGGCTAGATATGTAAATGCACATTTCTTTAGAAAGGATACAAAAAGGGTAAATTCGCCAGTCTACTACTTAGATCACGGGGATCAATCAGATGCTGAATCAATGGATGGACGTTTTCTATCGTATCATGTACCAATCAGATGATGAATGTTAGGTTTCACCGAGCTGCGAAAGTAATCTAAAAGTAACATTACTACTAGTTTTGGTCACATGATCCTGGTCACATAATCCTGGTCACATAAAAAGGCTACCATTGCTCACACTACTTTCATATTTCCTCTATGGAATGGAAGTTTGGAGAGAAGCGAGCTAAGGGTGTCGATGCCGTCATATGACAGTGGTTCAAAATTACGAGGTGCTGTTTCTCGGATCTTTCAGTTCGGGATGGATACTACATCGTCGACAATATCCCGTTGTGTCGCTCCAGTGCTACATGAATTCAACTACTCACCTACCTAGGGCATAGCATCGTATTTCGTTATTTTTTTTTCGGTTAGATGCTGAGATCAACACCTTAGATGGTACCTGACTCTCCAAGCTTCCACGTCACGCTAACGTGAAGACATTTGAAGCCACGATAGATTCACTGCACGATAGACGTGCACGACTATCGTCACACTGTCGGCGTCGTATACGACGATCTTTGGTAGGATGGAGTTTCAAACTCAGATCCCTCTGGTTGCCAAATACGCTAATCTTCCATTCAGGCCTTCGCGGTTCGCAGATGCTTGAGATCAAGCACACAAGTCGAAATATGTATGTGTTACCGCTAAAGTGCAGTAATCAGTTATTCTACAGTTTATCTAGGTAATGTTCAGATTAACTAGGGTGATCCGTTAAAGTGCGGAAAAGTGTTCTTCCATTTCTCAAATTTCCTACGTAATCTGCAAATTACCTAGATAATCTGCACATTACCTACTACGCACTCGTTAAAGTGAAAATAAGATCTTTGCTGGAACAACGGGAACGTACAGTCAATACATCATACCTTTGAATTATTCGATAATCTCGAGATGATTCTTTTTTCTTGGAAACTTTTATTCGCTTTACATCTTCACTTATGGGTAAGGGTAAGGGTAAGGGTAATTTTAGTTAACGTCGTACTAAAGCAACACAACGATCACTTATGGAACCATACTTTCGTTTTATCATTAAAACACTTTGCCGACCAACCGGTATAGTGGTTAAGGTGTTAGCCTCTAGATCGGAAGGTTCCTGGTTCGAATCCGGGTTCGGGCATGGATATTTGTAAACGTATGGTGTAGAGGCGGCTGGTGCACCTTAAATCTGTCGTGGCCGAAAGTCCTCACGTTGGGTTGGCGTGGAAGTTTGGAGAGTGGGGTGCCAGCTCAGGTGTTGCTTCGTCATCTGACCGGGGTTCAAAATTACGAAGTGTTGTCCTCGGATCTTTCCCTTCAGGGACTGATCCCGGACCGTCGTCAATAGCCCGTTGTGTTGCTCTAGTACGACGTTAACTAAAATTACCATTACCATTACCATTACCATTAAAACACTTTTATATTTTAAATCTTCGCTAAAGAGGTTTGCTAAGAATATTTTCTTCATTTTACCCACCAATTCGATGCTTGCTTACATATTAGGAGTTAAATTTATCTGATTTAAAAAAGATCACGACACAAATTCACGCGCTAACAGGCAGAAACGAATTTGAAAACCGAATTAGCTATGCTACGTACTGGCAGCCGACGCAAATTATGAGAAATAAAAACAACCGGCGACGACAAGACGCTGGCGAAACCAAACTAAAACTAAAAGGTAATGGTAATGCTAATTTTATTCAACGTCATACTAGAGCAATACAACGGGTTATTGACGACGGTCCAGGATCAGTCCCTTAAGGGAAAGATTCGAGGACAACACGAGGTAATTTTAAACCACGTAAAACTAAAAGAGCAGGGTGAGGGGGAAGGTGTAGGGAAAGGAACTAATGGAAACAAACTTTGAAACTTTAACGATACGGAAGCCGCTAAGGCTAGGTTAAATGCGAAAAACTCTTGATTCCGCACGTTAACGGAGCTAATCAAATTAATCTGTAGATCAGCCACGTAATGCGTACATTAACGGCTTTCGAGCTCTAGCGGTAACATATGTACTAACTCTACCTGTATCTATCTTCAAAGCTCGGTAGGTAGCTATTAACGTCGTACTAGACCAATACAACGGTGGATATTCGCAACGGTCCTGGTAGGTAGGTATTTAATTAACGTCGAACTGTAGCAACACAATGGGCTATTGGCGACGGTCCAGGATCAATCCTCAAAGAGAAAGTTCCAAGGACAACACCACGCAATTTTTAATCACGGTCAGATGACGAGGTCACACCTGATATGGCACCCCACTCTCCAAGTAATTGGAACTAACATAACTTTAAATGTCTACGTTTCATTAATTTTCACGCCAAAGAAAACAGCCCGACTCCTTTATGGAACGAAAATGTTATAACTATATATATAAACAACGTAATCGTAATTTTAGTTAACGTCGTACTACAGCAACACAACGGGTTTTTGAGTACATAAACTACAGTCCGTCAACAAAGTCACACCTGAGCTGGCACCCCACTCTCCAAACTTCCACATCACGCCAACGTGAGAAAATTTGAGGCTACGACAGATTTGAAGTGTACTAGCCTCCTTTGTACACGACGGTCTTTGGTTGGATTTGTCGGATCTTTCCCTTAAGGGATTGATCCCGGACCGTCGTCTAAACCCCTTTGTGTTGCTGTAGTACGTGGTAATGGTAATGGTAATTTTAGTTAACGTCGTACTAGAGCAACACAGCGGGCTATTGACGACGGTCCGGGATCAGTCCCTTAAGGGAAAGATCCGAGGACAACACCTCGTAACTTTGAACCACGGTCAGATGACGAAGCAACACCTGAGCTGGCACCCCACTCTCCAAACTTCCACGCCAACCCAACGTGATGCTGTAGTACGACGTTAATTACAAAATTACCAAATTACCTTTGGTTGGAATTTGAACTCGCAGCCCTCTGGTTGCCATTCCGATATCTTCTAACCGGGCTACCGTGACTTCAATCCTCAATGGTAAGATCCCCGATTCAGCTTCATGAAAATACCATTCATAGAGTCGATATACGAAGTTCCCGTCCAAAGCGTGGAATTCTATTTGGACCATTACAAACAGAAGCCTTGATAGGCTACCGAGCGTCTGCTATATGGAGTTATCGTTCTTTTATGTAGCTATTATTGTCACCGGTCCTCGGAAACTGAAAACGTACCCACTCTCCACTTGTTTAAAACGGTCATTTTGGGGAAAATATGCTGCTTCAATAGAAGAGCTATAACGGCGGACTGTAGTTCTAGCTGAGAATTCGGAGACTATAAAATCCCAGCTTCGGAGGTTAACCAGAAAAATATACGCATTACCGGACAGGCATAATGTGTTATGGAAATATTCCAACTATTTTGGAACGTTGAAAAAGCAGGGGCGAGAAATGTTTATTCCTTTGGAATTCATATCAGAGGGGATATTCCAGATTTGCAATGAGTTGCCGAATCTGCGCTCTCTTCAGCAGTCCCCAAATCGAGGATTTTTGTTCGGCTTTTAGATTGTTCACAGGAAGAATTCTTTCCACGATAGCGCAAAAAATGCTCCCAGTGCGGATACAAATAAACTTTTTTTGCTTCTCACCGATGGCCCTTTTTCATATGCTTTATCACGGCTGATGTTCTCAACCAAAATTTAGCAAATGCAAATTTTTGCGCTGTGTACTGTACAAAATATGCGTGGGAATATTTCATTTCGATTTTGTACGTGCATTTTGATGTTTATGGACTATTTCAGAAATATTAGCTTCGCACCAAAATCTGCGGTGCACCAGTAACAAAATATGCTGCCATTTAGCTAGGTAGTTGATTAACGAAGCACTGGAATAATGCAACTGGCTATTCCATCCAAAAGTTACAGGCCACCAACCAGTATAGTGGTTAAGGTGTTAGCCTCTAGATCGGAAGGTTCCTGGTTCGAATCCGGGTTCGGGCATGGATGTTTGTAACCGTATGGCGTAGAGGCGGCTGGTGCACCTTAAATCTGTCGTGGCCGAAAGTCCTCACGTTGGGTTGGCGTGGAAGTTTGGAGAGTGGGGTGCCAGCTCAGGTGTTACTTCGTCATCTGACCGTGGTTCAAAATTACGAGGTGTTGTCCTCGGATCTTTCCCTTAAGGGACTGATCCCGGACCGTCGTCAATAGCCCGTTGTGTTGCTCTAGTACGACGTTAACTAAAATTACCAATTTTTTACCAAAAGTTACAGATCTGAGAACAACTCTTAATTTTGAACCACTGTAAGATGATGAGATCAACACCTGAGCTGGCACTCCACCTCTTCAAACTTCCACGCCCCACCAACGTGAGGACATTTGAGGCCACGAGAGAATTGCACCAGCCTCCATGCACACGACGGTCTTCGGTTGGACAGAGTTTCAAGAGCTACCCTCTGGTTGCAATCCCTTAATCAGCCCCCTCCCCCACACAAAAATACGACATATTCCTTGCAGTTAATGCCAAAATTTCATCATTACGACAGGTTGGGTTTTATGGCCATAATTGCCCGAGATACGCCGAACGTCAAGTAAATGGACATACACACACAAGGTAGGCAGGTTAGATAGTAGTATCTAACAACGTTAAACTGTAATGTTTAGTAACATAATAATAACTCGAACAGCGGGCTATTGGCGACATTACCGGTTCAATCCCGAAGGAAAACATCCGAGGAAGACACCTTGTAATTTTGAAACTTGGTCAAATGTCGAGGTCAATATCTGAACTGGGATCATACCATTGTCCAAACTTCCTTACCACTCCAACATGTGGACGCCGACCAACCGGTAAGGTGGTTAAGGTGTTAGAGCCCCTAGATTGGAAGGTTCCTGCTTCGAAACCGGGCCAGTGCATGGATGTTTGTAAACGTATGGTGTAGAGGCGGCTGGTGCATTCGATATATGTCGTGGTAGAAAGTCCTCACGTTGGGTTGGTGTGGAAGTTTGGAGAGTGGATTGCCAGCTCGGGTGTTGCTTCGTCATCTGAACGTGGTTCAAAATTACGTATTGTTGTCCTCGGATATTTACCCTAAAGGATTGATCCCGGACCGTCGTCAATAGCCCGCTGTGTTGCTCTAGTACGACGTTAACTAAAAAAATTGTCAAATTTCCCGGATCGTCGCAAATAGCCCGTTATGTTACTCCTGTACGACGTTAACTAACAAATTACCAATTACCTCGGTAATGGTAATTTTAGTTAACGTCGTACTAGAGCAACACAACGGGCTATTGACGACGGTCCGGGTAATGGTAATGGTAATTTTAGTTAACGTCGTACTAGAGCAACACAACGGGCTATTGACGACGGTCCGGGATCAGTCCCTTCAGGGAAAGATCCGAGGACAACATCTCGTAATTTTGAACCACGGTCAGATGACGAAGCAACACCTGAGCTGGCACCCCCACTCTCCAAACTTCCACGCCAACCCAACGTGAGGACTTTCGGCCACTACAGATTTAAGGTGCACCAGCCGCCTCTACACCATACGTTTACAAACATCCATGCCCGAACCCGAATTCGAACCAGGAACCTTCCGATCTAGAGGCTAACACCTTAACCACTATACCGGTTGGTCGGCTGACGACGGTCCGGGATCAGTCACTTAAGGGAACCAATTACCTCGGATATTTCCCTTAGAGAATTGATCCCGGACCGTCGTCAATAGCCCGTTGTGTTGCTCTAGTACGACATTAATTAAAAAATTACCAAATTACCAACGTGTGTACACTTGAAGTCATAATGCATTGTCCCCCACCTACAAGATTGCTTTTAGTTGGATTGAATTTCGAACTCGCAACCCTCCGGTTCCCAATCCGGTAATTTGGTAATTTTAATTAACGTCGTACTATATCAACAAAACGGGCTATTGACGAATATCCGGGATCAATCCCCGAATAGAAAGATCCTAGGTCAACACCACGTAATTTTGAACCACGGTCAGATGACGAGGCCATGAAAGTTGTAAGTGGAATAGATCAGTGCTTTTCAACAATGATGCTTGGTTCTAAATTGATGTTGAATATCCGAATGGTAACTTTGGTAATTTTAGTTAACGTCATACTAGAGCAACACAACGGGCTATTGACGACGGTCCGGGATCAGTCCCTTAAGGTAATGGTGATTTTAGTTAACGTCGTACTAGAGCAACACAACGGGCTATTGACGACGGTCCGGGATCAGTCCCTTAAGGGAAAGATCCGAGGAGAACACCTCGTAATTTTGAACCACGGTCAGATGACGAAGCAACACCTGAGCTGGCACCCCACTCTCCAAACTTCCAACCCAATGTGAGGACTTTCGGCCACCACAGATTTAAGGTGCACCAGCCGCATCTACGAACCAGGAACCTTCCTATCTAGAGGCTAACACCTTAACCACTATGCCGTTTGGTCGGCGTTGAATATCCGAAATGTTAGTCGGGAAATATTTTTGACCCATTTAATATCATAGACTATTTTCTAACGCCATGAAGCATCAGATACTTTCACATGCGTAATATTTTATTAAACTTTAACCCTAGCGTGACCGAATTTAGCATTTGAGTAGGACTTAAATCTTACGTTCCCACATCAGACATTAAAAAAAGTGATTATGTTAGATGATAAATTACCTTCTGAGCGTTATAAACTTATAATCTTGAAGACACGACCTGTTTATTAAGGATTCAACTGCATCTCGTGTTGATTTTACTTGCGTACTAATACTTCATTCATCGTCCATCCTTACACTAATTACGGGCTAAATTATTTTCTTTTCGTGTCAACTCGTGGCCAGTTCAACTCTAATCATTCCAGAAGCCGCAATACATGCGGGTTGAATCTTTTAGCCACAGAAAACTACAGTTGAATGAGCATGCTCAAGCTGATTTTTGGTGTTATAACACATCAAATAGTTTTGTGTTATAACGCATCAAGTAGTTTTGTGTTATAACGCATCAAGTAGTTTTGTGTTATAACGCATTAATGTTCTTGTGTTACAAAGCATTAATGTTTACACTTATTACGCTTTACTCTAATTAGTGCTTCACGCTAATTACGGGCTAAATCATTTTCTTTTCGTGTCAACTCGTGGCCAGTTCACTCTAATCATTCCAGAAGCTGCAATACATGCGGGTTGAATCTTTTGGCCATAGAAAACAGCAGTTGAATGAGCATGCTCAAGCTGATTTTTGGTGTTCTAACACATCAAATAGTTTTGTGTTACAAAGCATTAATGTTTTTGTGTTATAAAGCATTAATGTTTTTGTGTTGTAACGCATTAATGTTCTTGTGTTACAAAGCACATTAATGTTTACACTCATTACGCTTTACTCTAATTAGTGCTTCACGCTAATTACGGGCTAAATCTTTTTCTTTTCGTGTCAACTCGTGGCCAGTTCACTCTAATCATTCCAGAAGCCGCAATACATGCGGGTTGAATCTTTTAGCCGTAGAAAACAGCAGTTGAATGAGCGTGCTCAAGCTGATTTTTGGTGTTATAACACATCAAATAGTTTTGTGTTACAAAGCATTAATGTTTTTGTGTTATAAAACATTAATGTTTTTGTGTTATAAAACATTAAGGTTTTTGTGTTATAAAACATTAATGTTTTTGTGATATAAAGCATTAATATTTTTGTGTTATAAAGCATTAATTTTTTTGTGTTATAACGCAATACATTTTTAGTGGCATGACAGTTTTCTGCTTGCAAGTAGGATTCATCTTTACATGCCAACACCATATTTAAAAAGAACTGATTACACACATCAGATGACTAAAAAGCCTTTTTGGATTTACCATTTCAAAAGCCGCGACCCTATCGGGATTATTTTTTTAGCCAGAGGTGTTCCAAGCAGGTGCTGATAGAGCATGCTGAACTGTTTTCTAGTATAATAAAACATCAGTTGTTTTTACCTACTTACTGGTAAGGCAGTATTCTGGATGTGAGTAGAACTTATTCTTACGTGCCAACATCACATATTAAAAATAAACTGATTACCTTACAGGACAAATCACCTTTTATAATTTTATAAAATTAATTTCGATGAAGTAGATAGGCAGTTAATTAACGCATAAAGGGCTATTGGCGACATTACGGAATCAATCCCGAAGGGGAAGATTAATTTCAAAGATACAGCCTGTTTATTAAAGATTCAGGAGCATTTAATGCTGCTTTTACTAGCGAACTAATTCTTCATTTATTCTCATCCGTCTCCACGCTAATTCCGGAGGTAAGCCAATTTCTTTTGATCAAATCAACATTCAATCAATTGAACATGCTCTTAGTTACATAGTTGTATGTTAGTACTAATTTCGATGAATTCATTCAATTTTCAGGTACATGTAAACATGTACCTGAAAAGCAGAAAACAGAAAAATTATTTAACATGTTTCATTTATTACGCTGCAAACAGGATCAGACAGGATTTCAGTTGTCTTTAGCGTTGTAAAGGATATTCCTATCCAGCGCTCACGATCATTGGCCGTTATGGTTAGCCCCGCCCCCAGTTGTAGTACCTATGAGGGTTTGGAAAATCGCGTACGGGATCAATCTCCTAAAGCTTCGGTTTCCTAAAAAAGCGTAGTCCTTATCTAGCGGCCGTGATGTATAGGTGGGTGACGTCACAAAACGTTGATTATACTAACACATAGTGTTGGTTTCCTATAGAGCGTAACGAAAATGATTCGAGCCGCCATTTCCATGATTGTCGTCATAGCGGTCTCAAACAGTTAGGGAACGTTTTTTCTCTTGTAGCGGCAAGATTTCATTTGCTGCGCCAAACGATTCGAGCGATAAGGAGCAAAGTAGAAACACATTTTTGATTGTCATTGATTAATTCGTCTTTGTAACATCGGGATCGTTAAACACAGAATAAAAATCTCAACGGCTTTGAAATATGCGGAAAATTTGACACCACAGATCGATACCTTAAATGTGATTTTCTTTAAATAAATAAATAATTATTTAATAAATATTTAAATAATCAAATGGTAAATAATTGAATAATAAAACTGTTTTTGATATCGATCTGACGTAGAAATTTACGCTGATTTGAAATCTGTTGACATTTTCAATCTATCTTCAACGAACCCGAAGTTAGAAACTTTGATCTTGAGAATAAAAAAACACTTTGTTTTGTTTCTTGAATAAAATAAACCACGACAGCCGTCTATGTTGCCCATCCTCCAACTTATTCTGTCCGTCTAAGTTGACACCTCTGGATTCTTGTTTAGACGCCCGTCTAGTTATGCCCGCGGCATCATGACGTATCACGGCTGTTAGATAACGGCTCCACTTTCCTAGGAAACCGAAGCTTAAGGGAAAGATCCGAGGAAAACACCACGTAATTTTGAACCACTGTCAGATGAAGAGGCAACACCTGATCTGGCACCCCACTCTCCAAACGTCCACACCAACCAAACGTGAGGACTTTCAGCCAAGACAGTTTTAAGGTGCACCAGCGCCTCTACGCCATACGCTTACAAATATACATGCACTAACCCGGATTAGAACTAGGAACCTTCCTATCTAGAGGCTAACACGTTAACCACCAGACCAGTTGGTCAGATAACCACCATGAGGGTTAACACATACAATTATGAATTTTTCTGGTAATATATTCTTTGGTACAAATCTGTTTGAATATTGCCACACCTATATACTATGTTTTATTTATGGGCTTAACATACTTCAATCTATATCGGCTTTAGCAGCAAGGCTGGAAGACTCGTGGAGTTCGAGTCCAACTAAAGACCGTAGTGTACAAAAGGGTATGGTACATGTTAAGTCTGTCGTGGCCTCAACTGTTTTCACTTTGGCGTGGTGTGCAAGTTTTTAAAGTGAGGTACCAACTCAGGTGTGACCTCGTCATCAGACCGTGCTTCAAAATTTTGTGGTGTTGTCCTAGGATCTTTCCCTTTGGGTTTGATCCCGGACCGTCTCAAACAGACCGCTGTGTTACTCCAGTACGATATTGATTAAATAGTCCCAGACTCTATCTCCAAGTAATTCTTAAGTTGCAGCGTTTTGTTTCTTGACTGGGCATTACTGTCTGGTGCACACTTGTTTTATTGTAACATTATCGACTCCTGTCTGTATTTTGTGAAGCGATAGACAACATGTGACGGCTGAATACTTAGACACATTTGCACTTCATTATTTCAGTAATAGAGTACAGAAGAATTAGGAAACTAGACAGCAAATGACGCAAAGTCGAGTTCCTGGTATTTGCCCCGTTCACACACAGAATTTTAATAAGCGTTAACTCTTGGAAATACTGCATTCCTTATTAGCATGTCCGATTTCTGCATATGAATAGAATTCAATTAGCTATAGGAATTCCAACCATCTGTTGAATGAGCATAGTCAAACTGTTTTGTAGCGTTATACAGCATCAAATGTTTTCACACACAGCACTTCAGAAACCGTTAACCATTGGATATACTGCCTTCTCACTGGTATGGCAGTATATGCCTGTGAGTAGGATCCTTACAGTAGTTTAATCTTACGCTCCCCCACCAGATACTGAAAAGGGCTGATTATGTTAGATCATAATTTTGAAGTTTTGTTACGATAAACTTGTTCTTGATGACACGACCTGTGTATTACAAAGATTCGGAGGCATTAAATGTTGCTTTCACTAATTCCTCATCCTCGTACATCTCTATACTAATCTTAGCTCTAAAACATCATTTTCTTTTCGTTACATCAACACGTGGTCTATTACGCTCTAAATCATTCGTGAAGCCGCGACCACAGATTACGATAGATCATAATTTTGAACTTTTGTAACTATAAACTTATTTTTGATGACACGACCTGTGTATTATAAAGATTCGGAGGTATTAAATGTTGCTTTCACTAATTCTGTATCCTTGTCCATCTCTACGCTAATTCTTGTGTGTGTGTGCGTTAAAATATCATTCTCTTTTGTTTGCATCAACGCGTGGACATTTCGCTCTAAAATATTCCTGAAGCCGTGACCATATTTGGTTTAATTCATTTAGCATACGAATTCCAACAAACAAAGGTTGAACGAACATGCCCAAACTGTGTTATGAGCGTTACGAGGCATCATATGCGTTTAGACATAACATTTTAACCCTTCAAGTGGCTTTCAGGAGATACCAATTCCATAAAGATCTGACCAATTTTGCTAATGACGAACTATCACATTATTTTGCCGATATTTTAAGATGCCGATTTTTACGAGCGCAAGATCTCATCTGTTATTTTTTCTAATGACGAGATATCTAGTCCATAAAGACTTGGTTGGTTTTGCTAATGACAAGATACCGCGTCGGGAAACCCAGGACATTCAACAGGTGTTGAGCACATTCTTCTTACTGGTATGGCAGTTGTGAGTAGGATTTGTCCTTTCGCTCCCACAGTAGATATTGAAAAGAGTTGATTACGTTAGATGATAAATATATGTGATATATGACCTTCTGTAAATCTATAAACCTAATCTTGATGACACAACCTGTTTACCATAAAGATTCAGGGGCATTAAACGCTGCTTCTACTCGCGAGCTAATTCCTCATACTCGTCCATCTCCACGCTAATTCCGGCGCTAAATCATTTTCTTTTGTTCGCATCAACACGTGGCCATTTCGCTCTTATCATTCCAGAAGCCGCGACCACATCTGGGTTAATTCATTTAGCCATAAGAATTCTTGGTGCGTTCATCTGATAGTAAAACAGGGAATGCCTTATCAGCGCTTTATCTCGTGGCTGCCCCACCAAAAACTATAAAAGCTCTCAGTCCGGCCGGGCGAGACCCAGAATTAAACCAGAAACGCCCCCTTGGAAGAAAATATAAAAACCAAAAATAAAACACCCACATGAAGGTCACAGTCTGTCCCACCCAGCATAGCAAACACAGGCAGAGGAAAAAGAAGACAAGAAGGTGAGTAAGATAAATTGCGCGGTGGAAAAATCCAGTCAAGCTTCTATTTATTTGTTTTAAAGTCGGACCAGAATGTTTTATACACTTGGCACACTCAAACCGAAAAGCAATTAGAAATCCCAGTAGGGTGCATGTGTATAGTAGGACGTAGGTCTCGTATTAGAACACCTTAATCTTCTCCTCTAGACCACCAGTCAAGTTTTGAGGTAGTAGTTAGATGATACATTGTCCACATGTGCTGAGAATTGTATGCAAAATAAGATGTTTTCGTTAACACCCACAGACGAGACATCTCGTACATCAAGGTCTGGACAATGTTGCTATGATGAGATATCTCGACGAAACAACAACCAGGAGGGTTGAGATGGTAATGATTTTTAATTATTTATGTTTTGATTTTGTTAATGATATCTCGTCATCAAGATACTGCCGATATGTTTTTATGACGACGAAAGATACTGTCAGTTTTGTCTAATGACGATATATCTCATATCTTTAACATCTGGGTAGTTTTGAATTTTGGTAATGAAGAGATTATACCTCGTCGAGAGAACCACCAAGAGGGTTTGGCTGGTTGGAATCTCTTTCGCAAAGTCCAAAAATAGAATGAATTGCGTTAAACGAAAGACCATATAAAAATAGAAACTAAATCGATATAAAAGAATTACTGGAAATGGAAATGTGTGTGGATTTGATTTAATATCAGATTAAAATTTTAAAACAAGTAGAAGGAATGACAAATAAAATTCAGAGGCTTTACTCAACAGTATAGCCGACCAACCGGTCTAGTGTTCAAGGTGTTGGCCTCTGGATCGGAAGGTTCCTGGTTCGAATCCGGGGTTAAGGCATGGATGTAAATTGTGCTGTCCTTTGTTAGGGACAATGATGATCCACCCACTGGTTGCCCCTTCACAAGTTACCATCACTTCTGGCCTTGTATAAGGCTAAAATGACCTCGGTCAACTCTGTACTTTGTATTGTATTTGTATTTGTATTTGTATTTGTCCTCGCAATTGTACTGCCTTGCCATTGGAAATAAAAAAATACTCAACAGTATAAAATCAGTAAATACGAAATTAAAATATATTGATTAACAACTTATAAAATGACAAATTATAAAGTATTTTTAAAGTATAAGACCGGATGTTCATGGGAAAAGATATCGGTAAGAACGATAGAAACAAAGAATTAATAACTAGATGCTTCGCTGAAATTTAAAAAGATTTGAATGAGGATTTTCCCCATTCAAATCCTACAAAGTTAAATTACAGTTAAAAAAAAGCGTCGGGAGAGGATGATTAAAAACTAGACAATCAATTAAAATATGATGAATAGTAAATGACATTCCGTCTTTTGTTTTTACACTTCCAGAATAGGAACCAAGATTTGATTCGAAATACAAAGCCCCGTTGAAGTTTCCGCTTAAATTACGCATCCTCAGCTCAATGGAAAAAGTCTCTTCAACATTTTGTCTGCCATAAATGAAAAATTCAGAGATTTTCAGTGAAGCGAACAATAAAACAGAAATGTTTTTCAGATAAATTCGGTTGTTTTCAGTCACCTGCGCAAGGAAACGTTTCTGCGTTGTCCATAAGAGATCACTACTTAGTATTACAAATCCGAAATTCGTCGCCCAAGACATGCGCTCCTCGCACACGCAACATGTGTTCGGAAGTATCTCGTATAAAAATATTGTTACGAAAGGAATAGAAATGATATTCTTGAGATAGCAGCTTCACAGTGGGTATTTGATTGGTTTTATCTGCTACCCAACTGTCGCTCTGCATTGCCTGATATGGAATTCGAAGCACAGAGAATAGAGTCAAAATGTGGTACGGAATTGCTAAGTCCTTGTGAAGAAGTGGCATTCATGATGGAAAATATTGATTTCGATGACTGTATGCCACAGGTGCTTGAAGAAGCAGCCGTTTTCTATGCTTCCCTCATTTCTGTCCTCATTTTTCGTTCCATATTGTTTCAAATTGGGCTCAGTCGACACTGATGCTTGGTTTCAACCTGTCGTTGAAAGCATTTCTTCATAGAAAAGAGCGTCATTTGGTATTGATTCTTAAGGCTGCTCTGTTCTCAACCTTTATGGTACATTCAAGTAATAGAGATTTTTACTTTAAAAATAATGGAATGTATTTATTAATTCGTTGTATTCATTATGAGTTACATTCTAATGCTCTGACTTATAGGGGTATGTCCTCAAACGGGTAATTTACTCTTGGAGTCCAACAGTGATCCAGAATTGCTGTCCTTGTGAGAAAATATCCTTCAGTGATGGAAAATATTGATTTCGATGACTAAGGCACAGGTGCTTGAAGAAGCTGTCGTTTTCCATGCTTGCCTCTCATTTTTCGTTCCATATTGCTTCAAATTGGGTTCAGTCTACACTGATGCTTAGTTGCAACCCGTCATTGAAAGCTTTTCTCCATAGATTTGTTTGGTATCGATGCTAATGCCGCTCTGAGTTCTATAACATTCGCAACCTTTATGGTACATTCAAGTAATATATTTTTACCTTCCAAAGAGTGAAGTATATTTATAATGTACTCATTCAGTTACATTCTAATGTATTGACCTATAGGATATGTCCTCAAACTAGTAGTTTACCCTTGGAGTGTTCAAAAGTGATCCGGAATTGCTGTCCATGTGAGAATGTGTCATTCCTTGATGGAAAATATTGATTTCGATGACTATGCCTCCGGTGTTTTGAGATGCAGTCATTTTCCAGATTCCCTCATTTTTCTTCCCATATTCCTTCAAAATGGGAAATGTCGTCAGTAATGCATGGTTTTAACCCGTCACCAGTCACACTAAGAGCAATGCTTATGCCTTCTCTCCTAGCTTTTTGAACTCCAAAAAGCTGGATTATGTTCACTTATTTATGATTACCTCATTTAGTTACATCCTCATGTTTTGAATCAGGTGGGTAATGTCTCCACTCATTAGAGGAAGTTATCTCCACTCGTACTTATTTTATCATAATGATAAAACAATATTAACCCTCCGAGTGATATCGACGACATATCTCGGACAAGATCTGGTCAATTTTGCTAATGAGGAGGTACCTCGTCGAACTGTTCAATTACTTCAGGGGAATGAAGATCGGAACAGGAAAAAAATATTGTCCCTTGCCTAGAACTGGTGACTTTGTAGCGGGTTTTGGCTTCAGAGACTGGCCACCACAGGACAGTTTTCGACACGAAGATAAATCACCAGAAGGGCCGGTCCATTTATTTCGACAAAATAATCTTAACATTTCAAAAATAATTTATATTTTTAACCTTCAGGTGGTTTACCTCAGCGTTGAAAATTATCTTATAGTGATCAGCCTCTGATTGTTTGTATGAAATTGACATCAGTTCTGGGCAAGATAGAACTTGATTTTTCTATTTGGACCTGCATTTCATCTTGGAGTAATAAAGCAGTTTTGTCTCGACAAGGTACCTCGTCATTAGCAAATTGGTTGTTGAGGCGATATCTCGTTCAAGCTACTTGAAGGGTTAATAACAAGAGTTGGTTGAGATCTGGATCTTGGTTCAACAAACTCCGAGTTCAAATTATGGTCTGCGTATGGACGCTCGTCATGATTAGGAATTCACTATGATCTGCATGTCCAGTCTAATTAGACGTCCTACAGCAAACAATGATCTTAAAACGACAAAGACATACCAATCCTCATGAACTAAAGAATTCCGGCTTCCTTTTTTCCTTTTTGCCTAAACACAGATTTGATCAGTCTTGTAATATTCCCTCGAAATCTTGTTTTTATTTAGAACGCTATATTTAGAACGCTATACAAACAACTATATGCTTCGAAGAAAATATTTAAAAAAAAATAAAAATCATGGTTCTATACGTTTATCGCTCGCTCTGATCAACGCTTAAACTTTTTCACATTTGAAGGCAACTCCTAACATTGAGAGCCTACAAAACCAGTATGGTTTTTGTAAACTCAATTCCCGAATACGACCCTGGCAAATCCCATCCGTAAAGGCTTTAGGGCGCAAGAGGTTTGAGACCCTATGTCTCCATAAATGTAAATGCATTATTGCAAAATTTGAAATTAGCACGATGTAAAAGCGAGTCGTGGAACATAAGAAAAGTAAACACATTCTCATAGAACGTGCCTCAAACAGCTCGTCAGCTACACTTTCCTTTGTCCTACTGTGAGTCTAAAGGTTATTTAAAACTAGCCACTGTGTGGCTAGCCCGGCGCTGTCCGTGCCCGTGTTCGCAAACCAACACTACGGGCAACGCCTTGATGTAAGGTATTAAGCTGGTGTAAAATTTTCTGCAGATTTCAAATCCTTTGAAGATATATTCAATTAAAAAATTATTTATTTAAAGAAAATCCTATTTTTAGGTATCAATCTAAACTGAAATTTTACGCAGATTTCAAATCCCTTGAAATTTTTACTCTATCTTTAACCGTCTAGGAGATAGAAAAAAAAAGAACTTTGACTTCCGTTAAAAGATTTATCGTCTGGCTGGGAAATCAATCGCGAAAAATCAAAGCGAAAGAAAAAATAATAATTTTCTCCGCGTTATGCGGATGAAAAAAACTTGGCATGATTCCAAACCCTAACTGCAAGGTTGCATGAGTAGAAAAAGTTCTCCTCGCTTGAAAAACCCGATTGAGAGTAAAACTATGAAATTCATTTAAAAATCTTCTAGATTGAATTTTAAAATTCGCCGCGAACAAAAATTGCAAATAATTCGGACTACCTGTGTGCCAAATCTCATTGCTGTAAGTGCCATAGAATCGTCAGGATTTTGCGGCCCCAAACAGACAAACACTTCCTTTTTTATATTAGAGATTAGAGGGAGTTATAGTAACCTTTTCGTGTGCCCAGTATCATCTGATCAAAATTAGAGCAACGTGACCCTTAGACTACTTTCTTCTGTTGGTAGGAAACGAACATTCATCATCTGATTGGTTGTTGGAAACAGAAGACGACTATCCATTGTTTCATCACCTGATTGGTCCGAGCGACGTATTAGTAGACTTGGTTGTTTTCGCCACTCTAGAAATACCATTTGACGCATCTACTCTGTCATAAGTTTTTATATCGCCAGACGGGGGGAGGTGATAAAATGGAAGATTGGTGAACTAGTTCAATTTTCATAGATCAGTCAGGTGAGTAGTAGTGATGCGACATTGACCGCAAAACATTGATGTTTTGAAAAAACGATGTTCAAAATTAAAACATCGATGTTAATTATGCATCGCATTAAAATCATAGATGTTTTTAAACATCGATGTTTTTAAAATTCAGTGTATTTAAACTGTTTTCCCCATTTCTTAAAACTGGTTTAGCAACTAGAGATGCGACATCGGCTCCAATACATCGATGCTTTTAAAGCATCGACATCGATGTCGCATCCCTACTTTTCAGACCCATCACCCTTGGTCATTTTGGTCTAAAAGTATGTTCAATTTGCTGATTAAAAAAAATTATGTAACTTGGTTATTTTTAAAAATTTTATAACGGTACTTTTTTCATTGAAAAATAAAACATCGGCTCCAATACATCGATGTTTTTTTTAATAAAAAATCGATGTTTTGAAAACATCGACATCGATTTCGCATCCCTAGTGAGTAGTAGTCGACCTGTTGGTCACACTTTTTGAAGCACCTTCTCAAGAGCAATGCTGAATCTATTTAGTTTTCATATCTTTGCTGTGAGCGACACAAGTGGAATTGATGTACAACGCGCTAACGTTGTTGAAATGTTCACAAATGAGTCTTGAGATTTTGTAGACTTGGATTTGGATATTATTTGCACTTGGACAACGTGCAATGTATTACGAACTCTGATAATATGCAACTCCACAATTCGCCAATCGTTCATAGAAGAGTAAATTTAAAGGTACCAACGATAGGAAATAACTTCTATGAATCCATTCACTTAAATGTTCTTAAGGGGTTGTCTTCATATTAAATTTTGCACCACCTTCCTAATTTCCGAGAATTTATAGAGAGAATTCAATTGTATCAGTCAATAGGGAATAATTTCTGTAAATTCATTTACGCAACCTTTGTTTGAGGTTATTCTTGTTTTTCTTCTACATTTGGGTATTCTTATGGCTAATGAACAACTAGAAAAATACTGACCAACCTAGTGAGTTGGAACTAGAACTAGATGCTGGTTGATCAATACCACTATATTGAACTTCGAAAAAAAAAATTCTATAATTCTATCAAATATTAAAAGTTATACATTTACAAACATTACAATTGGGTAGTTTTGTGATCAATGAGCAAAAATAATAAATGGTGTCCAACCTGATGGGTTGGAACTGGAATTAAATGTTCGTTGTTCAAATACTGGTCTGATCACTATAATGAAGGAGAAAAAATTATATACAATGTACTACGATATATTTAATAATTATACTATACAAATTTTAATTATCTACCTCACATGACAGCAAACACAAAAGATCTCAAAGTGCAATTGCAAATTAGCTCTAGGATAATGAATAAATGTGCACTAATTAGTCAAATATTAGCTGGTCTGTTTGGCTTGTAGACACAAGCTAGAACAAAACATATACAAACTAAAACATAACCATATTTATATTCATTAATCCTTTTTCCTTGTAGTCAATATTAAAAATGATTTCTGTCATCATTTCTTGTTCTTCAAGGAAGAGGTGCATTTCTTTCTTATTCGTGATATTTCACAACCGTCAAACCGCTCTACTCGAATAAAGCACGTAGTCAAACATGGAAGAAAGATGTTGATGGATTCCTTTTCAACTGCAGAACGTGTTTTTGACACTCTTATTAAAGAAAACCGCCTGAAGGGTTAATCGCTGCTTTCATCCGATGAAAGCATTTTTGTGCGCGGTCTCTTGAGAACTGGTTACATTTTATGATGAATACACGGCTCTATGTGGACGAATCGATTGCCTTCTACTAATAGCCAACCGAAATAGCTAGAGTTTGGAGATCTACGTAACTGAGGTTTTCTGGGGAGGATTCGCCTTGGCGGTGGTAAGGAAGCTAAAATCTTACCTGTATTTCAATTTTATCTATTCCTTTTCCATTGTACCAGCGATTTTCAACTAATGTGCCACAAGAATGTCACTGGTGTGCCTTCCGATGACGAAACGTTTCAATCCTCCAAGGGGTTTCGGCGAGGTATCTCGTCCATCAAGAAACGAATAATTTTGCTAGTGATTTTATGTCTTGCCATCAAGATATTGATGATTGTTTTATGATGAGATCAATATCGGGTCAGTTTTCTTTTAATGACGAGATATCTGGTACATAAATATTGGGTTATTTTTTTGTCAGATCAGCAAAGTCAGAGCGTGTTCCACAGAATTTTAGTAATTTGTTTGTGGGTGCCATAAGATGAAAAGGGCTGAAAATCGCTGCCGTATGCTATGAAATAATAGCCCTGTCCAGGTATAATCTCAAGTGGTTAACCTCGAGTCTTGAAGGGTTAATGGATAGATATACCTAACGTTTTGAAAGGCGAAATGCTTATTTTAATACAATCAAATGGTACAGAAAAAATTAATAAATATACTTTATCGTTAAAATGGGTGCCCATGGGGGGGGGGGGTTAATATCTGCATATGGGCACATAATTTAGATGGGTCAGGATATTAGCATATAGGTTAATGGGACATCAGGAGTTGATGAACACAATTTATTGTAAAAATGGGTGCCCATGGATGTAATGTCCCGACATGGTCTGATCGGGTGTCAAAATATCAGCATATACCTTAATAGAGGAATTAATGAACATACTTTTTAAGGCAAAAAAAGTTGATACTTTATGCACCTTCAGGTGCACTCCGGAATGTAGTAGTTATAGCCAAATAGTAATAATCAAAAATTAATTAGGAATCCAAAAAACCTCCCAGTTATACATCGCAAGCAATCCTGCGTGGCTACATACACACATTCCATAAATCCGGTGATTTGAAGTTTTAAAAGTTAAAAGTTCGGCAAGAGAAAACTTCTACACTCATCCGAGACCCAACAGATAAAAAAGGAAAATAATAACGCTTGACAGGAGTGGCGGGGAAGGGGGCCGAGGAGAAGGTGAAATAAAAAATAAAGAAAAGGACAGAGGGAGTGAATGGTAGAATCGATTCTTGAAAAAGCTGTTTGTAGAATTCACAATGAAGTGAGGCATTGCTTCCATACTAACCTGTGAGCAGAATAATACATAGCTAAGAAGCTCCTTCAGCTCGCCTGTGATCAGACTGGGTTCCGAGAGCTTGACAAGAGGGGGACTGTGAGGATTAATCAAGTATTCTTATGACTGGGATAAGCTTGTGGTGTGCGTACCACTTCAACTTAAATTAAACCGACGGCTTTCTCGAGTCGCCTTAATTACTTATTCAAACACAAAATCACTGGGAGATAAGTTTGCTTTGGAGGTAGCCGAGTGCTTTGGAGATTGAATCAACAACACCGCCAAAATGGATTCGTATTGTTTCTTTGTTCAGTTTTAGGGAATTTGAAATCTGAAAAATGTCGATAACATATAATAAAATGGGTTTTTAATTGATCCCAGTGATATTTCTCGTTCTTCCCCTCGCTTTTTCGAAAGTGGTTTTAAATCCAGTGTTAAATACTAAAGTAGAAAATTACATAACTAAAAAGCTGCTTCAGTTCTCCTGTAATCGGACTGAGTTTCGAAATCTCACTTTATTTTCTAAAAGTTGTATACCAAGTACAAGCAAATGGTAGAGAGAGAGAGAGAGAGATTTATATATTATATACTATATATAGAGAGAGATAATAATAATATATAGCTCATTTAGTTCGTCTGGGATCAGACTGCTGATGTTCGTCTGGGTTCCGAGAGATTGACAAGAAGGCGACTGAGTGAAGAGTAGTCAAGTATTCTTATGACTGAGATAAGCTTGGGGAGTGCATGCCACTTCAACTTAAATTAAACCGTGGTAAAAATGGTACACATATTCGTTGAAGTACATGCTTGTTTTAAAAGCAGAATAGTGGAAAATTTGTATTATTTTGTAACTTTGGGGAAGAGAAATAGTCGTATCAGAATATTTACTGCATCCATAAAACATTATTGTTAAAAAAAAACATTTAAAAAATATTTTTTTGGCTTTTTTGCTATTAATATAATATGCCATATATATTAATAACATGCACTAAAATTTACTTACATACATCTATTTGTTTATGTGCATACTTGCGCTCAAGCACTGTTCATCAAACCTTTGCTCACAATCAAGTTATACTTTAACTAGCCCGACACAAAAACTCCTACTAATATTTAATTCATGTTTGTACAATGTATTTTATATCTTAAAATGCAGGAGCATAATGGCGGAAAAAGTATGCCATTTTATACAATACTTAAAAAATTACATAGCTCTGAAAATTACTTAAATTCTCATTCCATTAAGAGTGGTTTAAAGATCGTAAGCACCTTTAAGCCGTGATTAAATAGGAAGCGCAAGGTGACACGCGTAGACCAATCGGAGGTGCCGGCGGGAGCGGTGAAAACGCTACGATTGGTCTGAGTAAATGGCTCTGCTCTGTGCGCTTCCTATTTAACCATGGTTTTAATTACGTCTGGTCTTCAGTGGAAAGGTTCAGGTTTTGAGTTGCATTCTTTCAGTGATAGATGCAGGTTGAAAGTAACAACTATCAGGTTGCGATAAATAAATTAAAAATTTTTGAGACTACTCATAAATTTTCTCAGCTTGTTCTTTCCCGATGCAAGGAAACATTTTAATTCTGAAAAGGATGCAATGTTTCAATATACAATTTTAAAACTTAGAAATAATCTAAAAAACTCAACATGGAGGACCACAGATCTTACAGTGTATGTTTCAAGGCATGAAGCAGATATCAAAGAGATTTGAATAACGTCCAATACTTTTGCGGAAACTTTTACGTAAGATGTTATGACTTGGAAGTACTAAGAATTGACTTTAAAGTACTGAAAGTTTCGTTCATATATGCACGTATAGTTCTGGTCTAGTTGAGAACTTTTCTTAAGCTTAAATTCCTGTAAAAAAGAGTTATGTTGCAAATAAAATGATACATTGATATATATTTTGAGTATATTTCAAACATAACAGAATTTTTTAGGATAAAGTAATGCATATTTCGTAGAAAAATCAGTCTGAAACTTTTACAAATATTTTTATATAAAACAGTCTAACATTCGTATGTCCCCTTAATGTGAACGTAGAACATTTGCATAAATAATCCGTTTCCAGATTAGATTGAAATTTGCCTAACAAATTCATCACTGTAACCTAGCGTCACGTTGAGGTGTTAGCCTCTAGATCAGAAGGTTCCTGGTTCGAATCCGGGTCCGGGCATGGATGTTTGTAAGCGTATGGCGTAGAGGCGGCTGGTGCACCTTAAATCTGTCGTGGGCCGAAAGTCCTCACGTTGGGTTGGCGTGGAAGTTTGGAGAGTGGGGTACCAGCTCAGGTGTTGCTTCGTCATCTGACCGTAGTTCAAAATTACGAGGTGTTGTCCTCGGATCTTTCCATTAAGGGACTGATCCCCCGGACCGTCGTCAATAGGCCGTATTGATGCTCTAGTACGACGTTAATTAAAATTACCATTACCGTAACCTCGCATCAAAACTCAATTAAATCCTTTTAGCTGGTAGGTAGGTATTTTAATTATCATCGTACTGGAGCAACACAACGGGCTATTGACGACGGGCCGGGATCAATCCCAACGCCTCTTAGCTGGTAAATTATCCAAAGTAAATAAAAGTGCGAATTTAATTTACCACCAGCAAGTTCTCTACAAGGTTCAGTTCACATAAAAATTATCCATATCTTGGCAATGTAGTAACATAAATTTTAATCGATTAACAGTTGGTTAGTTGGTAATTTTTCATAATTTTTATTTAACGTCGTTCTAGAGCAACACAACAGGCTAATAAACAGTTAGGAACAGTAGTTCAGGTGATACATTAATTAATACTTTTTGCTATCCATTATAAATCAACGTACCTTACCTTATTTATGCGCGAAGGTCATGGTTGTCAAATTGGTATACTATCAAGCTAGCAATCGGAGGGTAACTAGTTCGAGACTCGATAAAAAAAAAAGAACGTCGCGTATGTAGGGTCTGGTTCACGTCAAATCTCTAGTGGCTTCAAATATGCTCACGTTGGAGTGGTGTCGAAGTTTGAAAAGTGAGGTGATAGTTCAAGTGTTGTGCTTGTCGTCTACTAGCGCGTCTTTTTAGTAATGGCTCTTCGTTACGTGGACGATTCTATTTAGGACCGTAGGGAGGTCGGTAGATATTAAACTCGTGATAAGTGAATCGATTCTTCAGTTTGATTCTTTCGAAACTTGTTTTGATCATTTGATCTACAGTGAGCTATGATTATTTACTTGTCTGGTAGTCTTTTTTTTGTGTGTCTTCTATGATTTTTTGAAGCAGATTGATGGAATGTATGATTGATGGAAGGGTACTTATACTTTAAAGAGCTTCTTTTCGTGACGCAACGATCGCCTAATGGCTAAAGTCACCCACCTTCAGATTAGCGTCGGCAGCGGAGGATGACTTCCCCAGTTCGAACCCAGCTGTAGGAAAATTTTTTTGATCCTCCAAATTATTTTTTAAAAATTCCAATTTAATTCCTTTTCATTCAAATTTACTTTTCCTAATTTTTAATACCCTTTTCATATTTTTCCAAGCTTCCGTTGATTTTACATAAATAATCTAAGAACCACTCCTGAACTCACTACCAGCTGATATTTTTCCGCCCCTCTGCCGTCCCCTTTGCTTTAGGATGATGGTGTCGTATCCACCGCTGGCTTAGGACCATTCTGATGTAACAAAAAGCATACATAAAACACTAACTTATATAATTATTAACTTATATAATAAAAGGATACAATTTTCGGCTCCCACCTCTACCCACCCATAGCCATGGATCTGAAAAGAAAAGAAGAAAGCAGAAAGGAAGAGATAAATCGCCAACAACTATAAACCTTGATGACATACGTATCTAGGTCATGTGATCCGATTAGCCGACCAAGTTGGACTTGGGTAAAGTACTATCATGGGATTGAGGCGCCTGTCCTCCCCACGGTCCTAAATAGAATCGTCCACGTAACGAAGAGCCATTACTAGAAAGACGCGCTAGTCTTGTCGTCTGACCGTGACTCAAAATTATGAGGTGTTGTCCTCGTATCCACGGTAGATCATGGTCGCCTGGTTGGTAGAGTATCGGGTTTGAAAACGGAGGGTCACGAGTTCTAAACTCGATCCAACCAAAGTCAACGCCTCGTAATTTTAAAACACGGTCAGACGACAAGGTCGACACTTGCAATGGCACCGCACTCTCCAAACCTCCACACCATGCCAACTAGAGAATAGAGGTCGTGAGATAATAAACGTGCACGGCGGTCTTTGGATAGACCTAGTTTCGAACTAGTAACTCTCCGGTTGCTACTGTATTGCTCTTTCAACTGGACTAGCAAGGCCCTACGTGTACCAAACGCATGGCATGGATTTTAAGACTAGAATAACGACATTGCCACTGTGAGGGTAACATGTTGATTCCGGAATTGTAAAACTGTAGGTTGGTATTTTTTTAATTAACGTCGCATTGGAGTAACACAACGTACTTTCGACGAAGGTCCGGGTCACCAAGGGAAAGATTTGAGGACAACACCTCAAAAATTTGAACTGCGGTCATATGACGAAGCAACACATGAGCTGGCACCCCAATCTTAAATTGTCCGCACCATGCCACCGTGAGTATATTTGAGGCAACGACAAATTTAAGTCCACCAGCCCCCTTTTGTACACGGAGTTCTTTTGTTGGATCCAAACTCGCAACTCTTCTGTAGATAATACGTTACTCTTCCAACCGGGTTACTGCGGCACTAGTTAATACGTTACTCTTCCAACCGGGCTGCCACGACACTTGCTAATACGTTACTCTTACAACCGGGCTGCCACGGCACTAGCTAATACGTTACTCTTGCAACCGGGCTGCCACGGCACTAGCTAATACGTTACTCTTACAACCGGGCTGCCGCGACACTAGTTAATACGTTACTCTTCCAACCGGGCTGCCACGGCACTAGCTAATACGTTACTCTTACAACCGGGCTGCCACGGCACTAGCTAATACGTTACTCTTACAACCGGGCTGCCACGGCACTAGCTAATACGTTACTCTTACAACCGGGCTGCCGCGGCACTAGCTAATACGTTACTCTTCCAACCGGGCTGCCACGGCACTAGCTAATACGTTACTCTTACAACCGGGCTGCCGCGGCACTAGCTAATACGTTACTCTTACAACCGGGCTGCCACGGCACTAGCTAATACGTTACTCTTCCAACCGGGCTGCCACGGCACTAGCTAATACGTTACTCTTACAACCGGGCTGCCACGGCACTAGCTAATACGTTACTCTTGCAACCGGGCTGCCACGGCACTAGCTAATACGTTACTCTTACAACCGGGCTGCCGCGACACTAGTTAATACGTTACTCTTCCAACCGGGCTGCCACGGCACTAGCTAATACGTTACTCTTACAACCGGGCTGCCACGGCACTAGCTAATACGTTACTCTTACAACCGGGCTGCCACGGCACTAGCTAATACGTTACTCTTACAACCGGGCTGCCGCGGCACTAGCTAATACGTTACTCTTACAACCGGGCTGCCACGGCACTAGCTAATACGTTACTCTTACAACCGGGCTGCCACGGCACTAGTTAATACGTTACTCTTACAACCGGGCTGCCACGGCACTAGCTAATACGTTACTCTTGCAACCGGGCTGCCACGGCACTAGCTAATACGTTACTCTTACAACCGGGCTGCCGCGACACTAGTTAATACGTTACTCTTCCAACCGGGCTGCCACGGCACTAGCTAATACGTTACTCTTACAACCGGGCTGCCACGGCACTAGCTAATACGTTACTCTTACAACCGGGCTGCCACGGCACTAGCTAATACGTTACTCTTACAACCGGGCTGCCGCGGCACTAGCTAATACGTTACTCTTCCAACCGGGCTGCCGCGGCACTAGTTAATACGTTACTCTTCCAACCGGGCTGCCGCGGCACTAGTTAATACGTTACTCTTCCAACCGGGCTGCCACGGCACTAGCTAATACGTTACTCTTACAACCGGGCTGCCACGGCACTAGCTAATACGTTACTCTTACAACCGGGCTGCCGCGGCACTAGTTAATACGTTACTCTTCCAACCGGGCTGCCACGGCACTAGTTAATACGTTACTCTTACAACCGTGCTGCCACGGCACTAGCTAATACGTTACTTTTCCAACCGGGCTATTAAAATATTTCTATACCATATTTTTAATAAAAGGGTCGCGAACAACCTTTATGTGTATACTCTGAAATGAATCAGATTCTCCCGAATTCCTGAACCTAGGTATCTCCATCTCGTACAGATATGGACGGTGCACGCTAAATCTGTCGTGGCATTAAATGCCCTTACATTGGCGTAGCATGGTGGTTTGGTGAGTGCAGTGCCAGCTCAGGTGTGACCTCGTAATCTGACCGTGGTTCAAAATTACTTTGTTGTCATCGATCTTTCATGAGTTGTTCTCGGACGGTCGCGAATATTCAAAAAATGCCATACGCCTCCCTAATTCATATTACAAATTTCCAAAATACGTTATTTAAATAAGCATGTACCAGTACACATTGGAGATCATCCGATCCTTGTTCAAAATTACTTGGTGTTGTCCTCGATCTTTCATGGGTTGTTCTCGGACCGTCGCCAATATTCAAAAAATGCCAAATGCCTCCCGAATTCCTATTACAAATTAACAAAATACGTTATTTAGATAAGCATGTACCAGTACACATTGGAGATCATTCGACCGTGGTTCAAAATTACTTGGTGTTGTCCTCGATCTTTCATGGGTTGTTCATGGTCTGTCGCCAATATTCAAAAAATGCCAAATGCCCCTCCCTAATTCCTATTACAAATTTCTAAAATAAGTTATTTAGATAAGCGTGTACCAGTACACATTGGAGAAAAGTATATTTCAGAGAATGGATGTCTAAGCACAACTTTGGAAAATGCTATTCGTGAGTCTGAAACAACGAATACCTCTCCGCTTGCTAGAATAATGCTATCGCAGCTAATACAAGCGGTACACACAAAAGTCAAAATTTTATATCTAAGTGAATTAAAAAAAGATCTATCTTCAGCCATCCATACCAATTGCAAGGTATGCATCCCGCGCTTTTTATCCCGGATATAGCTTCATCGTCCTTTAATAATTCTCTCATATTCCTATGTAAATATTCCCAATTTAAAAATCCAGCTCCTCGCTAATAGCGGCATTAGTGATACAAATCCTTTTTGCCCTCGTTCAGCCTTCTTTTTTCTCTTCGATATTCCTCATTTGTCGGAGTTTCGGAATATGACAGATTATTCTTCCCATTCCTGAAGGCAGAAATCCTTTAGATAAGCTTTCAAAGACCCGACTCGGGAAAATAATGGAATTCTAAAGGATTTACATTGATTCGATGAATGATTTCATATTGAAAGGGGGGAAATAGATTGTATTTATATATTCTTCAGCCGGGGGTACATAAATCCGAGAAGTAAAGGCTATTTTGTTGCTCGGGACTATTTTTAAAAACGGCGATGCCGTGGCTTTCGCGTATGGGGGTGTTTCTTATTCGGGTTCTCGTCATTTTTCCGCCGGTTTGTGTTTCCTTTTCCTTTTTGTCCTCCTGAGCGTGAGGTTGTGCAGAAATGATTACGGGCATTTGAACTCGGTTGAGTCTGGATGCTCTGGACCCACTCAATGGTGAATCAGGATTACATATTTAACAAATGGCTGCGAGGTTTGGGCTTTGCTGTGTTTTTTATTTCTTCGGAATGCGTAATGGGGTAATTGGTAATATTTTAGTTTACGTTTTACTAGAGCAACACAACGGGCTATTTACGACGGTCCGAGATCAATCTCTTAAGGGAAAGATCAGAGGACAACACCTCGTAATTTTGAACCACGGTCAGATGACTAGGTAACACCTGAACGCACCCCACTTTCCAAACTTCCACACCAACCCAACGTGAGGACTTACGGCTACGACATATTTAAGATGCACCAGGCGCCTTTACACCATACGCTTACAAACAACCATGCCCGGACCCGGATTCGAACCAGGAACCTTCCGATCTAAAGGCTAACACCTTAACCACTATACCGGTTGGTCGGCGCGTAGTAGGGAGACACGATGGTTAGGTTAGGTATGGTAATGGTGAATCAGTACACATACACCAAATGGCTGCGAGGTTTGGGCTTTGTTGTCTTTTGGGCTTCTTCGGAATGCGTAATAGGAAGACGGTTAGGTTAGGTATGGTTATGGTGAATCCAGAGTACACATACACCAAATGGCTGCGAAGTTTGGGCTTTGTTGTCTTTTGGGCTTCTTCGGAATGTGCGTAATAGGAAGACGGTTAGGTTAGGTATGGTTATAGTGAATCCAGAGTACACATACAGCAAATGGCTGCGAGGTTTGGGCTTTGCAGTCTTTTGGACTTCTTCGGATTGCGTAATAGGGAGACGCACGACGGTTAGGTTAGGTATGGTAATGGTGAATCGAGTACACATACAGCAAATGGCTGCGAGGTTTCGGCTTTACCGTCTTTTTGGCTTCTTCGGAATCGTAATAGGGAGCCCCGACAGTTAGTTTAGATAGGGTAATGGTGAATCTGTACACATACGGCTTACGGTAACGAAGTTTAGGCTTCGCTTCTTCGGGTTCTTCTTTGGGCTTCGCTTTGGGGTTCGCTTCTTCGCAATGCCTTAATAAGGTGATACGACGTGGTGGTTAGATTAGGTACTTAATCAACGTTATACTGAATGAACGCAATGGGATCTTGATGACGGTCCGGGATCGACCCTTTGAAAGGAAATATCCGAGGTCAACGTGGCATAATTTTGAAACACGGTCAGATGACGAGGTCCCACCTGAACTGGCACCTCACCTGTCCCAACTTCCACACCACGCCAACGTGACACGACGCGGTGGATTGCCATATCCACAGTTTCTGGGATTTGGTATTTTTAACTAACATCCCACCGAAGGAACACGACGGGCTATGGGTGATGGTCCGGGATTAATCCCAAAGGGAAAGATTCAGGGTCAACGCCTAGTAATTTCAAACAACTGTCAGATGACAAGAACAACACCTGAGCTGGAAACCCACTTTTCAAAACTTCCACGCCATGCCAACGTGAGGACATTTGAGGCTATGGCAGATTTAACGTGCACCTACCATCTTCGTTTACGTATGTGTTTTGATGGACCCGAACTCACAACTCTACGGTTGCAAATCCGGCCCATCGCAGCCCGAACGGATAATCAGAAAAGAAAGGTTTATGAAAAAGTTGTGTTCGTTAACGCAAAGGAAGACGCGGTTGCTTGGTTTTAAAGAATAAAGGACAAGCATTAAAGTTCGAATCCAACTAAAGACGATAATGGAAATGGTAATTTTATTTAACGTCATACTTGAGCAACACAACGGGCTATTGACGACGGTCCGGGATCAGTTACTTGAGTGAAAGATCCGAGGACAACACCTCGTAATTTTGAACCACGGTCAGATGACGAAGCAACACCTGAGCTGGTACCCCACTCTCCAAACTTCCACGCCAACCCAACGTTCCAAGTAAAGACAGTTGTTTACAAAGGTGCAGGTGCACCTGTCGAGGTCTCAAGTGTCCTCATGCTAGCATGGTGAAGAAGTTTGGAGAATGGAGTGACCTCAGGTGTGACCTCGTCATCTGACCGTGGTTGAAAATGGCGTGGTAATTGGTAATTTTTTTTAGTTAACGTCGTACTAGAGCAACACAACGGGCTATTGACGACGGTCCGGGATCAGTCCCTTAAGGGAAAGATCCGAGGACAACACCTCGTAATTTTGAACCACGGTCAGATGACGAAGCAACACCTGAGCTGGCACCTCACTCTCCAAACTTCCACGCCAACCCAACGTGAGGACTTTCGGCCACGACAGATTTAAGGTGCACCAGCCGCCTCTACACCATACGTTTACAAACATCCATGCCCGGGCCCGGATTCGAACCAGGAACCTTTCGATCTAGAGGCTAACACCTTAACCACTATACCGGTTGGTCGGCTCAAAATGGCGTGGTGTTATCTTCGAACCGTTCCCTTAGTTGGTTGATTCTGGACTGTCGCCAATAGCTCAATGTGTTACTCTAACCCTGCAAGTGGTTTATGACTATTTTTTGATGATGGCAAGATCAACACCTGTCAGTCCTCTTGTAATGACGAGATATCTCGTGCATCAAGACCTGGGCAGTTTTGCTAATGACGAAAAACCACGTTGAGACAATCATCAGGGACGATAACACTCCGAGTGATTTCAACGAGATGTCTCGTTCATCAAGATCTGATCGATTTTGCTAATGATGTGATATCTCATCACTAAGATGTCGATTTTTTATGGGCATCGGTGGCAACACAAATTACTCTTGCCTATGTGGATCGTTATTGACGTACGTTTATAGATAATTTACTCCCAAAATGGTTTCGAAGAGATATCTCATTCATCAAGGTCTAAGAGATTTTGCTAATGACGAGATATCTTGTCACCAAGAGGTCGACTTTTTATGCAACTCCGTGGTTTCACAAATTACTCTTATGTATGGGTTGCTATTGACGTACGTTTATAGGTTTCTAATCCCCCAAATGGTTTTGACGAGATATCTCGACGAACAAGATCTGACCGATTTTGCTAATGACGAGATATCTCGTCACCAAGATGTAGATTTTTTACGGGACTCCGTGGCAACACAAATTACACTTACCTATGGGTCGCTATTGACGTACGTTTATAGATTATTTACTCCCAAAATGGTTTCGACGAGATATCTCGTTCATCAAGGTCTAACCGATTTTGCTAATGACGAGATATATTATCACCAAGATGTCGAGTTTTTACGCAACTCCGTGATTACACAAATTACTCAAGCGTATGGGTCGCTGTTGACGATTTTTTATAGCTTTTTAATCCCCCAAACGGTTTCGACGAGATATCTCGTCCAACAAGATATGACCGATTTTGCTAATGACGAGATATTTTATCACCAATATGTCTACTTTTTATGCAATTCCGTATTTACACAAATTACTCTTATCTATGAGGCGCTACTGATATTGCTTTATAGATAATCAACCCCCCTAAATGGTTGCAACGAGATATCTTGTCCAACAAGATATGACCAATTTCGCTGATGACAAGTTATATCGTCAACAAGATGTTATGTATGTTTTGTAACAATATCAAGAAATCGTGAGTTTTTTGTTAACAATCAGAATAACTTGTCCATCAAGATCTGGCCGGATCAATTAAAGGTGGGACAATGACCAGGAGAATTTGAAATGAAAAGAAAATTGGATTACAAGCATTGAGCTCTTTGAATACATTTCAGACTCGGAAGCGTAATTGGACTGGAAGAAATAGACACTCAGCTCTCAAAAGCTTTGAATTCGCATCCTAATTCGTCTGTATATGTCAGTTCGAATGGTATGTACAGTGATTGGTCTTTCAACAGACGGGATCCGAGGGATTAATCCACACACACACCAAACGATCTAATTAATAACTCATCTCCACATATTCACATGCCTTTAACTATTCGCCATTCAGCTGAGATTATAAACGGGAGAAATATCCGTTTCAGTTTCAAATGTAGTAACACGCCTTCCGCATGTCATTTAAAAACTACCGACAGAGAAAATCAAGCCTGAACAGGATTTGTGTTATAGCCATGGCCCGCGGCAATCCACTTGGAAATATAACGGACTAGCTACCGCAGGGTTGCGAGTTTGAATCCGACCATAGACGGTCGTGTACAAAGGAGGCTGATGCATGTTATATCAGTCATGTTATCCTTGCTTTGGCGTGGTGAGGAAGTTTGGAGAGCGAGGTGCCAGGACAGGTGTTGCCTCGTGATCTGATCGTGGTCAAAATTACGTGGAGTTGTCCTAGGATCATTCCATTCGAGGGTTGATCCTGGACTGTCACCAATATCTCGTTGTGTTGCTCCAATGTGATGTCAATTACATGCCTACCTATGTTCGTTTTTTAAGCGGTTTACTCATGCATAGATTAGTATTGCATATCCATACGCCAGTTCAGAGTATGACAGGAAAAGCCTGCCATGGTTCTGCTTAATGTATATTTGGTAGCTCGGTTGGAAGAGTAACGTGTTAGCAAATGAAGGGTTGCGAGTTCGTATCCACCCAAACACTGTTGTTTGGTTGGTTTGGAGGTTTTATGGCGCAAGCGTCATATTTGGCCTTTTTGCGCCAGACATAAATCATATATTAAATAATAGACACACAATGAAAGTTTTACTGACACAGAAGAGAGAAATATGGTTAGGATGCGGCTATATGGAAAAATAGTTATAATGCGATTATATGGTTAGGATGCGGTTATATGGAAAAATAGTTATAATGGGATGATATGGTTAGGATGCGGTTATATGGAAAAATAGTTACAATGCGATTATATGGTTAGGATGCGGTTATATGGAAAAATAGTTATAATGCGATTATATGATTAGGACGCGGGAATATGGAAAAATAGTTATAATGCGATTATATGGTTAGGATGCGGTGATATGGAAAAATAGTTATAATGCGATTATATGGTTAGGACGCGGTTATATGGAAAAATAGTTATAATGCGATTATATGCTTAGGACGCGGTTATATGGAAAAATAGTTATAATGCGATTATATGGTTAGAATGAGGTCATATGGAAAAATAGTTATAATGGGATGATATGGGTAGGATGCGGTTATATGGAAAAATAGTTACAATGCGATTATATGGTTAGGATGCGGTTATATGGAAAAATAGTTATAATGCGATTATATGGTTAGGATGCGGTTATATGGAAAAATAGTTATAATGCGATTATATGATTAGGACGCGGGAATATGGAAAAATAGTTATAATGCGATTATATGGTTAGGATGCGGTGATATGGAAAAATAGTTATAATGCGATTATATGGTTACGACGCGGTTATATGGAAAAATAGTTATAATGCGATTATATGGTTAGGACGCGGTTATATGGAAAAATAATTATAATGCGATTATATGGTTAGGATGCGGTTATATGGAAAAATAGTTATAATGCGATTATATGATTAGGACGCGGGAATATGGAAAAATAGTTATAATGCGATTATATGGTTAGGATGCGGTGATATGGAAAAATAGTTATAATGCGATTATATGGTTAGGACGCGGTTATATGGAAAAATAGTTATAATGCGATTATATGCTTAGGACGCGGTTATATGGAAAAATAGTTATAATGCGATTATATGGTTAGAATGAGGTCATATGGAAAAATAGTTATAATGGGATGATATGGGTAGGATGCGGTTATATGGAAAAATAGTTACAATGCGATTATATGGTTAGGATGCGGTTATATGGAAAAATAGTTATAATGCGATTATATGGTTAGGATGCGGTTATATGGAAAAATAGTTATAATGCGATTATATGATTAGGACGCGGGAATATGGAAAAATAGTTATAATGCGATTATATGGTTAGGATGCGGTGATATGGAAAAATAGTTATAATGCGATTATATGGTTACGACGCGGTTATATGGAAAAATAGTTATAATGCGATTATATGGTTAGGACGCGGTTATATGGAAAAATAATTATAATGCGATTATATGGTTAGAATGCGGTCATATGGAAAAATAGTTATAATGGAATGATATGGTTAGGATGCGGTTATATGGAAAAATAGTTATAATGCGATTATATGATTAGGACGCGGGAATATGGAAAAATAGTTATAATGCGATTATATGGTTAGGATGCGGTGATATGGAAAAATAGTTATAATGCGATTATATGGTTAGGACGCGGTTATATGGAAAAATAGTTACAATGCGATTATATGGTTAGGATGCGGTTATATGGAAAAATAGTTATAATGCGATTATATGATTAGGACGCGGGAATATGGAAAAATAGTTATAATGCGATTATATGGTTAGGATGCGGTGATATGGAAAAATAGTTATAATGCGATTATATGGTTAGGACGCGGTTATATGGAAAAATAGTTATAATGCGATTATATGGTTAGGACGCGGTTATATGGAAAAATAGTTATAATGCGATTATATGGTTAGAATGCGGTCATATGGAAAAATAGTTATAATGGGATGATATGGTTAGGATGCGGTTATATGGAAAAATAGTTATAATGCGATTATATGATTAGGACGCGGGAATATGGAAAAATAGTTATAATGCGATTATATGGTTAGGATGCGGTGATATGGAAAAATAGTTATAATGCGATTATATGGTTAGGACGCGGTTATATGGAAAAATAGTTATAATGCGATTATATGCTTAGGACGCGGTTATATGGAAAAATAGTTATAATGCGATTATAAGGTTAGAATGCGGTCATATGGAAAAATAGTTATAATGGGATGATATGGTTAGGATGCGGTTATATGGAAAAATAGTTACAATGCGATTATATGGTTAGGATGCGGTTATATGGAAAAATAGTTATAATGCGATTATATGGTTAGGATGCGGTTATATGGAAAAATAGTTATAATGGGATGATATGGTTAGGATGCGGTTATATGGAAAAATAGTTACAATGCGATTATATGGTTAGGATGCGGTTATATGGGAAAATAGTTATAATGCGATTATATGATTAGGACGCGGGAATATGGAAAAATAGTTATAATGCGATTATATGGTTAGGATGCGGTGATATGGAAAAATAGTTATAATGCGATTATATGGTTAGGACGCGGTTATATGGAAAAATAGTTATAATGCGATTATATGCTTAGGACGCGGTTATATGGAAAAATAGTTATAATGCGATTATATGGTTAGAATGCGGTCATATGGAAAAATAGTTATAATACGATTACATGGTTAGGATGCGGTTACATGGAAAAATAGTTATAATGCGCTTATATGGTTAAGATGCGGTTACATAAAATATAGTTAAAATGCGATTATATGGTTAGGATGCGGTTATATGGAAAAATAGTTATAATGCGATTATATGGTTAGGATGCGGTTATATGGAAAAATAGTTATAATGCGATTATATGGTTAGGATACGGTTATATGGAAAAATAGTTATAATGCGATTATATGATTAGGACGCGGGAATATGGAAAAATAGTTATAATGCGATTATATGGTTAGGATGCGGTGATATGGAAAAATAGTTATAATGCGATTATATGGTTACGACGCGGTTATATGGAAAAATAGTTATAATGCGATTATATGGTTAGGACGCGGTTATATGGAAAAATAGTTATAATGCGATTATATGGTTAGAATGCGGTCATATGGAAAAATAGTTATAATGGGATGATATGGTTAGGATGCGGTTATATGGAAAAATAGTTATAATGCGATTATATGATTAGGACGCGGGAATATGGAAAAATAGTTATAATGCGATTATATGGTTAGGATGCGGTGATATGGAAAAATAGTTATAATGCGATTATATGGTTAGGACGCGGTTATATGGAAAAATAGTTACAATGCGATTATATGGTTAGGATGCGGTTATATGGAAAAATAGTTATAATGCGATTATATGATTAGGACGCGGGAATATGGAAAAATAGTTATAATGCGATTATATGGTTAGGATGCGGTGATATGGAAAAATAGTTATAATGCGATTATATGGTTAGGACGCGGTTATATGGAAAAATAGTTATAATGCGATTATATGGTTAGGACGCGGTTATATGGAAAAATAGTTATAATGCGATTATATGGTTAGAATGCGGTCATATGGAAAAATAGTTATAATGGGATGATATGGTTAGGATGCGGTTATATGGAAAAATAGTTATAATGCGATTATATGGTTAGGATGCGGTTATATGGAAAAATAGTTATAATGCGATTATATGGTTAGGATGCGGTTATATGGAAAAATAGTTATAATGGGATGATATGGTTAGGATGCGGTTATATGGAAAAATAGTTACAATGCGATTATATGGTTAGGATGCGGTTATATGGGAAAATAGTTATAATGCGATTATATGATTAGGACGCGGGAATATGGAAAAATAGTTATAATGCGATTATATGGTTAGGATGCGGTGATATGGAAAAATAGTTATAATGCGATTATATGGTTAGGACGCGGTTATATGGAAAAATAGTTATAATGCGATTATATGCTTAGGACGCGGTTATATGGAAAAATAGTTATAATGCGATTATATGGTTAGAATGCGGTCATATGGAAAAATAGTTATAATACGATTACATGGTTAGGATGCGGTTACATGGAAAAATAGTTATAATGCGCTTATATGGTTAAGATGCGGTTACATAAAATATAGTTAAAATGCGATTATATGGTTAGGATGCGGTTATATGGAAAAATAGTTATAATGCGATTATATGGTTAGGATGCGGTTATATGGAAAAATAGTTATAATGCGATTATATGGTTAGGATACGGTTATATGGAAAAATAGTTATAATGCGATTGTATGGTTAGGATGCGGATATATGGGAAAATAGTTATAATGCGATTATATGGTTAGGATGCGGTTACATGGAAAAATAGTTATAATGCGATTATATGGTTAGGATGCGGTTATATGGGAAAATAGTTATAATGCGATTATATGGTTAAGATGCGGTTACATGGGAAAATAGTTATAATGCGATTATATGGTTAGGATGCGAATTCAAAGCTTTTGAGAGTTTAGTGTCTATTTCTTCTAGTCTCATTACGCTTCCGAGTCTGAAATGTATTCAAAGAGGTCAATGCTTGAAATCCAATTTTCTTTCATTTCAAACTCATCATCATTGTCTCGCCATCAATTGAATTGAAAAGATCTTGATGGACGAGTTGTTCTAATTGTTAAAAAAAAAATCTCACCATATATGTTGAATATTGTTACAAAACATACATAACACATAATTGGCGATATACCTCGTCATAAGGGAAATAGTTCATATCTTGTTGGACGAGATATCTCGTCGCAACCATTTTTTTCGGGGGTATCTATAAAGAAAAGTCAGTAGCGCCCCATATGTAAGAGTAATTTGTGTAACCACGTAGTTGCATTACAAATCGACATCTTAGTGATGAGATATCTCGTCATGAACAAAATCGGTCAGATCTGAACGGACGAGATATCTCGTCGACACAGAAGAGAGAAATACACATAGGGAAGACTATGGAGGAATCAAACCTGCGCTGCGCCGCCTACAACTCGAAGGTTGTTAGCGTAGTGTGCATACCCACTATGTCACGAAAACACCGTTACGTACAGTCACGGAAAAAACCCGAACCACCTTCTTTATTTCGAGCACTATTCATATTAGAGCAAATTCAAAAGTATCATTCGATAGAGAATAACGTCGTACATAAATTCAAATGCGAAACAATTGCATAAGAGGACGTTTTCATATCAAATTCAGCACTAACAACAAAATTTCTAACAGAAACACCATGATACTACAAGAAACACTATGATTCTGCATCGTTAAATTAGTCAAAATGTGAAATTTTATGACTTTACAATTTTTATATCCAGAGATATTCAATCCTAAAGTTTGTGCAAATTTTAGCGATTACATCGAAATAGAAAGTAGGTATTTGCAGATCGAAATAAATTGAAGATGTAGCTTTCCGAATTTCAAATTTGAATACTATTTCAGACGTATTTTTCAGCTATCCAAAAATTAGTATGTTTATTACGCAAGTGTAATGGATTTGAGAATTACAATATTTACTATGCAAATGCAACTATCTGAGAATTACTATCCGTAGTCTTTCAAACGTCTTTTTAACATTTGGTTGACCCCTAAAATCGCAATAATGAGGAAAATTTAATAAAGCGCAAAATATCGGAATGTCCTGAATTTTTTTTTTTGTATAGACATACTAGAATTCCATCTGAATCTATTCCTATCAAAATATCATAGCTACAATCCATAATTTTTTCAACCATTAATTTAATAATTATTATTACTTAATAGGAAATATTTTTTAAATAAAATGTTAGGTGGATTTTATTTGGGTTGTTTAACAGTAATATGGTACAAGATATCAGCGATATACAAATATTATTTAAGAAGATATGCATAGAAGAGGGTAAGAAACTGATTTAACATTAGAAGTTCCAATTTGACTGTACGCATAAGTACGAAACGGTAACATCTAATGACATAAAATTAGGTACCTGATGTTAAATTTTGAAATAGATTTGAAATTTTGTGTCGAAATAGGTCTTCTCATTCGAAATTATAAAGTTGGTGCTCAATTTAGTATCGAGATGGCCCCTTATGCAAATTTAATTCATTTGAATTTATTGAAGAAGTTAGGGGTACAAGGGGTACTGGTGAACGACAAGTCTGACGTGGCCTCAAATGTCCTCATGGTGGTATGGTGTGGAATTTTGGAGAGGTGGGGTGCCAGTTCAGGTGTTACCTCGCCATCTGACCGAGAATCAAATTTCCGTGGTGTTGTCCTCGAATCGTTCACTTCGGGTTTGATCCCAGACTGTTGCCAATAGCCGGCTGTGTTGCTTCATTGTGATGTTATTTATATACCTACCTACCATGTATATATTCGTTAAGGTAAATCTATACGCCAGTTCAACTTTCAGGCCGGAAAGGGTTTGCGCATGACAGTTAAATTGGCGTCACATTTTAGGCACACAACGAGCTATTGGCGATGGTCGAAGAGACCTGAGAACAACACTATAGCACGGAATTATACAGGTAATGGTAATAATTGGTAATTTTTAGTTAACGTCGTACTAGAGCAACACAACGGGCTATTGTCGACGGTCCGGGATCAGTCCCTTAAGGGAAAGATCCGAGGACAACACCTCGTAATTTTGAGCCACGGTCAGATGACGAAGCAACACCTGAGCTGGCACCCCACTCTCCAAACTTCCACGCCAACCCAACGTGAGGACTTTCGGCCACGACAGATTTAAGGTGCACCAGCCGCCTCTACACCATACGCTTACAAACATCCATGCCCGGACCCGGATTCGAACCAGGAACTTTCCGATCGAGAGGCTAACACCTTAACCACTATACCGGTTGGTCGGCTATACAGGTAATGGTAATGGTAATTTTAGTTAACGTCGTACTAGAGCAACACAACAGGCTATTGAAGACGGTCCGGGATCAGTCCCTTAAGAAAAAAAATCCGAGGACAACACCTCGTAATTTTGAACTACGGTCAGATGACGAAGCAACACCTGAGCTGGCACCCCACTCTCCAAACTTCCACGCCAACCCAACGTGAGGACTTTCGGCCACGACAGATTTAAGGTGCACCAGCCGCCTCTACACCATACGTTTACAAACAGCCATGCCCGAACCCGGATTCGAACCAGAAACCTTCCGATCTAGAAGCTAACACCTTAACCACTATACCGGTTGGTCGGCGGAATTATACAGAGACTGAGCATTATTATTGGGGGATTGTAATTTTTAATTAACGTAGTACTACAGCAACACAACGGGCTAATGACGACGGTCCGGGATCTACCCGCATTGTTATTGGGTAATTTTTAATTGGTCATTTTTAATGTTGGACTAGAGCAGCAGAACGGGCTATTGACTACGCTTCGGGATCAATCCCCCAAGTGAAAGATCCTAGGAAAACACCATATAACACACATAAGAGGCAACACCTGAGTAGGCACCCCACTCTCCAAACTCCCACACCACGCCAACGCGAGGATATTTGAAGCCACTACAGATTTAACGCTTACCAGTTCACTTTGTACAGGACGGTCTTTATTTGCATTCGAACTCGCAACCCTCAGGCTGCTAATCAGTTACTCTTCCAACCGAGCTACCGTGGCCAGTTAAGTATGACAGAAAAAGGCTACCATAGTTCTGCTTTATGTACGAGGGCTGTTCAATAAAGAAGGAACGTAATTTTTTTAAAGTGATTAAAAAATCAAGAAAAATAAAATTCATATTATATGTGTAACGGGATAAGTGGAGAATAGATAGCGCAAGTTTCACGATCATGACGTCATTGCTGAGGCCTTGGCAGCCGGCCAAGAACGCCTAGTTTGAATTTCGCCTACGGCAAAAATGGATGTGACACGCAAAGTGCAATGCACTATTAAAATTTTGTTTTCGCCTTAAAAAATCGTCAGATCTTTCAAAAACAAATGTTATGTGTGTTCCCCATCCTCCATATAGTCCTGATGCGATTTTTCTCTTTTCCCGAATTGGAAGAAACACCTCCGGGAAAAGCGGTTTTCATCATCACAGGCAGTTATAAAAGTTGCGTAGTCGATTTTGAAGGACCTGTCAAAACATGGCGTCCAACATGTGTTTAAAGACTGGAAAAGAGGTGGGATAAGTGCATTGCATGTAATGGAGAATATTTTGAGAAATACCATAAAAATTTGGAGGATTAGTACAGGAGATTACTTTTTATAAATTTATTATCATTCTTTATTGAACAGTCCTCGTATTTATGTCCTCTGATCTTTCCCTTGATTGATCCCGGACCGACGCCAATATATGGTGTTGCTCCCGTGTGACGTTTATCCAACTACCTACCATGTATAATGATGTAGTTAGTAATCAACTACGTAAATTATGAAAAACTAACTAATTATACCAATCATACTTTACATAATTATAAACTCTTGGAAATGATAATCAAGCGTAAGAAATGCTATTTAAAAATAAAAATTTTACATTTTCATTTAAATTTTTAACATCCTTTTATCTAGAAAGCTATCAAAATACTTTACCAAGAATAGCTATTTAAGGAATGGCAATTACAAAAAAAGGAAAACACTATCAGCTCATAATTATGAAAAATACAATTAAAACAGGTGTTTTTTATAAATTGTCTTTCGTAGTTGAGAAATGTTTGCGCTGTTTTATAAACTGGAATAACTACTGGAGAAATAATTATTGCAAAAACGAATAAATTGTAGCGTGATAATTAATAAAAGTGCATGTAATTAGAACTGATGTGTTTGCATAAGCTAATAACGACAAGGAAATAAAAATACGAGGCCGCAAATTGAAATGGATGTAGAATTTCAATTTATTTTACAAACTCTTAAACCAATAGTTATTTTGGTCCATAAACCAATAGGTGAATAACCGTTTCTGCCGTTTTAAAATTGCACAAAAAAACACTCATGATGTTTTAGAAAAAGCATAGGATGGCAAAAAATCTAATGAGATATTAGTTTCAGTTTTTGTATTGAACTATTTCTTATTGATGAACGCAATTATGCAAATGGAATGCATGCAACTTTTTCCTTGTACTTCTTATTTAATCTATTATTTTAAAAGATATTTATTGGAATATCTAATTCCGAATTCATACCAGCTTACAGATGGAACAATAACTCAAATTCCGGACAATTTACTGGAACCCTCAAACATATCACTCGAACCAAAAGATATCTCACTCAAACCCCCGGACGTCTTAATCTAGCCCCCAGATTTCTCTCTCCTCATCCCCCGACATCTCCATTCGATCCATCTCACTTGAACCCTTGGACATCTTACTCAACCCCCGGACATGTCACTCGAACCCCCGGACATCTCACTCGAACACCCAGATATCTCATTTGAACCCCCGGATATCTCACACGAACCCCTGGATATCTTACTCGAACTCCAGGATATATCCCTCGAACCCCGAACATCTCACTCGAACTCTGGATATCTCACTCGAACCCCTGGAGATCTGACTGGAACCCCCGGACATGTCACTCGAAAACCCTGATGTCCCACTCAAACACCCGGACATCTCACTTGAACCCCCGGACATCTCACTCGAGCCCCTGGATATATTCGATTCCTCGGACATCTTACTGAAACCACCGGACATCTCACTCGAAACCCTGGACATCTCACTCGAACCCTTGAATATCTCACCCGAACCCCTGGACATCTTATTGAAACCCCCGGGTATTTCACTCGAACCCCGGACATCTAACTGGAACCTCCGGACATCTCACTCGAACCCTCAGACATGTCGCTTCTCGAAATATTTCTGGATCGAGATGTGTGTCCGGGGTTCCCACAACACAAAACCCCCTCCAATTTGTATTAGCACATGAAGAAAAATTGATTGAATGATTGATCACGAACCCTTGACAAAAGTTGTCTTGCTCCAGAGAAAATCCCGTGTCAATACAACTACCATTAAGTTGAGCGCTACATAAACCATAAAAATTTAGAAGCATTTCTGTTTTGGTTATCCTTTTAAGGACAATACATACTGCAAAAATAAATGCGTTAGACTGATTTCCAGAGACATCTTTTGTTGGAAAAATCCTGAGTTGTAATCAAAAGATCCTTCATCCATCTCTTAAAAATGCAGCACACAAATTCTACTTAGTAAAAAAGCCCTTTTTGATAACACGGAAAACATGGAAGTGGAAAAAATAGGCAGTTTCTTCAATAAAAGGCTTGTTTTTCAAATAAAAGTATATAGAATCACTTCGAAGAATTAAAATCCCATTTTTTCGCATGTCTCGTCCTAGGAAGAAGAAAGGCATTTTTTGATTTTACAATAGTTAAGATTCTTTGAACTATAGATAAAAGACGCGAAAGAAAACTTTTCGGCGGCGTCTTGAGCGACAGAACTCAATGCCAAGAGGAATGAAAGGAGCTGTTAAAAATTAAAAACATCTGTTTGACACCTTTTCCATCACTTCGCAATGAAAAAACAGTGGAAAATAACTCCTTAAATGCGACGACTTTGAAGAGCTGAAACTTTTTACCAGGGAAACGAACTGGGGTTTAATCTTTTTATAAAAAGGCATCAATCAAAGTTTAAAGAAAATGACCACCTGAACAAATTGTTAAAGTTAATCTCTGAGAAATGGGAGACAAATGCTATTTGATGGAGTACCATGATGGATCTGAGACACGTGTATTGTTTGGAAACTGAGTGTAATTTGACTTCAGTAGTAATCTTTTATTCGCAGAAGAGTATATTTTCGTCAAAGAATTGAACAAAACTTTAGTAACTTCCAAGTCATGTTTTCGAGTAATATCCAAAGAGCGGTAGCCCAGTTGAAAGAGTAACGTATTATTAACCGAGGGTTGCGAGTTCTAAACTCGGTCCAGGCAAAGACCGTCTTGAACACGGATGCTGGTGCTCGTTAAATTTGTCGTGGACTTCAATCTCCTCATGTTAGCGTGGTGTGGAAGCTTGGAGAATGGGGTGCCAGATCAGGTGTTCTCGTCATTTGACCGTGGTTCAAAATTACAAGGCGTTGTCTTTGGATATTTCCCGTAGATTTTATTCCCGGACCGTCTTAGTGTGGAAGTTTGGAGAGTAAATTGCCAGCTCAGATGTTGCCTCGTCATCTGACCGTGGTTCAAAATTACGTGATGTTGTTCTCGAATCTTTCCCATAGTGGATTGATCCCGGACGGTCGTCAATAGCCCGTTGTGTTGCTCTAGTACGACGTTAATTAAAATTACCTTGCCACTCCCGGAACGTCTTCAATAGCTAGTTGTGTTGCTACAGTGCGACGTTATTTAACTACCTACCCACTGTGTAATCAATAAGATTTGATATCTAGAGCAGACTAGTATGAAGACCGACGTGAAGGCATTTGAGGCCTCAATAGATTTAACGTTCACCAGCACCATGTACACACTATGGTCTTTGGTTTTGTCGTTGGACAGTTTCCTTCAGGATTGTTCCCCGACTATCGACAATAGCCCATTTTGCTGCTCGAGTGCAACGTTAATTCAACTATCTTTGACTACCAGTCTGTTCTTTTCAAATGCAAGGCTATCGAAATTAATATACCCATGAAAGCCCTCCATCCAATCCGAAATGGTATTTGATAATAACAACGAAAGACCTACAAAGAATTGATGTGATTGGTTCAAATCCAAAGTGTTTATTTAGGGACCGGATCTTCGCCTTATTTCAATGATTAACTTGTGTGTGAGCATCAAACCATTTACCTTGTTTAAAAATGGTAAAGATTTAGCACTCTTTTACGCCAACAGAATCCAGGTCGATCCGAATCAATCTGAGTACTCTAGAAACTGACTAACGAATATTTGGGAAACCGCTTCTAATAAAAATCTTGTTCATCAAAACACCTATCATACTGATTGAATCTAGAGGGTTCCACTTTCACTGGATCTTCGCTTTTCAGTTTTACTAGATTTTGATCGATTCGTTGAGTTCTGTTGGTGTGAAGGAGCACTTAGCTAGCGTAATAAAGTAGAGCAGTCCTGTTACTTGATTAATATACTTATTAATTTATTAAAACTCCTGCTGAGGTTTCCCGTCATTAGCAAGACTGACGAGACCTCATCATGTTGGGGAAAAAACTGACCCGATCTAAATATCGTCATAAAAAATATGCAATATCTTGAAGAGATATTTCGTCCTTAGAAAAATTTGCCAGATCTTTTTGGACTATATATCTCGTCCAATTCACTAAGAGGGTTAACGCGAAGACGTCTTTTTTCAACAATAATAAGTAAAAAGGATAAATGTGCTTGGATAATAACAATTCACTGGAAATGATCTTTCAGAATATAATACTTTCTATCATTCCTTTGCAATTCTTTGGGTGCGGCACTCCTTCAGAGTTTCGTCCATTGTCGAAAACAGTTACAAGAGGTGACAGTCCTCTTATTTCTTCGGGTAGGTCACTCAATTTTTGTCAGATCAGACACACCGTTATTAGGAACGCAAGTACATCTTCATTTAATTAGACCTGTCGTCATAGTCATACTTCGCCATTCAAAGAACTCCTTCACCGTTGTATCTATTGTGTCTAGAATAATTACTACAGAGGCAGTCACCCAATTTCTTCGGTTATGGTCATCCAATTTTTAGTAAATCAGACACAACACCTTTGTACGGAATGCAAGTACGTTTTTATTAAATTATATCAGTCAATAGTCATAGTTTGCGTCGATTCAAATTACTTCTTCACAGTTATGTACACTATATGGACAAAAGTATTTGGACACTGAATGGTTTTCAGAAAAAGTGCTTTATTATTCTATATAGTAACAAGTAGGCCCTCCTTTTGCTTGTCTAGAAAAATTATTAAAGGTAGCACTCACCAAATATTTTTTAGCAGATCAGACGCAACACCGTAATCAAGAATGCAAGTACATCTCCATTTAACTAGATCTGTCGTCACTCAAAAACAGCCTCGACTCAAGGTACACCTTCACAGTAATGTCTATTGTCTAGAATAATTATTAAAGGTAGCAAGCGGTCACCCAATAATTTTTAGCACATCAGTTGCAACACCGTAGTCAGGAATGCAAGTACATCTCCATTTAACTAGATCTGTCGTCAGACAAAAGCAGCCTCGACTCAAAGTACACCTTCACAGTAATGTCTATTGTCTAGAATAATTATTAAAAGTAGCAAGCGGTCACCCAATAATATTTAGCAGATCACACGCAACACCGTAGTCATGAATGCAAGTACATCTCCATTTAACTAGATCTGTCGTCACTCAAAAGCAGCCTCGACTCAAGGTACACCTTCACAGTAATGTCTATTGTCTAGAATAATTATTAAAGGTAGCAAGCGGTCACCCAATAATATTTAGCAGATCACACGCAACACCGTAGTCATGAATGCAAGTACATCTCCATTTAACTAGATCTGTCGTCACTCAAAAGCAGCCTCGACTCAAGGTACACCTTCACAGTAATGTCTATTGTCTAGAATAATTATTAAAGGTAGCAAGCGGTCACCCAATAATATTTAGCAGATCACACGCAACACCGTAGTCAGGATTGCAAGTACATCTCCATTTAACTAGATCTGTCGTCACTCAAAAGCAGCCTCGACTCAAGGTACACCTTCACAGTAATGTCTATTGTCTAGAATAATTATTAAAGGTAGCAAGCAGTCACCCAATAATTTTTAGCACATCAGTTGCAACACCGTAGTCAGGAATACAAGTACATCTCCATTTAACTAGATCTGTCGTCAGTCAAAAGCAGCCTCGACTCAAGGTACACCTTCACAGTAATGTCTATTGTCTAGAATAATTATTAAAGGTAGCAAGCGGTCACCCAATAATATTTAGCAGATCACACGCAACACCGTAGTCATGAATGCAAGTACATCTCCATTTAACTAGATCTGTCGTCACTCAAAAGCAGCCTCGACTCAAGGTACACCTTCACAGTAATGTCTATTGTCTAGAATAATTATTAAAGGTAGCAAGCGGTCACCCAATAATATTTAGCAGATCACACGCAACACCGTAGTCAGGAATGCAAGTACATCTCCATTTAACTAGATCTGTCGTCACTCAAAAGCAGCCTCGACTCAAGGTACACCTTCACAGTAATGTCTATTGTCTAGAATAATTATTAAAGATAGCAAGCGGTCACCCAATAATATTTAGCAGATCACACGCAACACCGTAGTCAGGAATGCAAGTACATCTCCATTTAACTAGATCTGTCGTCACTCAAAAGCAGCCTCGACTCAAGGTACACCTTCACAGTAATGTCTATTGTCTAGAATAATTATTAAAGGTAGCAAGCAGTCACCCAATAATTTTTAGCACATCAGTTGCAACACCGTAGTCAGGAATACAAGTACATCTCCATTTAACTAGATCTGTCGTCAGTCAAAAGCAGCCTCGATTAAAAGTACACCTTCACAGTTTAATGTCTATTGTCTAGAATAATTATTAAAGGTAGTAAGCAGGCACGCAATAATTTTTAGCATATCAGACGCAACACCGTAGTCAGGAATACAAGTACATCTCCATTTAACTAGATCTGTCGTCAGTCAAAAGCAGCATCGATTAAAAGTACACCTTCACAGTTTAATGTCTATTGTCTAGAATAATTATTAAAGGTAGTAAGCAGGCACGCAATAATTTTTAGCATATCAGACGCAACACCGTAGTCAGGAATGCAAGTACATCTCCATTTAACTAGATCTGTCGTCACTCAAAAGCAGCCTCGACTCAAGGTACACCTTCACAGTAATGTCTATTGTCTAGAATAATTATTAAAGGTAGCAAGCAGTCACCCAATAATTTTTAGCACATCAGTTGCAACACCGTAGTCAGGAATACAAGTACATCTCCATTTAACTAGATCTGTCGTCAGTCAAAAGCAGCCTCGATTAAAAGTACACCTTCACAGTTTAATGTCTATTGTCTAGAATAATTATTAAAGGTAGTAAGAAGGCACGCAATAATTTTTAGCATATCAGACGCAACACCGTAGTCAGGAATACAAGTACATCTCCATTTAACTAGATCTGTCGTCAGTCAAAAGCAGCATCGATTAAAAGTACACCTTCACAGTTTAATGTCTATTGTCTAGAATAATTATTAAAGGTAGTAAGCAGGCACGCAATAATTTTTAGCATATCAGACGCAACACCGTAGTCAGGAATGCAAGTACATCTCCATTTAACTAGATCTGTCGTCACTCAAAAGCAGCCTCGACTCAAGGTACACCTTCACAGTAATGTCTATTGTCTAGAATAATTATTAAAGGTAGCAAGCAGTCACCCAATAATTTTTAGCACATCAGTTGCAACACCGTAGTCAGGAATACAAGTACATCTCCATTTAACTAGATCTGTCGTCAGTCAAAAGCAGCCTCGATTAAAAGTACACCTTCACAGTTTAATGTCTATTGTCTAGAATAATTATTAAAGGTAGTAAGCAGGCACGCAATAATTTTTAGCATATCAGACGCAACACCGTAGTCAGGAATACAAGTACATCTCCATTTAACTAGATCTGTCGTCAGTCAAAAGCAGCATCGATTAAAAGTACACCTTCACAGTTTAATGTCTATTGTCTAGAATAATTATTAAAGGTAGTAAGCAGGCACGCAATAATTTTTAGCATATCAGACGCAACACCGTAGTCAGGAATGCAAGTACATCTCCATTTAACTAGATCTGTCGTCACTCAAAAGCAGCCTCGACTCAAGGTACACCTTCACAGTAATGTCTATTGTCTAGAATAATTATTAAAGGTAGCAAGCAGTCACCCAATAATTTTTAGCACATCAGTTGCAACACCGTAGTCAGGAATACAAGTACATCTCCATTTAACTAGATCTGTCGTCAGTCAAAAGCAGCCTCGATTAAAAGTACACCTTCACAGTTTAATGTCTATTGTCTAGAATAATTATTAAAGGTAGTAAGCAGGCACGCAATAATTTTTAGCATATCAGACGCAACACCGTAGTCAGGAATACAAGTACATCTCCATTTAACTAGATCTGTCGTCAGTCAAAAGCAGCCTCGATTAAAAGTACACCTTCACAGTTTAATGTCTATTGTCTAGAATAATTATTAAAGGTAGTAAGCAGGCACGCAATAATTTTTAGCATATCAGACGCAACACCGTAGTCAGGAATGCAAGTACATCTCCATTTAATTAGATGTGTCGTCAGTCATAAGTCGCCTCGCGTCTTAGTACACCTTCACAGTTATGGCTATTGACCCTGCTGGCCTCTTCCTCCGACCAATCCTCGTTTTCTAATCCAATCTGTTGTTACGTCCTTTACACTTCGGAGGTGGAGTTTTAACCTTGCACGGTCGGTTTGCCCCATCACACCTGAGATCGATCCGGGACCGGTTAGGATTCCAAAGAACTTTAACTTTAGATCAGAATTCTTATTGACAAGTTATTAACCTTTAACGTGTATTTAAAGCGTCCATTGTTCTCATAACCCATGTTGGCTGGCCGTTGAGTTACGGAAACCAAATAAAATCGGAATCCGTGCGCTCGATCAGTTTCAGTCAATTAGTCTACTGCGGCGATGGATCTTGAAGATGGATGTTATCGACGAGTTAATAACCTTTAATATGTGCTCAAAGTGCTCATTGTTCTCGAAATGCGAGTGGTTGGCTGGATTCACTTCGGGCAATTAAAATTAAGGTGAAGCGAGCATGCTTTCAACATGAAATGTATCATGAAATTAACTCAGTCGGCCCTCTTTGGAAGCAGCTATAGCAAAGATTAATGATAGTATATCTCAAAACAAACTACTGAAATTATGTGATCTCATTATTTTATAAAATGTGCACTTTATTTCCACCTAAAAGCATATAAAGTTTTTACCAGAAATTTTAAGTTGTGAGGAAATTATTACATAATACGTGGTTAATTCCCTTCGGACAATGAAAATAAGGGTATAGCTAGCTAAGATGCTTACAGCTTGAAATGTATCATGAAATTAACTCAGTTGACACTCTTTGGAAGAGGCTATATCTCAAAAATTAATGACAGTAGATTTTCAAAACAAACTTTTAAAGTTATTATCTGATTGTTTCATAAAATGTCGACTATATTTTCCACTAAAAAGTATGTAAATTTTAGACCAAAAATATTAATTAGAAATGAAGTTATTACATAATAAGTGATCTATTCATTTGGGGTAGTTAAAATTTTATTATAGCTAAGATGCTTTCAGCTTGAAATGCATCATGAAATTAACTCGGTCGACACTCTTTAGAAGCGGATATACCTCAAAGATTAATGATAGTAGATTTTCAAAACAAACTTTTAAAGTTATGATCTGATTGTTTTATAAAATTTCCAGACTTTATTTGCCACTAAAAAGTATGTAAAGTTTGGATCAAAAATATTAATTTGCGATGAAGTTATTACGTAAAACTTGATCTATTCATTTCGGGCAATTGAAATTAAGGTATAGCTAAGATGCTTTTAGCTTGGAATGTATCGTGAAATTAACTCAGTCGACACTCTTTGGAAGAGACTATTCAAAGATTAATGATAGTAGACTTTCGAAACAAACTTCTGAAGTTGCGATATGATTATTTTAGAAATTTTCAGACTTTATTTTCCACTAAAACGTATATAAAGTTTAGTCCAAAATATTAAGTTGTGCGGAAGTTATTACATAATACGTGCTCCATTCACTTCGAGAAATTAGAATTAAGGTGAAGCCAGGATGCTTTCAGCATGAAATATAGCATGTTATTAACTCGACACTCTTTTGAAGCGGTTATATAGAAGATTAAGGGGATGGTAGGGACTTTTAAAACAAACTTGTAAAGTTATGATCGGTTTGTTATGAAATTTGCTGATTTTGTTTTTCACTTATAAGTAAAGGTAAAGTTTAGTCCAAAGTATTAAGTTGTGCGGAAATTAATATATAACATGGTTCACAAGTTTGATAAATTACTATGAAACGAGTAACAGAGTACTTGTATTTTAGAATTAAACCAAAAATTGAAACTCAAGTAACAAAAATGTGAAATAATCAATTTATTGTTTAACTTATTGATTTTAGCAAAATTTCTCATATTAGATTTATATTTTTTTGTATGGCTCTTCCTATTAAGCAAAATTTTGTTTTTGTGTTGGAGCTGTAAAGGTATGATATTTTTTCAAACATATTGCAGTATGATAATGTATTTCTCATCGTCATGAAAATAAGCATTTAGTTTATGCAAAAAACCGTCTAGATAGCTGCGGTTCAGTAGATTTGCCCACTGTGCTAGCAATCTACGAGTTTCTAGGGCGCAGTTGGTTTCACTCCCGTCAGATTCGATTCCCCCCTGGGCATATTTCTCTCTTCAGCGTCAGTAAAGGTTTTCTTGTGTGTGTCAGTTTACTTGGCGTTGTCTTGTGCTTGGCACAGGATGGCCAAATATGGTCCTTGCGGCATAAAACCCAAAAACCAACCAATCGAAAATATGCCAGTTAATGAGAGAGTATCTGCTCTATGTCGACAAAATGTCATTTTTATCTGCTTGAGATAATCCGTTTAAAATTGCTATTCCGATAAAGTAACCCAAACAGACTGTTTTAAAAATCTGATCACATCTTGATTTTTCAAAAAAGAAAAACATTTTCAACTTCATTATTTTAAAATAAAATTTTGGCAATGCTTCTGTATAGTAGTATTAATGTGTAGGTAGAAGGTAATTGAATTTAAGTTGCACTGGGGGGGCAGCACAACGGGCTATTGTCGATGGTCCTGAATCAATCCCAAAGGGAAAAATCAAGGATAATACCTTGTAGTCTTGAGCTATGGTCAGATGACGAGGTCAACGCCTGAGCTGGCCCTTACTCCCCAAACTCCGATATCATGCCAACGTGAGGACATTTGAGGTTGCGAGTAATTCATCATGCACCAGCCCATGTACACGACTGTCTTTAATTAAATCGAGTTTTGAACTCGCAATCCCCCGGTTGCTAATCGGCTTCTCTTCCAACCAAGACACCCGGGCCCTAGTATTAATATTTCCCCTGTAAATCTGTCTTTGCCATCCTATAGATACTGTACGAATAGTTGAAAATATGAAAATATTCAGACCTTGGCAAGTGAATCTATCAGCAGCCTCATCTTACCCCAGTGCATTGCTGACAGGTTATACCTATCTGCGATCAATGTAAATACCCTTTACGAAGAGTGTAGCTTTTGATGCCTTGAAAAGCACGTGCCAGTACAATTCCTTCGAGTAAGACGAGAAATGGCGAGTGCCTTACAGTCGGAGATGAGTATTATCTTTTTCTTAAGAATAAATAAATTGTTTAAAATCTTCAGTCATGAAAAAACCTGTCCTTAAAAAAATTTATTATAGGCTATTTAAGATAAATTAAGACTAAGAGAAAAATTATTTAAGAAATTTATTTTGATAAAATTGATTCCTATACCTAACTTTAATACAATTATTTTATGCATTATTTTCTATTACTTACAGTTACTTTACTTTACCTTTTATCACTCACAATTACTTTGCCTGTTATAAATTACAATTCCTTGATTTTATCTTTCATTGCTTACAATTACTTTGCTTTATCTCTTACAATTACTTTACCTTTTATTACCTACAATTACTTTACTTTGCTACTTACCATTACTTTACTTTACTCTACTTACAATTACTTTACTATTTTTTACGATTTACAATTACTTTATTTTGCTGCTTACAGTATATTACTTTACTACTTACAACTACTTTACTAGAGTGTTATTACTTTACTACTTAAAACTACTCTATTTTGCTCCTTACAGTATATTACTTTACTACTTACAACTACTTTATTTTGCTGCTTACAGTATATTACTTTACTACTTACAACTACTTTACTAGAGTGTTATTACTTTACTACTTACAACTACTTTATACTAGAGTGTTATTACTTTACTACTTACAACTACTTTACTAGAGTGTTATTACTTTGCTACTTACAACTACTTTACTAGAGTGTTATTACTTAACTACTAACCACTTACAATTACTTAACTACTTACAATTACATAACTCCTTTCAATTACTTAACTACTTACAATTACTTTACTACTTAAAAATACTTTTTTAGTTTTAATACCTTACAACTACTTTACTTTACTTTGCCACTTATAATTGCTTTATTATTACTTATTACATACAAAAACACTATCGTTACATGCAGTTAAATTACTTTAATTTGCTATTACTCATTACTACTTACATTACTATTATAACTTAGGAATTTCGATGATTATTTTTTTTCCGCTAGACAGCTTCCTGACATACTTCAAGGGCATTAATTGAGAATAAATAGACTCCAAGAAATTGCGCCATCAAACAAAAAGGATCTTGTGTTCAATATGAAATTCACATGAGTATGTCTAGCCAGACTGTGAATCAATTGCAATTAACATGCCCGATCGATTGTGTGCTGTTAAAGCTAAAGGAGATGCTACTAAATACTAAAGAATTATTGTTTTCAGAATTTTGACAAATATTTGCATGTAACACGGAATATTCCAATATTTAAAACAAGTAAATTTGTATGCTACTTTGTTTTTCAAATGTCAATCGTCATTTTAGTTTATTATGTATTTTCATAACTTTTAACTTAAAATATTCAGAAAGCTCTGTGGATTTAAAAAAAAACATTAATGAGAAATGTTTTCTATGGGCAATACATAAAAAACCATTTCATTCAAAGTTGACGGTAATTCTAATATTTTGACTGGGCGCTGTATAAAACTTACCTCTTCATTCAAGCATTTTTTACTGTTTATAATGATGCCCTACAATAGTGTCAAACTGTTGCTGCAATTTTAAAGTTGAATGCATTCGCAAAAATTTATAAATATTACATGTAACCCATGGAGTTCTTTCGAAACTGAAAAGTTACCCTGCCAATGATCTCAGCGTGAGATATCAAAGTTATCCTGCCAATTATCTCAGCTCTCTCTTGAGATTATGGCTACTATCTCAGTTTGAGATCATAGCCATAACCTCATGTCTCGCTTCCAATGAAGTCTCTTTTCAGACAGAGCTATCACTTATCAATCCCATGAATATATTACCCGACTCAAAAGCACTGTTGAAAAGTAGATGCATTCTTTTTATCTCGCCTCGATTTAAGTTGTTTGTTAAGTTGATTGTAATTCGCAGAAATTTTCCAATGGAACAGGTGATTCCCAAAGTTCTTTCAAAACTGGAAAGCGGTCCTACCAAAGATCTCAGTTTGAGATCATTGCCATAACCTCATGTCTCAATTCCAATGCAGTCTCTTTTCGGACAGAGCTACTCAAAAGCACAGTTGAAAAGTAGATGTATTCGTTTTATCTTGCCTCGATTTAAGTTGTTTGTTAAGTTGATTAATTTAAGTTTATTGTAATGCGCAGAAGTTTGCAAATGGTACAGATAATCCCCGAAGTTCTTTCAAAACTGGAAAGCGGTCCTACCAAAGATCTCAGTTTGAGATCATTGCCATAACCTAATGTCTCAATTCCAATGCAGTCTCTTTTTGGACAGAGCTACTCAAAAGCACTGCTGAAAAGTAGATGCTTTCTTTTTATCTCGCCTCTATTTAAGGTGTTTGGTAAGTTTATTAATTTAAGTTGATTGTGTAATTCGCAGAAACTTGCCAATAGTACAAGTGATCCCCGAAGTTCTTTCAAAACTGGAAAGCGACCATGCCAAGGATCTCAGTTTGAGATCATAGCCGTAACCTCATGTCGCAATTCCAATGCAAAGTCTCCTCTAAAACAAAGAGCCCCCCCCCCACTCTATCACTAATCAATTCCATAAAAAATTACCCGACTCAAAAACGCTGCTTAAAAGTAGATGTATTTTTTTTTATCTCGCTTTGCATCTTGATTCATTTCGTAGGCTGCGTTGGATACCTATCAGCGTAAATTACAAATCGATTTTTGCCATCCTCGGTTCATTTCGTTTCGTATTTACACCTCGTGATTTCCCCCCACCATGAATAAATAAAACTACAACCGTTAATAGGACAACGGAAGAAAAAACTAGCGTCACAATAAATTGTGTTGGCCCGACTTAATAAGTTTCTGTATTTATTTTTTTCTCTGTCATGTTACAACGCACTGTGAGCAAGACGGCTGAAAATAAAAATAAATTTAAAACTAAGTTCGGTTTTAGTAATGACTAAGGGAAATGCGAGTTGAGAGAGATGGTAATCATAACGGAGATAGCAAAAAGACGCCATGCCTTCTGTTATTTTAAACCAACAGTTAATTTTCTCTCTTACACGGATAGATGAAACATTTGCCAAATTTTTGTCAGCAGTTTGCCCTGCACTTGTGTATCAAGTAGTTTTGAGACTCTAGGCTCAAGTAGCTTTGGTAGTCACGCGGGAAACATAAAATAGGTGTGCTGTGTGTAAGTATGTCTTTTGTATTTTCAAACAACCGTTAATTTTCTCTCTTACACGGATAGATGAAACAGTTGCTTGATTTTTGTGAACAGTTTTCCATTCACTTATGTATCAAGTAGTTTTGGGATTCTAGGCTCAAGTAGCTTTGGTAGTCACGCGGGAAACATAAAGTAGGTGTGCTGTGTATAAGAACGTCTTTTGTATTTTCAAACAACCGTTAATTTTCTCTCTTACACGGATAGTTGAAACAGTTGCTTAATTTTTGTGAATAGTCTTCCATTCACTCATGTATCAAATAGTTTTGAGACTCTAGGCTCAAGTAGCTTTGGTAGTCACGCGGGAAACATAAAGTAGGTGTGCTGTGTATAAGAACGTCTTTTGTATTTTCAAACAACCGTTAATTTTCTCTCTTACACGGATAGTTGAAACAGTTGCTTAATTTTTGTGAATAGTCTTCCATTCACTCATGTATCAAATAGTTTTGAGACTCTAGGCTCAAGTAGCTTTGGTAGTCACGCGGGAAACATAAAGTAGGTGTGCTGTGTATAAGAACGTCTTTTGTATTTTCAAACAACCGTTAATTTTCTCTCTTACACGGATAGTTGAAACAGTTGCTTAATTTTTGTGAATAGTCTTCCATTCACTCATGTATCAAATAGTTTTGAGACTCTAGGCTCAAGTAGCTTTGGTAGTCACGCGGGAAACATAAAGTAGGTGTGCTGTGTATAAGAACGTCTTTTGTATTTTCAAACAACCGTTAATTTTCTCTCTTACACGGATAGTTGAAACAGTTGCTTAATTTTTGTGAATAGTCTTCCATTCACTCATGTATCAAATAGTTTTGAGACTCTAGGCTCAAGTAGCTTTGGTAGTCACGCGGGAAACATAAAGTAGGTGTGCTGTGTATAAGAACGTCTTTTGTATTTTCAAACAACCGTTAATTTTCTCTCTTACACGGATAGTTGAAACAGTTGCTTAATTTTTGTGAATAGTTTTCCATTCATTCATGTATCAAATAGTTTTGAGACTCTAGGCTCAAGTAGCTTTGGTAGTCACGCGGGAAACATAAAGTAGGTGTGCTGTGTATAAGAACGTCTTTTGTATTTTCAAACAACCGTTATTTTCTCTCTTACACGGATAGTTGAAACAGTTGCTTAATTTTTGTGAATAGTTTTCCATTCAATCATGTATCAAATAGTTTTGGGATTCTAGGCTCAAGTAACCTCGGTCGTCACACGGGAATCATAAGGTAGGCAAGCAGCTTAAAAGAACATCATATCCCTGCTATTCAAGAAACATTATTTTTCTATCTTCCACGGATGAGTAAACATTTGCTCAAAAATAATGAACAGTTTGCCATTCACTGGAAGTTCAAGAATGTGTTCAATTAACTCTGGTCTTCACACGGGAATCATACTTTAAGAACCTAGCACATAAGAAAACCCATGTCTTTGCTATTTTAAAACAATAGTTAGTTTTCTCTCTTCCACGGTTAGATGTAACATTTACTCAATTTTTAAAATCAGTATTGTACTCAATGGTGGATCAAGTAGTAATGAGACTATGGGATAAGAATTGCAAGCATATCTCAATAGCTTTGGCAATGGCCTATGTAAGCAAAACAGAGTATAAAAAATGCAGATGAAGCATGTGGGGTTTCTTACTTGGTCTCAACCATGATTTTGCAGTGTTGGAGACACTGATTAACCGGTACTTTCTTAACCCTCCAGCTGGTTTAGATGATATATCTCGTCCAAGATAATATTGATTTTGCTAATGACAATATACACTACCCTACAATAATGGACCGGACTGAAAGATGTGATGGTACTAGAGAAAGAATATATGCTTTAATAAGGGATGGTCTCCCACGTGCTGCAATTACACTAGCAACCCTTCTAGGCATACTTTCAACAAGATTTTGATACACAGCTATGGGTATTTGTGTTTGTTCCTGCTGCAAGAATGTCGTCAACTCAGCTGCAGATTTTGGACGTGGTTCCCTGGTCCGTAAACGCGTCACTCTAACACGTCCCACAAATGTTTTATGGGGTTTAGGTCGGGACTCTGAGCAGGCCATGGAAAATGTTTTACATCCATATCTCGATACCACTGCTGGACAGAGGCTGTAACATGACATGGAGCGTTGTAGTCCTGGAAGTAACATTCATCCATTCCATAAAATTGCCAGAGCGTAGGAAGAACCTGAGTGTCCAAAATATTCCTGTAGGCGTCGGCGTTCGATTTACCAGGAACAACATACAAAGATACGAGGCGATACCACGAAAAACACTCTCAAATAAGTAGTCGGATTTTATGCAAATACGCTGGCGTCCGGTCCATTATTGTAGAGAAGTGTATCTTGTCTATCTACATGTGGGCAGTTTTGTTGATAGTGAGATACCTCGTAGAGACGAAACTACCTTATTACTTGGGAAATGAATACCCAAGTAGGAAAAACAAACTGTCCCTTGAACTGAACTGGTGACAGTTTGGAACAGGTTTTTGCTTTGTAGTTACTGGCCACTACAAGGCAGTTATTAACGCGAAGATAACCACCTAGGAGGGTTAATCTCCGCTTTACATGGGAAGAAGAGGGGTATAAACCTGCTGTTGAATTTCAGGAATTGAGTTTGTTTATCAAGTGATAGTTTTCCGAAGGAAAGGCGAGTTGGAGATCTATTTTTCTCTAAGAACACTAAAAGCATAAGTAAGTTAGCTTTTTAACACGGGGCATATCTGCTTTTCATAAATCTAATTTGGTGAATTACCGAAATCGAAACACTAGGTAAGCGAAATATTTCAAAGAATGAATCAACATATATTTCTTTGTTTTTCTCTCTCGTTTGTATATACAAACAGGATGTTTTGAGTTTTGAAATATAACTTTGAAATAAAGGGATGGGAAGAAGAGGGGTATAAACTTGCTGTTGATTTTCAGAAATTGAGTTAGTTTATCAAGTGATAATTTTCCGAAGGAAAGGCAGCGGTTGGAGATCTATTTTTGTCTAAGAAAACTAAAAGCATACGTAAGTTAGCTCTTTAATACGGGGCATATCAGCTTTTCATAAATCTAATTTGGCGAACTACCGAAATCGAAACAAAAGGTAAGCGAAATATTTCAAAGAATGAATCAACATATATTTCTTTGTTTTTCTCTCTCGTTTGTATATGCAAACAAGATGTTTTTAGTTTTGAAATATAACTTTGAAACAAAACATATTTTTTATTTAATTTTTTCCAAGTTGTTTACTTGATGACGATTGGTAGTTTGAAGTAGACAATTTTTTTCGAGGTAACGTAAACGCGATTACTGTCAGTTGCAAACTATACTGAACGATTCACGAGGACGAATCGATTTCCTTTTACTAATAGCAATCCGAAATAGTAACAAAGTTTGAAGATTTGCGTTTCAAGGTTTTCAGCGGAGGATTCGCCATTTGGAAAGTAGATAACTCTGAATGTCGTCTAAAAAAATTATCATATCGGCTATATGCGGAACTGAGTGGTTTTTATTTTGCTCCATTTTGTTTTGGAATAACTTTTAAATGAAACATTTTAAATATTTTTATTCTATATTTATATAATATCCAGTTAAAAATGCCGTGTGGTTTAAAATTCCCATTCCCAATTTTAAAGTGAAATAGAACACACCAAAATAATAATTTTTTACAAATAATTTTATCCGCAACCTCTTCGTAGGACCTAGAGTATACTATTTGGCAAATTTGCAAAATGGAAAAAATTTAACCCACCGAATGGAGTCCACGAGAAATCTCTTCTATCAAGATCTTGCTAAGGATGAGCTGTATGGTCATCAAGATATTGCCAATTTCTTATGATGACGAGCTATTTCGCCCATCAAGATCTGGTCAATATCCTTCAAATGACGAGATATCTCGTACACCAAGTTCTGTTAATAGTTTTACTAATGACGTCAAGACACCTCGTCTCTAGGAGGGTTAAACTTCATCAATAGCAAGACGGATTTTGCATTACGCAATCTCAGAAATAGCTGACTGTCAGGTTCTACTCCTTCCTGGATGTATTTTACTCTTCTGTATCCGTAAAACTTTCCTTGTGTTCATTACTTGATATTGTCTGTCCTGAGTCTGCTGCAAATTGGCCAAATATGGCCATCGCGCGAAAATATCCAAAATGACATGCTTCTAATAAATGGAATGTTAACGGAAGAGTTGCTCAAAGATTATGACATTAGCACATTCCCAAGCATACCTCTTATCCTTGCGTATATTGTATTTTTCTACATTTGGAATGCTCCAACTTCTTGGCCAACCCACATCATGCCTTCTGACATGAAATTGTCCAGTAAGATGAAGTTGCTCAAAGATTATGACATTAGCACATTCTCAATCATTCCTCTTATCCTTGCGTAGAATGTATTTTTCTATATTTGGAATGCTCCAACTTGTTGGCCGACCCACATCATGTCTGGTGACATGAAATGGTCCAGTAACACGCAGCTGACGGTGCAAACGCTCTAATGTTTGACGATTTGACTAGCCTTCTTTACTGTGCAATCTTTGACGAATTTCCCCTTTTTCGTTATAGAAAGAGTTGTGATGTGGGACAACAAAATAACGTGTATACAAACGAGACGTAATTGAGTTTTTTTTATCAATTTAGATAATATATTTCATTAAATGGCAAATCCCATGTACAATTTTTAACAGTTTAATTACTTCATTTTGCTATGAAATTCTATTTCTACAGAGAAAGACAAAATTAGCAATAATCCCATTAATAAATTTCTGCGGGAAAGAATTTGTACTTATTCCAAACGGTCATTCCTTAAACATCATTCTTCAAGTTTCCAATTCACAGCATCGGAAATTTCATCTTTCCTTATGGAGATTAAGCGAACAAATTTATTTAAATATGAATTTAATATGATATTTTTTAGATAAGCCGTCAAACAGAAATTCCCTCGATTAAAATTTTTAGGATGAGATCCAAGATCCGGTCAGTTTTGTTCAAAGGGTGAGATATCTAGTCAATCAAAGATCTGGTCGGTTTTTCTAATGACGAGATATCTCGTCCATGCAATCAACAGGAGGGCTAAATGTGAATTCAATAATTAATTAACCAATTAATTTATGTTCTAACTTAATTAGTATTTCACTTGATTATATAATTTAAGTTCTCTTGAAATGTATAAAAAAAATAAAAAATTTCGATTAAGCCGTTTAAAATTTTCATAGATGAATATTTTTCTTTTTATAGGCATTCGTTAAGTAGATTCCTTGAGCTTTAATTCCTTGTTCCCGAAATTTTCTCTCTCCTTAAAAAGATTAGAGAGAATGGATTTATTTTAATGGAAATTCAGTCTGAAATTTTTAATTGTTCAATTATTTCCACCCAATTATGAAATTTTAATTCATCTGTTTTGAATAAGACGTTCAACAAAATTTTCACGGATAGAAATGCATTCACCTTACGGGCAATCATTTAACCTTACTATTGGTTTCAATGATATATCTTCTCTACCATGATCTGGCCAATTTTGCTAATGACAAGATATCTCGTCATCATGACTTCATTCATTTTGTTAATACCTAGATATCTCGCCATCAAGATATTGCCGATTCTTTTATGATGACGAGATCAAGATCTGGTCAGTTTTTTTCTAATCACGAGATATCGTGTCCAATAAGATCTGATCTATTTTACTAATACCTAGATATCTCGCCATCAAGATATCGCCGATTCTTTTATGATGACGAGATCAAGATCTGGTCAGTTTTTTTCTAATCACGAGATATCGTTGTCCAACAAGATCTGATCTATTTTGCTAATTACTAGATATCTCGCCATCAAGATATCGCCGATTCTTTTATGATGACGAGATCAAGATCTGGTCAGTTTTTTTCTAATCACGAGATATCGTGTCCAACAAGATCTGATCTATTTTGCTAATACCTAGATATCTCGCCATCAAGATATCGCCGATTCTTTTATGATGGCGAGATCAAGATCTGGTCAGTTTTTTTTTTCTAATCACGAGATATCGTGTCCAACAAGATCTGATCTATTTTTATAATGACTAGATATCTCGCCATCAAGATATCGCCGATTCTTTTATGATGACTAGATCAAGATCTGGTCAGTTTTTTTCTAATCACGAGATATCGTGTCCAACAAGATCTGATCTATTTTGCTAATACCTAGATATCTCGCCATCAAGATATCGCCGATTCTTTTATGATGGCGAGATCAAGATCTGGTCAATTTTTTTTCTAATCACGAGATATCGTGTCCAACAAGATCTGATCTATTTTTATAATGACTAGATATCTCGCCATCAAGATATCGCCGATTCTTTTATGATGACGAGATCAAGATCTGGTCAGCTTTTTTCTAATCACGAGTTATCATGCTTAACAAGATCTGCTCAGTTATGCCAATGACTAAATAAAATGACAAGATGGTCAGTTATACTAATGACGGTCAAGATCTGGAAAGTTTTCTTCTTGTCACGAGATATCTCTTCCAACGAGATCTTGTCAGTTTTGCTAAAGACGAGATTCTTCGTTGAGACAACCCCAAGGAGAGAGTTTATCAGATTCTTCACGCTTGAATACCAGTGTCGGTACTTCCATCTCTTCTTAGAATGATTCAGATAATGGTGAATTCAATAGGGAAATGTTAACAATTTCATTATTTTTTATGTAATTTGAATTCTATGGGACATGCAAAGAAATCTATTTCTCGAAAAAGTCGTCTAACATAATTTCCACTGATGGGAATATTTTTTATCTTACTGGCTGGCATTATTTCAGCAGATTCTACATGTTTCATACCTTATATCGGAAGTTCCCTCTCTTACAGAGATTAAGATAATGGATTTATTTAAATGTGAATTCAATCTGAAATTTTTAACAATTTAATTTCGTATTTTATTTAATTTTATAATTTTAATTTTTCTGAGAAATGGCTAGGAAACCAATGTCAATAAGCTGTCCAACAAAATTTTCTCTAATGGTAATTTTTTCTTCCTATTTCGGAAGTGGTATATATATATATATATATATATATATATATACATATTCAGGTAAATATATGGTATATATATATACACAACCCCACAATAATGGACCGGACAGCGAGCTGTGATGGTATAAGGGAAATAATACATGCTTTAATAGGGGGATGGTCTCCCACGTGCTGCAATTACACTATCAACCCTTCTGGGCATACTTTTAACAAGGTTTTTATACACGGCTATGGATATTTGAGTCCATTCCTGCTGCATGAATGTCGCCAGCTCAGCTGTAGATTTCGGACATGATTCCCTGGTCCGTAAACGTCACTCTAACTCGTCCCACAAATGTTCTATGGGGTTTAGGTCGGGACTCTAAGCAGGTCAGGGAAGACGTTTTGCATCTATATCTTGATACCACTGCTTGACAAAGGCTACAACATGACATGGAGCTTTGTCGTCCTGGAAGTAACATTCGTCCTTTCCATAAAATTGCCAGAGCGTGGGAAGAAACTGATTGTCTAAATGTCCATGCAGGCGTCGTCGTAGTCGAAAGGTCCCAGGCCATGCCACAAAAAAACACCCCCAAACAAGCAGTCGGAATTTTTTACAAATCCGCTGGCGTCCGGTCTATTAATGTAGGGTATATATATATATATATATATATATATATATATATATATATATATATATATATATATATATATATATATATATATATATATATATATATATATATAAGAATGGAGTGTTTGTTTGTACATTCAATATTTTCGACCCATTTCAAGTTTTCTATCCGTTTTAGACCCTTCTGATGCCGAATCCGTCTTTTTCTCGTTTGGTGTCTGTCTGTCTGTCCGTCTGTCTGTCTGTCTGTCTGTCTGTCTGTCTGTCTGTATGTTGTGCCCTATACACGTCCACGCGGTTTAAGATATTTTCATGAAAATTTGCATACAGTGAGCACTTATCTTCATTTAGTGAGTGGCATTGGTTGCGAAAGTCTGTCTGTCCGTCTTTCTGTTCTATGCTCGATTTTGTGTTAGTGTGTTTGTGTAGACATCACATGAATTGTATTCCAGATATTTGATTGCATTGTATTTTTATTTTATACATTATTTATTAGTTTAGTGAATGCAATATTAAACATTTCTTTATTGTTATATTTAGTTGAGTTTCATGCTAAAACACCTGAGTAAGTATACTTAAATCAACCATAATTTGGTAGTTTGGGAAAAATTGGAATGTCTATTGAATATTACGATTACTTCGATTGCTTTACCAGTACTGCTGAAAAAGTAATTATTCTTCAATTTTTTTTTTTTTTTTATGGAGTTTCATCTATGATACTTCATTTATTTCGAGTCTTATTTTTATTCTTTTCGCAATGAAAAATTATTTAAGAATATTTGGGACAGACGATATTTTTCAATGAAACGAGAATGAACAAGATCGCGCGAGCAGTGATATTTTTTCTGGTTCTTTCGCTCTGAATTAATTTCACATTTCTAAATTTTGTACACTTTTAGTTGTAAGTTGTGGCAACTGTGCGAGATCAAGAGATAAAATTGAATCACAAATTAATATCTTTAGAACAATTTTTTGCGACATCTTTTATTTTGTTTTACTTCGCTGTTTCCTGTTTTAAATATTTATTATTTTAATAAATGTGTTTTCCTTCTCATCACACGCAACAGCACCACAAAGTATTAGACTTAAAAATGTTAGGTAAGTCAGTATAAATTTTCAGTAAATTTTAAGTATAGTTATGCCATTATTTAAAGAATAATGCCGTTATTTAAAGAATAATGCCGTTATTTAAAGAATAATGCCGTTATTTATAGAATAATGCCGTTATTTAAAGAATAATGTCTTTATTGAAAGAATAATAATGTTTATTAATCCAAACTGGAACTTTTTCAAACATTAAAAAATTCGTTGTAATAATGACAGGAGAAGATTGCAAAATTTCACAATGTCGCATACCGGAGGCAAGAGTGCCACAAGTAAAAAAATATTGTTTTGTTGACTATGAGTGCGAGAGCACTCGCCGTAAATCGTAATTTTAATTAATTGAGTTGAACATGAAAAGAACTTAAGAAAGGGAATTCCAAATCTTCCTATAAATCGTCTTTTATAGTAGTAACCTTAGTATCACCTTTCGTCATTTTGTAGCTTTGTCATACAGCAATTGTGCGATGTATGTGAAATGTATTACATGAATGGATATGCATGTGTAGGATTTGCGTCCAAAGTAAGTTGTAGAAAATATAAAGATGGCGAAAGATGTTAAAATAAATTTTTATTCTACAAAAAATGTAAGTCATTATATATTTTGATTATCTCTTCAATCTAGAGTAAACCAATTCAAACCGAGTAAGGTCGGGTATTTTGCTAGTATATATATATATATATATATATATATATATATATATATAACTAATTTGATTTTGATCTCATAATAAAAATAATTGATAATGCTTAGATGTCGTGAAATCTAGTCATTAGCGGAATTCGACACCTCTTGATGGCCGAGATATCTCGTCATTAAGACATAAACTGATCTGAACTTGATCTTGTTATCATAAAAAAATCGGCAATATATTGATGACGAGATACCTCGTCATTAGCATAATTCGTAATCTCTTAATGGACGAGATATCTCCTTGAAACCACTTAAGTATATTTCTTCGATCTTCAATACCCAACGTCGGAAATTTTCTCTTAAAGAGATTGAATTGATTTATTCAAATATGAATCTAATCTGACATTTTCAGCATGTTAGTTATTTCATTTATCTTATAACACACTCTCTCTCTCTCTCTCTCTCTCTCTTACTGATTTTCCGGAGAAATACAAGCCTAATAACTTGAATACATCGCTCATCAAAAATAACGTGGATGGGTATATTTTTCTTCTGTACCTTCCCTCAGTTCTGGTAGTTGCTTCGAAAAGGTTTCATGTACTAAGCAAAACTGACCAGATCTTGAAGACTGATATATCTCGTCATTAGAAAGATTCTAACCTGTTCTTGATCTCGTTATCATAGAAAAATTCGGCAATGCTTTGATTACGAGATACCTCGTCATTGGCAGAATTCATCAGCTCTTGATGGATATATCTCCTCGAAACCACTTTGAGGATTAAGTATATTCTTCGATCTTTAATACCCAGCGTCGGAAATTTTCTCTAAAAGAGATTAAATTGATTTATTCAAATGTGAATCCATTATGAAATTTTTAGTAAGTTAATTTTTGCATTTAACAGAAAACTTCCCAATCTCCCAGAGAAATGCAACAGGACCTATGGCTTGATTACACTGCCAAGCAAACTTTTCCCGGATGGGGTATTTTTACACCTCCGGGTAATCGTTAATCAGATTCTTCGCGTTTTAATTCCCGGCGTCGGAAATTCCCTCTCTCCTTAAAGAGATTAGCGAGCCCCTTCAATTGAAGTGACCAGCAGCACTGATTTATTTGTTCTCTCCAGCCGGCTGACCGAGCTGCGACACCCGCCACTAGATGGCGCTAGCAAAGTCAGCGGAATCAAGAGGCCATCTGGACGGCCGAGTGTGAGATCCGGCGGCGAGTATTGGATCGGGATATTGGTCCTGTTGGAGCAACAGGAATCAGTCGTGTTCTTATCCGTCGCGAGGTTGCTGAAGTCCCGTTTGCGCTTAGTTTCAGTTTCTCCAGAGCCCGCTTCGACCGCTCGCTCTCTTGTCGATGTCCGTTGATGCAGATTGTTAAATAAGTCCTGAAATATCAATTTCTCAACTTCGTCGGAATCGGTGGTTGATCGGCAGCTTTTTTTGATTGGCGAATTCGACTCACCGTGGGTAAGTTGCTTTTGGATCGTGAGTTTCTGTTGCGCCGGCTTTGCATTTTGATTTGGTGAATTTTTATAGCGTTATTTTGCCGGCGTCTCTTTCTGTTGAGTGGAATTTTAGTTGGGTCTTGTGCATGGCATGCGTTCCTATCTGGTTTGGCCGTCGATTTTTTTTTAACGCCGATGTTTCTGCTTGTTTTTCATGGTGCATGACCATGGGAGTTTTTGCTTTGAAATATTTACTTTTTTGATTTGTGCGTATCTTATTTGTTTTATGTGGACAACTTGAAGTTTTTCGAGGGTTTCAGTTTCTCGTCTGTTTGACAATTTGACGTAAAATGTTTTCTATAACGGGCGAACTGAGTCAGGGATTTTATGAGTTTTACTGAAATAAATGTTCTCAATATTTTAAGCTATAAAAGGTCGCTATTATTAATTTCGATTTTCATAAATAGACATCATCGACTAGTGAAATGTCCGTACGAAGATTTTACTAAACACCTTCTTGATGCCAAATAGAGTTATAGCATTAAATGGCCAAACAGCGGCAAACTAAATCTTCTTATGGTGTATTTTCCTCGTTTATTTAGAACATTATTGTAAGAGTATCTGTTAATTTCGACTTTCATACAGACAGACATCATCGACTACTGAAATGTCCGTACGAAGACTTTATAAAACGCCTTCTTGATGTCAAATAGTTATAGCGTAATATGGCCATAGAGCGGCAAACTTAATCTTCCTTTGGTGTATTTTCCATGTTGATCTAGGACATTATTGTAAGATTATCGACTTTGATATAGATAAACATCATCGACTACTGAAATGTCCACACGAAGACTTTATAAAACGCCTTCTTGATGTCAAATAGTTATAGCGTAATATGGCCATAGAGCGGCAAACTAAATCTTCCTTTGGAGTATTTTCCATGTTGATTTAGAACACTACTGTAAGAGTATCAATTAATTTTGAATTTCATATGTAGACATCATCGAATACTGAAATATCCATACGAAGACACGATAAAACTTCTCCTTGATGCCAAATAGTGGTCTAGCATTATATGGTCATAGAGCGGCAAACTAGTCCATACTTTACTATGGTGTATTTTACCGTGTTGACTTGGGGGATATAACCCTTTACCTATTTCAGGAAAAATAAATTATTCGGCACTTTTACAGAAAAACTTGTCGTTATTTTTCGGCAACCATACTTTGCTGTGGTGTATTTTACCGTGTCGACTTGGGGGTATATAACCCTTGTACCTATTTCATGAAAAATAAATTATTCGGCTCTTTTACAGAAAAACTTGCCGTTATTTTTCGGAATTTCAAGTCCACCCTAGTAATTTAATCGGACACAAGAGAAACAGGATCAAGCTCTGACGTCGACTTATTAGGAAACACGCTGCCGGTTGTGACGATCTTTCCACTTTCATTTCAGTCCGGCCCTTCACTCTAAAAGATGTTTCAACTCCCCGGCACTGTCGCGGTATCAAAAACGATGACATGCAGTCGCCATGTTCGAAAAATTGGCGTCCTCTAGATGAGGGCCAACGTCGCTTCTTGTTTGCGAGACTTGTTTTTACGACGCATTTTAATATGTTGTCGGTGTCGCCCGACATCGGGATTCATCACGCTGTCAGCGCAAAAAAGAAACTTCGTCTTTAAAATCTATGTTGATGTTAATCACATCGCCGGCTTCTGGTTTTTGCTTTCTCAGTCTGGATTATTCGAGACTTGTCGCCGGGAGTTGTCAGTGGCAGTGGCCGATTGATCAACCGGCCGCTCCGCTACAAGCTCATGTTCTTGGTTTCAATTCATGGATAGTTCTTTGAGGGATTTCCAAAATTAAAAAGGCCGGGAGGTAGACGATGGCATTCGTCTGAAACCGTTGAGTCGATCCAGCTACATTTTCATTTTTATTATGATTAGTATAAGTGAGGCTATTTTCGTTAGTGTTTCATAACCACGCTTTAGACTATTTTCATGCATATAAATTATACATCGCAGACATTACGATAACTCATCTGAGAGATTTCCCAACTTAAAAATGTCGGAGTATAAATAGTTAAATTCGTCTGAAACAGTAGAGTTAGTTACATTTTCATTTCTATTGGGATGAATCAGTTGGGCTATTTTCGTTAGTGATTAGTTCTAGAATTTTCGGTTGATAAATATGCTTTAGACTATTTTCATTTGCGTGAAAGTTATATACATCTCAGACATTACAATAACTCTTGGATAGTTTATTGCGAGATTTCTCGACTTAAGAAAGCCGGGTGATGGATAAAGGAATACGTCCGAAACGGTTGAGTCAAGATAGTTTCATTTTTATTATGATGAATATGAGTCAGGTTATTTTCGTTCGTTTCATAAATACGTTTTCAACTATTTTAATTCACATGATAGTTGTATGTGTGTGCACCGCAGAGATTACAATAACGCATGTATAGTTCCTTGCGAGATTTCTCGACTTAAGAAAGCCGGTGATAGATAAAGGAATTTGTCCGAAACGGATGAGTCAAGATAGTTTCATTTTTATTATGATGAATATGAGTCAGGTTATTTTCCTTCGTTTCATAAATACGTTTTCGACAATTTTAATTCACATCATAGTTGTATGTGTGTGAACCGCAGAGATTACAATAACGCATGTATAGTTCCTTGCGAGATTTCGCGACTTAAGAAGGCCGGGTGATAGATAAAGGAATTAGTCCGAAAAGGATGAGTCAAGATAGTTTCATTTTTATTATGATGAATATGAGTCAGGTTATTTTCCTTAGTTTCATAAATACGTTTTCGACCATTTTAATTCACATGATAGTTGTATGTGTGTGAACCGCAGAGATTACAATAACGCATGTATAGTTCCTTGCGAGATTTCTCGACTTAAGAAGGCCGGGTGATAGATAAAGGAATTAGTCCGAAAAGGATGAGTCAAGATAGTTTCATTTTTATTATGATGAATATGAGTCAGGTTATTTTCCTTAGTTTCATAAATACGTTTTCGACCATTTTAATTCACATGATAGTTGTATGTGTGTGCACCACAGACATTACAATAACTCATGGATAGTTATTTGCGAGATTTCTGGAGGAAGAAAGCCGGGTAATGAATAACGGAATTCGTTTGAAACCGTTGAATTGAGCTAGTTACATTTCTATTTCTATTACGATGAATGAGTTGGGCTATTTTAATTAGAGTAAATAGTTCTAGGATTTTCGGTTCATAAATACGCTTTAGACTATTTTCATTTCCATGAAAGTTATACACCGCGAATATTGCAATAACATTGCAATTCGTTAGTTTCATACAAATTTTACGACTATTTTCATTTGCATGATAGTTATACACCGCGGACATTGCAATAACTCAGGGCTAGTTCTAGGAGAGATTTTCCAACGTTGAAAAGTCAGAGTGGTAGATAATTGAATTTGTCCGCAACATAAGATTCATTTTCATCTATTTTAATTTCCATTTATGCCGTTTATGAACCAATTCATGGTAAAACAAGATTCTCGGAACTGAGTGGCAACTGTCTATTGGCTACGGTGCCGTATCAATTCCGAAGGGAAAGTTCCGATGACAATACCCACACCACCTAATCTCCACTTGCATGCATGAAAGAAATGCATTGTAGACATTGAAAGTTACGCTATTTCTAACTATCGGTTATCCAATCCGTCTAAAACTATCATGGGACTGAGAGTTGGGACATGTATTGACTCTAGCTCCGAATAGTTAAAACATTTTCGTTCCATACTAGAGTCAGGCGTTTTCTTTGGCGTGAAAATTAATTGAAAGTATGCATTTAAAGTTGCGTTAGTTCCGATTACTTGGAGAGTGGGGTGCCATATCAGGTGTGACCTCGTCTTCTGACCGAGGTTAAAAATTGCGTGGTGTTATACTCTGGTCTTTCACTTCAAGTTTGATCCCGGACCGTCGCCCATAGCGTCAGTTTGCTCCAGTGCGACGTTAATTAAAATACCTGCCTATGGTTACTTATCCAATTCGTCTAAAAACCATACATGGGAACGAATGTCGAGACATCTATCGGCTTATACTCTGAATAGTTATAATATTTAGGTTCCAGAAATATGTCACGCTTTTTTCAATAGGATCCAAAGTAATGAATGTACCATCGTATACTCCAAAGAGATATTAACATTTTCGTTCCGTATATACATTTTCAGTTATTTTTATTTGCGTTTGAAGTAATGTATCGGACATTGAAATTCAAGGTATTTTTACAAGGTGGCCTGAAATATAAGATTCATGACGTCTGAGTAGCCGGAATTAAATCCCCTTATGCTGCGAATTAGCTATAAAATTTTCATTTGTATTGCGATAAATGATTTTTCATAGGCTATTTCCTTAGCGTGAAAAGTATTGGATTAGATGCTACAAATCAAGGTATTTCTGCAGATTGTTAATCTGATTTTTCTGAAGTTAAATATTCACGAAGACCGCTGAGTCGACTTAGTTGAGAATTGCATTAATTTTCATTTTTATTACGATGAATACGTTTTGGGCTATTAATAAGCGTGAAAGGTAATGGATAAGACTTAGGAAGTCGAGATATTTTCGCCCCTTTCTGATCAAATTATAATATATACACTGTCCTACAGTAATGGACAGGACAGGAAGATTTGGTGGTATAAGGGAAATAATACATACTTTAATAAACGGATGATCCCCACGTGCTGCAATTACGCAAGCAAAACTTCTGGGCATACTTTCAACAAGGTTTTGATACGCAGCTATGGACATTTGTGTCCATTCCTGCTGCAAGAATGTCGCCAGCTCAGCAATAGATTTCGGACATGGTTCCCTGGACCGTAAGCGTCGCTCTAACTCGCCCCACAAATGTTCTATGGGGGTTATGTCGGGACTCTGAGAAGGCAAGGAAGACGTTTTGCATCCATATCTTGGTACAACTGCTTGACAGGGGCTGCAACACGACTTGGAGCGTTGTCGTCCTCGAAGTAACATTCGTCCATTCCATAAAATTGCCAGAGCGTAGGAAGTACCTGATTGTCCAAAATGTTCATGTAGGCGTCGGCCCTTTAATTTACCAGGAACAACATGCAAAGGTCCCAGGCCATACCACGAAAAACAACCCCAAACAAGTATTCGGATTTTATGTGTAGAAAAGTGATGGATCGCTGATTAAGTTATGCTTTTTCTTTAAATTACTAACGAGATTCGTCTAATGCACGATTATTGCGAGTTCGAATCCAACCAAAGACCTTCGTATACTAAGGGGACAGGCGCACGTTAAATCTACCGTGGCCCCAAATGTCCTCACGTTGACGTGGTGTGGAAGTTTGGAGAATGGGGTGCCAGCTCAGATGTGACTTCGTCATATGACCGTGGTTCCAAATTACAAGGTGTCCTCGAATATTTTCCTTCGAGATTGATCTAGTAACATCACCAATATACCGTTAATTAAAAGTACCTATACCTAAAACACGATTGTCGGATATGCATCGGCTTATACTCCGAAACTATTTCGTTTCATAAATGTCTTAGTCTATTTTCATCTGCATGCAAGTTTCACAAGTTTCATTTCCATGAAAGTAATCCATTGTAGACATTGAAAGTTGCGCTATTTATAACGATTACTAATCCCGTTCGTCTAAGAAACCATTCTTGGAAAGGAGTATCAAGACATATATCGGCTTATACTACGCAGTTACATTTTCGTTCCATAAATACGTTTTAAGTTGTTTTCATTGGAATTAAATGTACGAGAACTTAGACATTGAGAGTAAAGGCATTACAAATGTCATTAAGCCTGCGTATTCGAAAATGTGTCGGCCGAAACTGCAAAAAGTTGCATATCAAGTAATATTTTTCGTTTCGTACATGCGTTTCAGGCTATTTTCATTAGCGTTATAAGCAATTGATCGAATTCAGTAGACATTGAAAGTTGAGGCAAATAAACTCGATTCATGGCAACTGAGTACAAGTCGTCTAATGCTACGAATAGTTGTAGCATTTTCAATTTTATGCAGTATATACGTTTTGGATTACTTTTTCTAGCATGGAAACTACTGCATGGTAGATATTGAAAGTCAATATATCCATGTCGTTTACTTTTTAATAGAGTTGAATCCGTTTTACAAGTTTGAAATTTAAACTTCACGTTTTGATTTTGTTTGATAGAAAATCACGTTTCTTCGAGCTTGTGTACTTTCACCCTGTAAAAAAAAACTAATGCTAGTTAAACAAAATTTATCCAGTCAAAATAATTCATTTCGGAATGTTCTATTGGAGTGGACTATTGTTCTAGTTGTACTAGTTGCGACTTGCCATTAATCTTCTTAGTGGTTCACGCGCATGTATCTGCTCTACAACTTGCAGTCTTCTCTGCATGACCTCATCAATTTCGACCTTATTGGCCAATAGAATGGTTCCTAGGATTCTTGTAACCCTCCTAGTGGTTATCTCAATGTGGTATCTTGTCACTAGCAAAATTGAGCAGGTCTTGGTAGTCTAGATACCTTGTCCATCAAGACCTCGTCGTCTTTTGTCATCAGAAGAAAAGTGACCAGATTTGGATCCTGTCATCATCCAAAAATCAGCAGTCCTGGTGGCGATATCTCGCTATTATCCAAACTGATCATATCTCGATGACAGGATATATATTTCGTCCAAAGCACTTACAGGGTTAACCAATTTACTTTGTGTGCTGCGAGTAAAGAGTGCATTACTTGGAAATCGTGGCACACCCAGAAGGTTAATTATTTTGAAAGACTTTCATCTAAAATGTCTTATACATCCCCACTGTATGTAAGACTTCAATGTGGGTATTTTAAAATACATATCTTACTTACGAAACGTTGAAAATAACAGATACGTAGGTGCTTCTTGAATTTACCTTATTCATTTAAAGTAAATTTTCTTCGTTCGGACAACCTCAACGAAAAGGATGTTACTTATTCTTTAAGTCTTGATAAACAGCTAGACCAAGTACAAGTGTCCAAACATAGACATGGACGTTCAAAAAGTCCAACATTAGGTCAGGACATCCATAGAGATCCCCCCCTTTACAGACCAACACTGGCCAGATGGCGAGGCTTGTTCAGTGTTACAGTTCAGACAGGTTGAAAAAGCTTTGAGTCCCTTAACGAAGGATAGAGATATCTTTTCCTTCTCTACTAGTCTATAAAGGGCAGTCTGGAATTTTGTGTCACCCGTATATTTAAACGAGACTCCAGGGTTGGTCTCTATGCCACCATTTACGAGTTATCGGGGCTCTCTAAATAAACCCTCCGAGTACTTCGACGAGATATCTCATTCATGACAAGATTGATTTTGCGAAGAAACATATATCTGGTCGAGATGAAACTGTATTACTCCAAGGGACATTGTTCCTTGCTCAGAACTAGAGAGTTTGAACATGTTTTTGCACTTGAGGATAGCCAATATAGGGTAGTTTCAAGGCGAAGATAAGTCTTCAGGAGGATTAATATATTGATTGGCATTGGTGAAAGTTTCCGTAGATTGTCAGATTTGAAATTTTTGGTGTAAATTAATTTGCCAATTTTGTTACAAAAAGTGTCGCATTCTTGATTAGGTCTTACAAGCAACGATAACTCGGGATTCCAGCTTGTAGTTGCGAGAAAGCGGAGTTGTGAAAGCCTTAAAAATCTCTCCAGCGCCGGGATCTAATTAGCACGTTATAGAGATCAAAGTCGAGGAGATTAAAGTTGAGCTCTTCAAGCTTTCAAAGGTCCGCCTGATACAACATTTCAGAAGGCACTCATTAACGCTAACAACGTCGCGTGTTAGAAAATCAAGTTGGGAATGAAATGTGTCGGATACTTTTCAAATCATGCATTTATATGAATTGAACAGCGTTTATTTTTCAAAGTAGAAAATAATGTTTCGACTGCTGCTTTTATAACGATAGATCATGGTGAACATTCCCAGATGTATTTTGATCATTAATTTTTTCATTTGGTTTTCACTCTACCATCGAATATATTATATTGTGGATCAATGTCTTTTAATCAATTTATTCGTTTTGTATTTTCTCTCTACCATTCAATTATTCATGTTGTGTCAATGCCTTTTAATCAGTTTATCGATGTTATGTTGTCAATCTGCCATTCAATTTTTCATGTTGTGGATAAACATCCCTTTTAATAATCAATTTATTCATTTTATGATTTCACTCTTGCATTCAATTGCTTATGACAAACATTTCAAACTCTTCCTTTATTTTTCTTATTAACCATATATTTTCAACCTGCTATTTATATACTTTTAATTTCTGCTTATGCTTTTTAACCGAATTCGTTCCGATTTTTGTGTTATAACTAGTTCATATATAATTATCAGTCAATTTAATTTTACTTTGCTCTTATTTAGCTTTGAGTTTCAAGCAAATTTTGGGTTTTCGACCCTTTTACCAAAATTTAAATCAAATATTTAAAGAAAAGGCTCAAATGACGCTTCGAATATTGTTTTATTACAATAACAAATTCTTTATATTGCTTGTAACCCAATAAATCACAATAATTTGATAAGAATAACAAATTGTTGGTCTGAAAGTCTTTTCTTGTCTTTACAGTTTTAAAATTACATTAACTACAAACTATTAGTCTTAATAACTACCCATACCTATTTCATGATATAAACTTTGCAATAGGTATTCAAATAGATTTCATTGCTTATATACAACACGAGGATGACTATAAAGACTTGTTTCCTCTTTTTATATTAAAAGTTCAAAGTTTATTCGTAACTAAGAGCAAATAAGAATGAAAACACATGCATGAACATACCCATGTGGTTATATATAAATCTAGTTTCCGTAACTTATAGTATTTTGCATGCTTTATACTTATACTGTAAGCTATAAATTCTGAGATAATGTATGTATGGTGTTGATATCGAAAGAAATCGTACATGCTTTCGCGTTTATAAATCAATACCATCCTCTAGAAGTTATTTTCACAGGTTTTCAATACTTTTCGGTAAGTTCATTCACGTTAATTTTAGTTAAAAGACGTTTCCGTTCTGCAATACTGTCGTCTCTATTGACGTTGCAACTGCTACGAGAATAATGATGTGCCTATTAATAAACCATTCGGCGTTTACCGATAAATTCGCTGTCACATAATCTTTCAAACAGACCTAGGACTTGCTCTCAAACTGAAGACTTCTGTATTTGAAATATTTTGAAACGGGGATAGTTACATATCTTGTTCCAAATCCTGTATTATTGTCTATTTTATTATGCTGAATGATACATCGATCATATTAGGAATTATAATCGGATCATAATGAACTAAGTTCTTTTGAATTTATTTTATGATGCATATTAATTCCATTGTTAAGTATCACTAAGTACAATACTTGAAGCTTTTCCGCGTTAGACAGACGAAAGATCAAGTTTCGTCAGTATCAACTAGTTGTAAGTAATGCATGTGTCTTTTCATACCAACATTTTTTCTCAATAGACACACATGAGAGATATGTCCATGTTAGCATATATTATCCATGGACACAACTCTCATGTGTGTCCATTGAGAATATATGTTGACATGAAAATACACATGCGTTACTTACAACTAGTTGATATTAATGAAACTTGATCTTTTGTTTTTGTCTAAATAATACGGAAAAGCTTTAAGTATTGTACTTAGCGATACGTAACAATGGAATTGATACCTGAAATTTTGTTCAAACTTGTACTTCTGATAAAAAAAATATGCGACAAAGATTGTTTTATCTCTCTAACTTTAATATATTAGTTATTCAAAGTTTAATTTACATGTTTTTTAGTAGAAACGGTGTTTAAAGTATGTATATTAGAGAGAGCGATTTTTCGGTTCTGTATCGCTAAGTGTAACGTTTGAAACCTTTCCACACATTTCTTTGGCTTATACTGAAGAATTAAGTAACATTCATATCAACTAGTAAGAAGCGCATGTGTTGTCTTCATGTCAATACGAAATTCTCAATGGAGGCACATCTCTCTTGCATATGCTCTGAAATGTTTGTTTTATACTTTATTTTTGCAACAAGGAATGTATTTTTACTTGAAAACAGTACTGAAGCAATTCAAAATTTATTTTCTAGTTCATGTTAAAAGTAAATTGTAACAGATCACAAAAGCCAATTCTTTAAAATATTTTTAAGGTACTGAATGATTTATGTCCTTTATTCAAAGCAAAACAGTTTGAAACAACTGATAATTAAAAAAGATGTTCACAGGCCAACTCTTTAAAGTATGAAATACGTTTTTAGATTTTCGTGGTATTTATGTTCATTTTATAATACAAAACAATTTGAAACCAGTTGATGAATTAAAAGGTTGTTCTCAAGCCAACTCAAAAGGATCTTTAAAATGTAAATTCCTTTATTTTCGATTTACTTGTTCTTTTTTTTCTTGGAAAACAGATTGATTGACATAAGAAAAAACTTTGAGGTGATCATTAACCGATTACTTAAGCATCTTTAAGGTACTAAATATATATATTTATTCACGCAGTATTTATGTCCGTTTTTTAATGCAAAAAACATCACAGTTCAATAAGTGATGATTAAAACGAAAGTCTCTTAAAAAGATATATTTTGAAGCTAGGAATAAATTTTAAAACGATTTCCTTGGTATGTATTACACTTTCAGAGCAAAACAGCTTAATTGAAACAGATACGGCTGTAATAGATGATCACAATATAAGATAAAGGATCGTTAAAATATAACATCCCTTTTTGACGATTTACGTGGTAATGATGATCGTTTTTCCTTTCAAAACAATTTGATTGAAACAAGTAATGATTAAAAGATGATCATGATCCAATTTTTTAAAGAATCTTTAAGGTGATAAATATATATATGAACTACATAAAGGGTACCTATAGTCCCATATATTCAATGCAAAATAATTTGATTAAAACCATTAACCTCCCTGTGGTTGTCTTGACGAGGTATCTCATCATTAGCAAAACTGACCAGATCTTAATGGACGAAATATCGTGTTATTAGCAAAACTGACCAGATCTTAATGGACGAAATATCGTGTTATTAGCAAAACTGACCAGATCTTAATGGACGAAATATCTTGTTATTAGAAAAACTGACCAGATCTTAATGGACGAAATATCGTGTTATTAGAAAAACTGACCAGATCTTAATGGACGAAATATCGTGTTATTAGAAAAACTGACCGGATCTTAATGGACGAAATATCGTGTTATTAGCAAAACTGACCAGATCTTAATGGACGAAATATCGTGTTATTAGAAAAACTGACCAGATCTTAATGGACGAAATATCTTGTTATTAGAAAAACTGCCTCAAATCTTGATCTCGTCGTCATAACAAAAATTGCAATGCCACTATGATTCCGAATCCAATCGGCATTCTTGATGACGAGATATCTCGTCATTCGTAAAATCGTTCAGATTTTAATGGACGAGATATCTCGTCGAAACCGTATGGACGGTTAATATTTAAAACGAATGTTCACAAGACAATTCCTTTAAATATTTTTTTAGACATATTCTTCAACAGTTTTCTTGGCATTTATGTCCATTTTTCATCGCAAAACAATTTTTATGAGTATTTGCAAGTTCGCGAACCCTGAAGGATTAACATACTGATTAGGCGGAATGTTTCAATTCCTTTTTAAGACGGCTTCCATACATTAACGACTTCCCTTGACTTTGGCAACGGTATTTAAGATTTAAATAGAATTCTACTTGGGGTTTAGAAGTTGGAGAATTCTTGTCAGCCCTCGTGCGGGCTGTCATTTTTCTCCGAAAGAGCTTTGGAGTGGTGTTAAAGGTTTCCCCTTCCCCTCCAATTCCAGAAAAGTGTCGACGGCGGACTCTGAAGACGTCTTGGGGATTCCGGGTTTTATCTTTTGTCTTAACGAGCTATCGGCGGTATCATTGTGTATCACGCTGCTTCCGTTCTGTGGAGTGGATGCTCTGTACTTTAAATAACTGTCGGAAATCCGAAGGTTTTCTTGGAGCTCGCTTGCACTGACGCGTTGAGAAGAATTGTGGGCGCTGCTGCTTTGAATAAACGCGAGTTTCTGTTTTTGGTGTGAGTGGTTTTAGTAGGTTACTAATCGAAATTACTCCATATTTATGTAGGAACAATGCGTGAAATACTATGAAGATGTATTCGAGAAATATAAAGGTCGGAAACTCGATTTTTTTTTTCTTGAAGCTCGTATGCACTAACGCTTTGGGAGGACTGCGGTCGGTGCTGCTTTGAATGAACGCGAGTTTCCGTTCTTATTGAGTGGTTTTATTAAGTTACTAATCGAAATTACTCCATATTTATGTGGGAACAATGCTGAAAATACTATGAAGATGTATTCGAGAAATATAAACGTCGGAAACCCGATTTTTTTTTTTTTTTTTTTTTTTTTTTGAAGCTCGCTTGCGTTTACGTTTGGGAGGACTGCGGTCGGTGCTCCTTTGTATGAACGAGAGTTTCAGTTTTTATTGAGTGGTTTTATTAGGTTACTAATCGAAATTACTTCTTTTTTATGTAGAAACAATGAGTGAAATACTATATACTCACACTTGTGTAAAATGGAGAAGTCGCACGAGGAAAGCGCGCGCGCGTTAAAGTAATCGTTTATATAAAACTCACTGGAAGGAAAAACTTCAGTAATCGCCTTAAATGAACACGAATACCAGTGTTTTTATGGTGTGGTTTTAGTTTGTTACACTAATCACACAAAATTACTTCACATTTACATAGGAACAAAGCGTAACATAATTATGTAAGCATATTCTAGAAACATAAACTTTACACGAGGAAAACGTAAAAATAATTGTTTATATATGTAAATAATTCTTATATTTATGTAGGAACAATGCGTAAAATACTATGAACAAGTATTCGAGAAAATAAACATCACATGAGGAAAACGTAAGCGCGATCATTCATATAAAACTCAATAGGAAGAAAGACTAGTGTCGCTTTGAATGAACACTAATTTGAGTTTTTTCGCTAAGTAGTTTTGTTATTAAAACTAATCAAAATTACTTTGCATACTATGTGTATATATAAAACAGGACTTAATGTACTCGTATTCTACAAACATTAACGTCAAATGAGGGAAAAAATTATTATTGGGAAGACATCGTGCAGTATGAATTAACGCAAATTTGATATTTCCTTTTACCTAGCATGTTTACAGTTCATTATTAATCAGAATTACTTCACATTATCGTATTAAAAATTTGCAAAATGTCAATGTACGCATATTCGAGAAAAATAAAATTTACATGCGAACGGGAAAATATATTTTATGTGACTCGTTGGGAAGATTTCTTGAAGTGGCGCTTTGAATGAACGCGACTGAGATTACTTTTTACTGAGTGCTGTTAGTTCGTTAATAATCAAATTACTTCCGATCCTCGTGTGTCAGACCAATACTTACTTACAATTAACCGTACACGAGAAATATGAAAATTGTGTGAGAAAACGTAATTTTTTTACTTGGCGCGATGCGAAGATTATAGACTGGCGTATCTTTGAATTGATGCGAATTTTTTATTTCTTTTTACGGAGTAGTTTTAGCTCATTATTAATCAAGATTGTTTCTTGCATTCACGTAGGTAGGTATTTAGTTAACGTCGTACTGGAGCAACACAACGGGCTATTGGCAACGGTCAGGGATCAACCCCCAAAGAGAAAGTTCCGAGGACAACGCCACGTAATTTTAAACCACGATCATATTTGTGCGCGCAATATATCATATTTATGCGCGCAAACGGTAGAAGATATTTTAACTGAATCGTTGCCTCCTGGGTTACCAACCTGCAAGCTGAATACAGCTAGGTTCGATTCCTGTAGCTACCCTTGCTGCATTTCTCCTTTATCAGTAATTCACGTTGGGTTGGCGTGGAAGTTTGGAGAGTGGGGTGCCAGCTCAGGTGTTGCTTCGTCATCTGACCGTGGTTCAAAATTACGAGGTGTTGTCCTCGGATCTTTCCCTTAAGGGACTGATCCCGGACCGTCGTCAATAGCCCGTTGTGTTGCTCTAGTCCGACGTTAACTAAAATTACCATTACCATTCTTTTTTATTAGTTCTGATCTTTCCCTAAATGGACTGATCCCGGACCGTCGTCAATAGCCCGTTGTGTTGCTCTAGTACGATGTTAACTAAAATTACCATTACCATTACCTTTATCAGTAAAATTTCCCTTGTGTGTATGTCACGTTGGGTTGGCGTGGAAGTTTGGAGAGTGGGGTGCCAGCTCAGGTGTTGCTTCGTCATCTGACCGTGGTTCAAAGTTACGAGGTGTTGTCCTCGAATCTTTCCCTTAAGGGACTGATTCCGGACCGTCGTCAATAGCCCGTTGTGTTGCTCTAGTACGACGTTAACTAAAATTACCAATTACCCTTGTGTGTATGTCCATTTCTTGATGGATGTGGTAGCCCGGTTAGAAGAATAACGGATTGCAACTGGAGGGTTTTGAGTTCGAATCCAACCAAAAACCGTCGTATACAGGGGGGGGAGGGGGCTGGTGCACTTTCAATCAGTCGTGGCCGCATATGTCCTCACGTTAGTGTGGAAGTTTGGAGAGTTGGTTACATGTTCAGACGTGACCTCTTCATCTGACGGTGTTTCAAAATTATGTGAGGTTGTCCTCGGATCTTTCCCTTCAGGTTTGATCCCTGACCGTCGCACACAGCCCGATGTCTTGGTCCAAACAGACTTTAATTAAAATACCTTTTTTCTACCATTATTTGAGGATGTTTGTCTTGTGTTTGGTTCAGCTTGGAGAAATATAGGGAAAAAAACAATCAACTCTTGCACACATATAAGCTTGATCATAAATAAATTTCGGATCTTTCCCTTAAGGGACTGATCCCGGACAGTCGTCAATAGCCCGTTGTGTTGCTCTAGTACGACGTTAACAAAAAATTACCCAATTATTACCCATAAATAAATTGAAGATTAATACATTTTAAACTTAACTTATTTTTAGCTAAGATCATCAACTTAGTTTTAACTAAAATCATTAACTTATTTTTTAACTTTTTAAATTATTTTAATTGAATTTATTAACTTATTAAAGTATTTTAAATGAATCTACTAACTTATTAAGTATTTTAATTGAATCTGTTAAATTATTAAATTAGTTTAATTGAATTTATTAGCTCAAATTAGTTTAAGATTATTTATTTATTTTAAGCTTTATAAATTACTTTAATCTAACTTATTTTAACTAAACTTGTTAAATTTTTTAATTCAAATAAACTTAATAACTTATTATTTACGTAATCCCTTTATAACTTTAACCAAACTTAGTAACCTATTTTAACTAAACACTTAGTAACTTATTTTAACTAAACACTTAGTAACTTATTTTAACTAAACACTTAGTAACTTATTTTAACTAAATTATTTCAAATTGGTAGATTCAATTTACGTCCCACTGGAGCAAAACAATGAATTGTTGGCAACTGTTCGGGATCTATCTGGAAGGGAAAGTTCCAAGGACACCTCATAATTTTGAACCATGGTCAGATGACAATGTCGACATCCAATCTGGCATCCCACACTCCAAACTTCCACACCATACCGATATGAGGCCATTGGGGACAATATGATATTTAACATGCACCAGCTCCCTTTGTACTCATTGGGCTTTGGTTGGATTTGAACTCTCACCCCTCCTGTTGCTAACCCTTTACTCTTCCAACTGGGCTACCATTTCGAGGTGTTGTCCTCGGATCTTTGCCTTAAAGGATTGATCCCGAACCGTCGTCAATAGCCCGTTGTGTAGCTCTAGTACGACGTTAACTAAAATTACCATTACCAACTGGACTACCGCCGCCCTCTCTATAGCATAGGGTAATTGGTAATTTTTAGTTAACGTCGTACTAGAGCAACACAACGGACTATTGACGACGGTCCGGGATCAGTCCCTTAAGGGAAAGATCCGAGGACAACACCTCGTAATTTTGAACCACGGTCAGATGACGAAGCAACACCTGAGCTGGCACCCCATTCTCCAAACTTCCACGCCAACCCAACGTGAGGACTTTCGGTCACGACAGATTTAAGGTGCACCAGCCGCCTCTACACCATACGTTTACAAACATCCATGCCCGGACCCGGATTCGAACCAGGAACCTTCCTATAGTAGAGGCTAACACCTTAACCACTATACCGGTTGGTCGGCCTATAGCATAGGGTCCTTAGCATTATCTTACACAACGTCATCCATCTGACAAGTTGGAGGTTACGGAGTGAAAAACCACTATTCCTTACGCTGATGACCAAAAGCATGTCCAGCTTCAAAAAACAGATTTCTTGCGCTTCCGAAGTCGTGATAAAAATATTGGCTTCGTATTTCTAAGTCTTACCAGAACTCTATGTTGTCGTTGGACGGCTGCCAGAATCACAATAGGGCCTTCGAGTTCCCTAACTCGCTCTTTTTATTATTTCGAATCAAAAGGTTTGTATTATCTCAGCAAGGGCCCGAAATCAGTGGTTCAAAACCTCGCCAAATTTCCGCCGCAGGTACGAGTAATCATCTTTTACTGCGGCCCGAGTTTTTCATTCTCCGGAATTTCTGAAATGTGTTGATCAGAACAGTCGTATCGATTGCTTTGTTCTGAATGGGATCCCCAGCACCAATATACACTCGTGGTTGTTAATTTGTTTCGTTCATCTGGCCGCTGCTTGCTGTCCGTAGGGCTTGAAACTCCTGTTTTGAAAAACCGGGGCTGTTTTCTTAATCCACCTGGTGGCTGTATCGACGAAGTACCTCGTCGTTAGCAGCAATGAGCGGATCTTGGCGGACGAGAAATCTCGTCACCAGAAGAAAACTGAACAGATCTTGATCTCGTCATCATCGAAAAATCGACTGCATCTTGCTTACGAGATATCTCGTCATTGGCAATATTAGTCAGGTCTTGATGGACGAGATATCTCGTCATTAGCAATACTAGTCAAATCTTGATGGACGATATATCTTGTCATCAGCAAAATTAGTCAGATCTTGATGGACGAGATATCTCGTCATTAGCAATATTAGTCAGATCTTGATGAATGAGATATCTTGTCATTAGCAAAATTAGTCAGATCTTGATGGACGCGATATCTCGTCATTAGCAATATTAGTCAGAACTTGATGGACGAGATATCTTGTCATTAGCAAAATTATTCAGATCTTGATGGACGATATATCTTGATTGTAGCAAAATTAGTCAGATCTTGATAGACGAGATATCTCGTCATTCGCAATATTAGTCAGATATTGATGGAAGAGATATCTCGTCATTCGCAATATTAGTCAGATCTTGATGGAAGAGATATCTTGTCATTAGCAAAATTGGTCAGATCTTGATGGACGAGATATCTCGTCGAAACCACTCGGAGGGTTGATGAGGAGGTTTTAGGGGGTTGGTCTGGGTGGTTCAATCAACGTCGCACTGGAGCAATACAGCGGGTTATTGACGACTGTCCTGGATCAATTCCAAAGGGAAAGACCTGAGGACACCTCGTCGTTTTGAACCATGGTGAGATGACGAGGTCACACCTGAGCTGGCACCCTACTTTCTGAACTTCCACATCAACGTGATAATATTTGAGTCCACGGTAGATTTAACATGCACCATTCTACACGTATACGACGGCTGGAGTGAGTTTCGAACTCGCAACCCTCCGGTTGCTACTCTTCTAACAGTGTTATTGATACCTGCTATTATTTCTGGAGTATTTTCATTATAATTTTTTTAAGATCGGGCCAAATGTATAAATAAGTGAGTTTATAAAATTATGTAAAATGTGCGTACCTCAAATTTTACCGATAAATGGTTGAAATTTAGTTTTCAATCATTTTTAAACGTTGTAAAAACCTCAATTTAAAAATGAGCAGATTAACCCTTCTTTGCATAACGGTGGAAATTTCCATCATAACATTTTGAATGCCTAAAAATTATATAAAAGAACAAGTTCACTTTAAGTTGATCGTGTCTGGATACCTTTTTAATGTCCATTGCATAAAAAAAAAACATAGCTGTCAAAAATAAGCAAGTGTAACTATCAGTAAAACGAGCTTGAAGTTGTCATTCCGTTGTTTGTTGTAGTTGTAATAAACGTATGATTTCGTTTTTAATTTTGTTTTATTATATTTGAGTTTCTATATTGCTAAAAAAGTGAAAATGAGTGGAAGAAAGGTTTGTAACACGTGTTTCTGTTATTTTTAGAGCAATTTCTGAAAAAGTTTGCGTTTAATTTAAAAAATACCACATGATACCATCATATTGTTTTTTGCTAAATTTGTACTGTAAATATATACTAAGATTTTTTTAACCATTTTTCCTTTAATTTTGAACATGAATTATATCACCTTGATTTATTTCACCAATAAAAAAAAATTCATGCAAAGAAGGGTTAAACCAATTTATACAATTCAATTAATCGTACGTACCTCAAATTTTACCATTAAGCGTTGAAACTAATTTCAAATTAACACATGTTAAGCAAATAGATAAATTTATCTAATTTAATTCCTCGTAAGTGCTTCAAATTTTAAAATGTAAGTGGCTGAAACGTATTTAAAACAATCTTGATTGGTTGATTTGGGTTTTGCGGCACAATAAAATATTTTTTGGAATTCGTAACCCAATTAGTATTTAAAAGAGCATATTATATACGATAAAAAAAAGACTTAGATTTCTCAACAAATATTTGAATAAGTAAAACAAACCATTACTACATTATTGTCGAACTTCTTTTGCATAACAAATAAATTTATTTCATCCCGTACAAATGGTTGTGCATATTTGCACCATTTTCAACACTTTATCGCGATGATACTACAGTATATCCTCCTAACAGCTAAGAAAGGATAGCTGGATTCGTTCACCATTTTCCATTTTCTGAAATAAAGAAATTGTGTTGCTTTGTTAAATTTCCCTTCGCTTGAAAACTATTCTATTTTCGCTGAACGGATATTTTACGGTGTTCCTGACACGAGAAACATTCCTTGGAAATATAAATACTCTTATCGTGAAATATGAATAATGTTTTTGTCGAAGTTTTCCCTTGGGATTCACTGAATCCACTACTACTTCATAACTCCCAATCCTACTGAGTAATAGCTTCAATGCTCTGCTATGATATGAGCGTGCAATTCAGTTTTCGAGTGATCATTTTATAGAGAAACTATACAAGAAATCGCTATTTATTGACATTTTTGAAATCCATGCCGGAAGGTAAAGTTACTATTTTCGAGCAGATTCTGAATGATTTTTTGGATGATAATTATGTATTTTTTGCAAAATTTCATCCCTTTCCACGCGCTAGTTTGATCATTGTAATAAATTTAATATCTTCTGTTCATTTAATAGCACCCCGAAGACATTGCTATGATTTGAGTTCGGAACTAAGACTTGGAATAAGCATATGATAGAGAAAACTACGGGGGCTGTTCAATAAAGAATGATCATAATTTTTTTAAAGGTGATTAAAAAAATCAAGAAAAATATAATTTATATTGAATGTGTAGCGGGATAAGTGGAGAATAGGTAGCGCAAGTTTCACTGTCATGAAGTCATTGCTGAGGCCTTGGCAGCTGGCCAAGTACGCCTAGTTTTACTTTCACCTACGGCAAAAATGGATGTGACACGCGAAATGCAATACAATGCTCTGCAATTTTATTTCGCCTTAAAAAAATCTTCAGATCTTTCAAAAACCATTGTCATGTGTGTTCCCCATCCATATAGTCCTGACGTACCATGCGATTTTTTTTTTCTTTTCCCGAATTTGAAGAAACACCTCCGGGAAAAGCGGTTTTCATCATCACAGGCAGTGGTAAAAGTTGCGTAGGCGATTTTGAAGGACCTGTCAAAAAATGGCTTCCAGCATGTGTCTGAAGACTGGAAAATAGGTGGGACAAGGGCACTGCATGTAATGGAGAATATTTTGAGAAATACCATAAAAATTTGGAGGATTAGTACAGGAAATTATTTTTTATTAATTTATGATCATTCTTTATTGAACAGCCCTCGTATTACAGAAAAGGATATATATATATATATATACCAGATCTTGTGGACGAGATATTTCGTCATTCAGTGAAAACTGATGAGATCTTGATTTCGTCATCATCGAATATCGGCATTATCTTGATGACGAGATATCTCGTCAATTGCAAAATTTGTCGGATATTGATGGACTATTTAATTCGTCACATTAGAAAAAGGTGACCAGATCTTTACATCTTCATCGTAAAAAAGAAATCAGCAATAGCTTGATGACGCGATATATCGTCATTAGCAATTTTGAGATACCTCGTCGAAAGCACTTGGAGAGTTATCCCTGATTTTGTTTTCACCAATTACAAAATTACTATGCTGCATTTAATGCACATGAATTAAAATTAAAACATAAATTAAGGCAAATGATGTCTGGTTGAAACTAAAGACGTACACAAACTACTCCTAATCTTGTTTCGTGATATTGGAAAATAATCTCAACTTATAGTATGCCATCAATGCAACGATTCTTCTAGTTAAAATAATGGTCGTGCATTTACCAGAAATAAAATTGAATTTTTTACATTTTTATAGCATTCTATCACGAAAACATATCATTACATTTTGATAATCTCTTCTTCCCATGGAAGTTGGACATGAAACAGCGATTTAAACCAAAATTGTATTTGCCTCTGGAGATTCAGATGTACTCTATAAATCGTATCAGTCTGAGTAAGTACGTTTGACTAGATCATTGTGCATGCCTATTATCGGATTGAACTTATGAGATTCTATACATAGAAAAGTCAAGGCCCACAGGATCTTAAAAAAATACTTTCTCCTAAGTACTTTGTCCCAAACAAACCCCTCTTCTCGACAATTGCAACATGATTGACGTTCTGTTCTCTGCTAATGGTTTTTAAGACTGTTAGTGAGTTTGTATTGATTTTATTGCCTACAGTTGGAGAAAAGAAGTTTTCTTTTTCACTTTTTCAGCACTTGCTACCGAGATTTATAGTTCAATAATGAATATAATGTCCTTCCGTTCGCGTCCATTTAAGCCTGTTTTCGATTTCTTTATATGAAGCTGCTTTTTTGTAGAAAACTGTAAAATTTTGAGTTTGAAAGTAAATTCTCGTTTTGGGTTTTCTCAACTGTGATGGTTGAAAACTAAATTTAAACTAAAAAATTTTTGTGTAAACGCTCTTCGACGGTATAAATTAAAATTAATGACACTGCCGGATCATGGTAAAACACATCCGCATCGTATATCCTGCTTTTAAATATTTTAGAAAAAAAGTTTTCAATTCGCTATTTTTAAACCTATCGGACATCATCGGACAAAAATATGAGCGCGGCGTTTTTAACTTCTGACAAGAAATCAATGCTTTTAATCTAATATGAACTTTCTCTGACATATCACTCTAAATATTTTTTTATTTTCTGATGTTGGGATTATCAAGTTCCCTAATGAGTTTGAATTTCATCAAGCTCATGTTGACGCAATGTCTGGTGTCTGAGCCACGATATTTTAAGGTGGGACTAAACTCTAAATTTAAACAATAAATAGCAAAACTAAATTCAACAATTAAGTTAATCGACTTTTAACGATGAATAATTAAAACCAAATTAAGTATTTAGACGGCTAGAAGCCGGGTATTTAAGAACGCAGTTTGAAGTTTTTGCTAACATATGCTCATGATGAAAACTTATAAGGATACGACAAGAACAATCCCTCTATTCTGATTTAAATTGGGTATAAATTCTATGTAATTTTAATAAGTGTAATGGTTAATGGATCATGAGTAATTATCTTTACATCCCTCTGACGAAAAGAATCAATCCAGCAAATTATCTTTCCGTTAGTAATATATGAAGGTGAAATTACTTGAGCTTTTATTTTTTGCAACGGATCAATCCAACGCTACGCGGATCCAGAACCTCCAAAAACAAGAAATCTATTTTCCCGGTTCTAGTTTAAATTGGGTCTTACCAACGCAACGCGGATCCAGAACCTCCAGAAACACGAAATTCTACAAAAAAACCAATTCTGGTTTAAACTGGTTATTAAAACTACTTCATTTTAATCACTGTAACAGTTAATGGAGCACGAGTAGTTAATTGAGCTCTTTTTGCTATGCAGTAAGTACCCTGACAGAAAAAAATCAATCCGCAAATTATCCTGCCATTATCAATATCCGAAGGTCAAGCCGATTTATTTTATGTATAGATTATATTTTGCCACCGGGTCTCACCAACACAACGCAAATGCAGAGCTTCCAGAAGCAACAATAGTCTCCCGGGTTTAAATTAAACTAGATCTCACCAACACAACTGCCTACCCAGAACCTCCAGAAATAAGAAATTCTTCAATCTCCCAATTCTGGTTCAAACCGGGTATCAAATCTACGTAATTTTAATCACTGCAACAGTTAATGGAGCACGAGTAGTTAATTGGGCTCTTTTCACTTTGCAGTCCCCTGACAGAAAAAAAATCAATCCAGCAAATTATCCTGCCATTACCAATATCCGAAGGTGAAACCGACTTATTTTATTTATAGATTATTTTTTGCCACCAACACAACGCGAATCTAGAACCTCCAGAAACAGTGTTTGAATCGTGAAGTTGAACCTAATGAGATTAGAGGCATAAATTGAATTAATGAAATTTTGACGCACGCCTGAAGAGTGAGGGAATTCGATTAATCCTTTTAGGTAAAGCTATTATCTCCGAAGAATTAGGCGCGCTTAGTATCTCCCGTTAATAATTCCTACGGAGAAGTATCACCAATGTAACAGCTTAATCGAAAGCTTTTATAAAGTGTCAGCTCGTTAAGCATAGATGATACGCCTGCAATCCTTCAGTCGGTGAAATTTACGACCCAGTGTTATGATTGAGTTTTGGAAAAAGAAAGCTCTTAGACAAGTACCACGATTTCTGCTTTTCCTGTTTTTCCCGATATATTGTTAGGAATTTCTCAAAATGAATCCTTCACTTTTGATATCAGACTTGATTTCCATTAAATTCTGGTACCATTGTTTCATTGGTAAAATTCGCAGGTGTTCAGTTTTTGGTGTACGATTTGAGACATTTTCGGCATAAGTTGAGTATAATATTTCAATATCACTGTAATAGTTTAATAGAAAGCTTTTATAAAGTCCAGCACGTTATAAGCACGATATCTGTTTTTCTGGATACATTGTTGGGAAATCCTCAAAATGTATTCTTCACTTTTGATATCGGACTCGATTTCAGATAAATTCTCGCATCCGCATCTCTGGTAAAATCTGCCGGATTTCAATTTTCGGCTTACAATTTGAGATATATTCCTGTTTGGAAAATTAAGCACATTTTTTAAAAGCAGTTAGAAACCAAAAGGAGACAGCCCGAGTAATAATAAAGAGTGGTCTAAATATTGCGTGTCAGACACAGTGAAAACATCATTCACAAAATTAAAAGCATTAAAAAACTTGAAAAGCGTAATAAAATGAATGTTTTCAACACAAAAACGAATGGTATGGCTATTGTTGAAAATCCTTAAAATAGACGGGGAAATGCAGTTTAAAAGATGACTGACAAAACTATAAAAGTAATTTGAACCCCATTTCTATATAAAACATTAAAAGGGTTTTATGGTGTTCTATAAAATGTGGATGGGTTTTTCATCAGACACGGAAATCTGAAACGCATATTACATAATAAAGGGTGTTCCGCTGAGGACTAAAACCCTCCTTGGAAGTTGTCTTGGCGATATTTCTTGTCTTTAGCATAACTGACTAGATCTTGATGGACGAGATAACTCGTTGAATCCGCTTGAAGGATAATTAAAATAATTTTAATGTTGAAACAAATTACTCGAATGATGAGAAATGCTTGATGTGCAGTTGAAGTGTACTAGACTTGCAGAAAAAATTCTGAGCTATACATGTACGAAAGAAATTTTGGAAATAAATCATGGTAAGTAAAGAAAATGTGATACTTTCTTTCATTTTGTCCTAAGCGGAACACCCTCATATAGTTAAAAATTACAACAACATACATTTAAAAAACAGAAAAGCGTTAAAAAGGAAAGAGGGCACAGTAGACAGTAGTTATACCCTGAAGACGAACAATCTAAGTGGGAACTCTAACGAACATTCTAGTGTTGAAACCCGTTTATTTCCAGTTGAATAGAGCAAATTTTGACTATGGCTGAGATCAAACAACGCATCCATAACCATGCCAATTGCTTCTTTCTGAGTTGTTCAGAAGAAACTTGTTTCCTACCTTAAGGTGTAGACTCCGAGATTTCCTAAGGTCTCATCAGCCAATCTGGCTTCTTTCTGCACATTGCGTGGGTGCGGGATTCAGTCCAAAACTTCTGCCTGTCAAATTCAATTAGAAGGCGGTATGGCTTAGTGTGCTGAATTTAAAGCGACTTTTTCAGCTGATATATAAAGACATTTATTGTTTTTTGTCTCCAATGGTTTGAAATCAGTTTATCCTCCATTTTTCTGTTTGCTCTTCAGTGAGAATCGCTGTTTTCAGCTTTCATGGGTTAGTTCACTCGTACCTTGATTTTATGTTATGTGTTGAATAAGTTATGAATGGCTTTTTCAGCAACGGTACCATTTGTTTTTATGTCGCAATGGTTTGAAAATAGTTTTCTGTTTGCTATGGTGTACCGCCGTTTTTAGATTATTTAAGGTCAGGTCGCTCGTTCCTTGATTTCATGTTAATGTGTTGTATTTGAACAATTTTATCACTCTGGCATCATTTGTTTTTATGTCGCTATGGTTTAAAATCAGTTTTTTATCTTCCTGTATCCCGTCTTAAGTGTATCGTCACTATCAATTTTCGTGGGTTAGTTCTCTATTACTTAGATTTTATGTTCGTGTTGAATTTAAAGCGACTTTTCAGCGCCTGTATATAAGAAGACACGCTAACTTTTATTGGGATTTGGCCAATGGAAACAGTTTATCCTTCATTTTTCTGTTCGTTCTTAAGTCAATCGTCAATTTCAAGTTTCATGGGTTAGTTCACTCGTACCTCGATTTGGTGTTAGTGTGTTGTATTAAAAACGATGCCCTCAACACAAATATTTAAAAGACACGGATCCTGCTATTTGTCTTCGTGTCGTAGTGGTTTAAAATCAGCTTCTTCATTTTTCCATCGCTCTTAAATGCAGCGTCAGTTTTCATTTGTTAGTGAACTTTTGGCTTTAAATGAATATTTATATTTGCAGTAAATATTTTAAAACGGTGTGAAATATACCGAACAGTTCTTCACTCTTTCCCAAACTCTTGAAGGGTAATTGTTTAGGGGTTTCGTGGCGCAAGGGCCATATTTGGCCAAGCGGTGCCAAATACAAGACAACGTCTCGTGATAAACATAACGCACAAGAAAAGTTTTAATGACACGAAAGAGAGAAATATAGAGAGAGGAATCGAACCTGCCCTCTCAGGTTATTTGCGCATCGGGTGAACTGACTAAGCCACGACGAACCCCTTCTAAAAAAAAGTATAATACTCACAGTGGTTTTTATTCAGAAACCCGTAGTCATTCTTTAAGTTGCACGTTGCTGTAAGTAGCAATTCTTCGAAGTGTTTTTTACCGCTGGTCTTTCTTTTGGCTGCTGCCTAAACAAATGATTAAATTTGAAAGTTTCGAGTTATAAATCGCTTCTTGGTACTCCGTTTCTGGCGATAAGACCAAACATCCTATCCGGTGTTTTTCAGAGCTTACATGCCGTTTGAGTTATTTTTAACCAATGTGTCATGTTCGTCATAAACAGCTTTCCTAGCAGATGCAGTCAGTCGCTTTACTGAAGGGAAAGAAAAGCCTTTAAATAATGTTCGTTTTTAGAAGAAGCGTTGAGTACAAATTAGTTTGTCATAGAATTCAAATAAGGTCAAGGACGACCGTATAGGGATGTATATGTATGCAGGTAGTTCAATTTGTGTAGTACTGAAACAACATAACGGGCCAGATGTGGCAACCCCATAACCGAGTCCTCTCTTATTCGATGCTTGTGCATAGACCTTCTAATGAAATAGACGGAAAATGCGCGCGCAGCTTCATGTTATTTCTCCCGATCGTTCGGTTTGAAGAAATGTCATGTGGTATTGGGTGAAGCACGAATCTTAATATAGGACTAATTGACGATCAGGACGAAAAACACTTTGCACTTCGGTAGTCGGTTGTCCCAAGTCGATTTTCTCAAGCTAACACAACTTACAGTTACGACAGAGACTCCACCCACATGCTCCGTCTATTTCACTGGAATATCAGTGTGATTTCGCATCGACCTTCTAATGAAATAGAATATAATACTTTATGTTATTTCCTCCGATTGCTCGGTTTGAAGATATGTCACATGGTTGTGGGATCAAGCGTGACTCCTAAATTTGTTTGGTTAGTTATTATCCACCGTGATCAAAAACACTAGTCAGCGCTTGGATAGCGAATCGGCTAAGTCGATTCGCAATCCCACGTGATTTGCCTTTCATAGATCTTACGACAGCGACTCTGCCCACATGCACTGTCTATTTCATTAGAAGGTCGATGTGATCTTGCTCGTGAAATAAGTACTAGATGAAATTAAATTAGCAAACCAGAGCATTACGTTTACGCTTATGTGGCTTTTACCTGTCACGTATTCTGTATAATCGGAGTCAACCCCAAGTATAGTTCTATTACCGTAAAAGAGGATTCGATTCGAACGGGGTACAAAGTCTTGAAAACGATACTGTACATGCCTTTGTAACTAATGGCAGTTGGCGAAGCAAATCTTCTGAAATATTCCCCCTATCCCAGGTGATTAATCATCTCTTACGGATGGACAAAAAACTTCAGCATCGTCGTAGCTGCGTAAAAATAAAAATACTAATAGCAATAATAAATTTAGGAGATAAAAAAGGTTGTTGGAATCATCGGAAATTGTCATCTCAGATTTATAACATTATCAGTCACTCTGTCGCCAGGTGGCGCCACTGGGGTTTGTCGTTTGTCTCTATTCAAAGCGGTTTCTCTCTGGGTCGCATTTTTTAAACGATTTTTTTTCTCTGTTGAGACGCTCAAGTGCGCAACGTTTTTGTTGTGGAGCGTCGTAGCCTTCTGCCGTGCTGAGCAATTGCTACTGAGACGCTGACAGCGACCTTTATTGTGACCCAGATGCAATATGTCCTCTCTAGACTGCAGAACTACCATCGAGTCTTAATTCTTTGTAACATAATAAAATAAATTGTACCAGCCTAATATATGAGATAATTATTCACGGCCCCTCCTTAGAATACTCGCAATAAAGTTATTTTCCAGGAAACTTTTTCAGCAAAACCTATTTGATAAATCAACTCAATAGCTCAATTTTTGCCAGAACAATCAATAGTGTACACCAACTCTTGATAGTTCAATGACGATTTAATACATTTTGGTAAGTTTGTAACTTTAAAGCTTGAAAAATTCGTACTTGACTTCTTTCTCTGGTTATGTTTCGATCGCGTTATTGTTTCTTTCATACGTCAGATTTGTTCTGTGTAATGTTGGTCTTGTGTTGATATGTATGGTAGTTTATATTGAATAACTGTACGGTTTTTATTTGTGTGCGGCATTGCATGCTTTGTACTTTTAGTCTCTTTTTACTGACATGTAACTCGATAAATCTTTTTGGGAGTCTGAATGAAAATATTAATTTAAATAGAAGAAAAAGGGCCAGGAAATTTTATTTTTACTGTTGGTTCTAATCCTTCATTTTCGTGCAAGGGAGACTAAGTTAACTTTAAAACTTTTTTTCTAAAGAAACTGACCAATTGAGGAAATTTAAAAATTGACTGTGCAATGGTAACTTTTTCTGTGCCCAGGATCATGTGACAAAACTAGTAGCAACGTTACCATTTGACTACTTTCGTCCACCGGGTGGAACTGAACATGCATTATCTGACTGGTCCTTGGGACGGGAGAAGACTTCCATCCATTGATTCATCATCTGATTGGCTCATTGATTGAACATCATATGATAGTAGTAGACTTTGGAGATTTCACTACATTTGTCGCCACTCTGCAGAAATACACACTCAACCACCTATTCTGATGCTGTACTGCCAAACGAGGAGATAAAATACCAAAGTGACCAAATAAGTCCATTTTCACAGTTATCACATTGGTCCGTGTGACATAGTAGAAGACTTTGACGATTTCACCATTTTTGTCACCACTATATAAATGCAAATTCACAGATCTACCGTCATTTGATGTTGTATCGCTAAAAGGCGATAAGACAGAAGAAAAAGGCAAATCGACCAACCAAGTCAATTTTTCACAGCGCAGTTACGTGACTACTAGTCGACATGTTTGGCCACACTGTTTGAAGCGCCTCACAATAGTAATGTTTTGTTAGTTGGTTGGAATTGCTGTTAGTTGGTGTTTTATGGGTTCAAATCCATATTTGACCAAGCTGCACCAAACAAATGGCAACGTCAACTAAAAAATGTCGTGAAAGGAAAAAAGAGATCGGGGTAAAGAGTAGCGGGATGAAATCAGAAAAAGATCGATAGTGTATCCCTGGAACAATATTCAGTCAACGTATATATCACGTCTATGTCCACGAAATTTTCCATTGTGGATTCATCCCGGAACGTCAAGAATAGCCCGTCATGTTGCTCAAGTACTACTATATTTCAACTGCCTATTAGGGATGCGACATCGACAGCAAAACATCGATGTTTTGAGACATCGATGTTCAAAATTAAAACATCGATGTTGATAATACATCGCCCCAAAACCATCGATGTTTCTAAAATTCAGTGTATTTAAACTTTTTTCCCCATTTCTTAAAACTGGTTTAGCAACTAGTGACGCGACATCGGCTCCAATACATCATTAAAAAAATCAATGTTTTCAAAACATCGACATCGATGTCGCATCCCTACTTTTCAGACTCTTCACCCTTGGCCACTTTGGTCTAAAAGTATGTTCAATTTGCTGATTATAAAAATTATGCTACTTGATTATTTTTAAAATTTTTATAACGGTACTTTTTTTTATTTAAAAATAAAATTTCGACAACGTAAAAACATCGACAAGTGTAAACATCGATGTTACAAAAACATCGACTCCAATACATCGATGTTAAATACATCGACATCGATGTTGCATCCTTACTGCCTATAAAATGCGTTGGGTAATGCGATATCCTTCCTCTTATCTGGGTATTTTTTAAGTGGTCTGAGAACCCTTAAAATTGTCGAAATCAACTCTTTTGGCTCATTTTCAAGTAATCAACGAACAATGATTTAATTTTTACATTGATTAGATTTTAGGCACACATATATAATCAAGTATGAAGATTCATAAACAACTTTAAAAAAGTAATAAATAAAATATTTCAACTAAACGAGGGGGTCAAGAAATATAAGCCTTCGACAGACACGAATATTGCTACCATGTTCTGTGCTGCATAACTAAAGATCAAATGAACCTAAAACCTTCATTTAAAATTTTTTATAATCTAAACAATTGTAATTGTAGGTTTTTAATATATTGTAAGTTTTTATAATTTATAACAAAATTAAGAAAGTTTGAGAACATTAAATAAATATATAATTTTTCTCGGCAAATACTATTTTAAAAAGTTGTAAAACAAATAATTTTCAATCTAAACAAGGGTAGGTTTTTAATATACTATAAGTTTTTATAATTTATAAGAAAATTAAGAAAGTTTGAGAACTTGAAATAAATATATCATTTTTCTCGGCATATACTTTTTTTAAAAGTTGTAAAACAAATCATTTTCAAGATTTTTCAAAAAAATAATAACAATGCCTAAAATCTAATCAATTAAAAATTGAATCATTGTTCGTTGATTACTTGAAAATGAGCTCAAAAGCGTTGATTTCGACAATTTTAAGGGTTCTCAGATCCTTTAAAATAACGTCACACTGGAGCAAAACAACGGGCTATTGATAACGGTCCAAGATCAACCCCCGAAGGTATGAGACTTGGAAACAGCTCTTTTCTTTTCATACACTTCCCTTTGAAGATCGCACGCGTTGCAGCGGCGCAAAAATGTCCAAATATTTCATATGAAACACGAAATAAAATTTGAAACATCCCTCGCCTTCACAGCGCATTGAGAAGCGGAGGATAGATATCCACCTTCGCGAAACACTCCTCAGTATCAAATAATTTCTCAATGCAAGATCCGGGCGGATACATCTTTCTCCGTTTCATCCTCCCCATATTTCTTCTCTTTAGCTGTCATCGTGAAAATGCGAAATCCTAAGATGATAAATTCCAAGCGAGGAACTTCAACTGTCGAGCCTGCAGTGTGAAGGCCACGAACTCAAAGCTCTGTAAAATTTCCATCGACTGCAAATTGTTAAAATGGGAAAAAAGCCGTTTCGCGTGATGGTGGTATCGAAGCGATATTCGGATAATTGTAGTGCTGGGAACGAATAAAGCTTCAAACATTACACACTGTGTGTCTCCTCGCGTTATTGAAAGTATTTGTTTCTCGCGTGAGATCATTCCCGACTTTCCTTGAATATAAATGAGATTGTTGTTGATGAACAAACATTAATTTGTTTACGAATATCACTGAAAATGAGAATGTTACGCTCTTGGGCTGCAAACCGTGGCACAACTCGAGAAATCACGTTTTGAAATAATACGGATTTAGTTTTTATTACTATGAAAATGTATAGACATCGACTTTCTAATGAAATAGACGTCGCATGTTTGCGTAGCTAGTACATGTTATTTCTCCCGATCGCTCGGTTTGAAGACCCTTGGGTCTACTTGTGTTAACAGTTAATTAATACTATCCAATTTATCTCTTATTAATCTAATATTTGGTTGTCGCATGTGGTCATTCCTACTTTTTTTTAATCAGAGTGAAATGTGTTCATAAACAACTGTCAATTCGTTTACGAATATTACTGGAAATGAGAATGTAACACGTATCCACATTTGAAATCACGTTTTGAAGTAAAACGGGTTTAGTTTTCATTACTGTGAAAATGCATAGCAATTTGCTTTCTAATGAAATAGACGGATCGTGTTCGCATAGCTAGTACATGTCATTTCTCCAGATCGCTCGGATTGAAGACCTTCGGGTCTACTTGTATTAACGGTTAATAGCTAAGACTATCCAATTTATTTCTTATTGATAGTCTCGATTTAGAGCTGACAGCAGTTTTACATAGATATGCTAATGAAATAGATGGAGCGCATGCACACTGCTACATGTCATCTCTCCCGATCTATCTGTTTGAAGACATAGGGTCTACTTGTATTAAAGGTTAATAGCTAAGACTATCCAATTTATCTCTTATTGATAGTCTCGATTTAGAGCTGACAGCAGTTTTACATAGATATGCTAATGAAATAGATGGAACATACGCGCACAGCGACTTGTCATTTCTCCTGAAGACCTCCTGGTGAAGGTCACATGGTTTTGGAAGAAGCCTGAATCTTAATGTACTAGGACCGACTGACGAGAGTGATGAGAAACACTAGTTTCCGCTTGAGTAGCCAATAAGCCCAAGTCGATTCCCAAGCCATCTTGACTTATACTGCTGAGATCGAAGTAAATTCACCTACTTATCCTCTCTGTTTTCAGATGTGCCTTCATGATTCAATTTGAGAAACTTTTATTAGCATCAGAAAAGCCCTCTTGTTTTTTTTATGTAATACTAAGAATCTAAACCTATTTCATTGTAATGCTATTTAAGAATTCCTAAGTGGTTTATTGGTGGCATATCCTAGATTCACTCCCATGTCTAAGTTTCAATTTCAGTTCAAAGTAATCAGTTGCAAATATCTATTGAGAATTTATTATTGTACCACAAAGAGTCGGGCTTTGTTATTTTATTTGAGAACATTTTACTAGCATCAGAACCCATTTGGTCTTTGATGTGGTATTGAGAATCTGAACCCATTGCATTTTAATGTTATTTAATGGTTTAAAAGTGGTTTAGTGATTAACATATTGCTGGTTGCCCTAGGTTCGCTCTCAGGGCTATATTTCAACTTCACATATAAGTAATCAATTGCAAATATCTGTTGAGGATATCAGTCTGTGTTGCTATCTCATTTGAATTAAGCTAATGGTTTTAAACTAGAAATGCCCCTCTCAGCACATCACTTACACTGCGACAGAACTCACTTTAAGCATTTGGAGGAGGCCTGCTAAATCACATCATTTCTAGATTACAGGAGACTTATACTCATATTAATTCATAAGCTCGTTACTTGAATATTCCTCAGTATCAAATGCGTTCCTGGCAAGATACCCATCAGTAAAGGACAAGAAGGTCAATTGTCTGGGAGCCTCGAGGAAAGACGGCCTATTGTACTGGTCGCTCTTATGTCTCTAGTACGGAGTTATCCGGGATCAAATGTGTCAGTTGCTACTTAGTACTCAGGGAAACTTGTATAATACTCGAGCTGAACAATGCGAGGTGATTCAAACCGTGGTTACATTTTGAGCTGCCCATATGATTGAAGTTTCTGAGCTTCAGGGGCAGTAGTCTTTCGAAATCACCAAAATCGATTTTTTTTTTCCAATTCAAAGATAAATTTATTAACTGTATGTAGGAGAATAATTTTTGAATCACGATCATTGTTGTCGGGATTACATATATAAAATCATATCTCTACTATTATAAAAGTAAGTGTTTGTCCCTCGGTACGCATTGTCCTGACGAATCTATGGCACTTACAATGATGAAATTTGGCACACAGGTAGTCCGAAATTTGTTGCGATTTTTATATCGGACCCAATTTTAAAATTTATTTTTGAACATTTTAAAATTAATTTATTAGTTTTTTTCATCGTTCTTTCCTTGCTCCACAATGTGACGTCACCCGAACCTCGAATGAAGAAGAAACGAATTTTGCGATTTTCGACCGTTGACGTCAGTTTTTGGAACCATGCCAAATTCCGATTTTAGCGTGTTTTGATTAACGTTGCTGATAATAGCCACTTCGAGTCTATCACGGCGTTGCATGGGGAGTTCTTTTGCAAAGCAAACCAAATGGGAATACGTAGAAATCACCGGGGGTTGGCGAGCGTCAGCAAACAGTGGTCACACATGATCTCACGAAAAGAACTGTCACGGGCACCGCCGTGCGGCCAAGCAGTGGCTAGTAAAAGATAATTGCAGTAAGTCTACTTCACAAAACGCGTTTTCCTCGATGGAGAATTTTTGACAGTTTTCTGATTTCAAACTTCTGCGCCGTAAGCTTTTTTAAAATTTTCTTAAACAATTTTTGGATAATCCTTATAATCTGGCTTAGGTGTTATCCTCGTCATCTGAACCTGGTTAGAAATTACAAGGTGTTGTCCTCTAATTTTTTTCTGTCGGGATTGAACCCAGGACGTCAATAGACCGTTGTGCTGCTCCAGTGTGTCGTTAATTCACCTACCTTGCAATCTGCTGTATGCCTAAGTTTAGTTGAGAAATCCATCTTGCGTAGTAGTTTTGAAATTTTGTTTTAAAGATGTTGTTCAACGTATTACTTTTCCAAAATGTTAGTTATTTTAGTTCAAAAACATTTTTAACTTTTCTCTTGAATAATACTTTTCCAAAATAGAAGGAAGAAGTTAATTTGATGCATATGGTATTTATATATGTACAAACAATTATGTGAGATAAAATAATAGCTATAAATGCGCATGGGATGCTAGTTTTTCCAATGTATCAAAATTTTTGTCTACGTATTACTTAACAATATCTTCATACCCAATTTAATATTTTTACAAACTTTTTCGGATATTTTACAAATATCTGGCCAAATTGTAAAGCGTGTCCAGAAATGAAGCGGTTAGGTGATTGAGGCGGTAACATTTTTGTAGTGTTATGACGTCGTTCCCCGCTCGAATTTCAACGGCAAGCTCCAAATTCACGTAGCGATGCATTCCGTTGAAAATATGAATGTGGAATGACGCCTTATGCCACAAAGACGATGCTATCGACTAGTACAAGGGCCTATTAACTAACCTAGTATAGAAGCCCATCAGCTAAGCTGATACAGAGGTCCATCACAAATGTAGTTTAGCTATCAGTTTTAGAATAGGGTCTATCAATTAACCTTGTACAGGGCCCATTCACTAATTTAGTGCAAAGATCAATGAGCTTAGTACGGGGTACCATCAATTTACCAAGAAAAGGGCCCACCAGTTAAGCAAATACTGGAGTCCATTAACTAACCTAGTACAGGAATCCTTTAACTAACCTAATTTAGCAAACCATCAGCTAAGCTAGAATAGGGGCCCATCAGCTAAATAAATACAGGGGCCCATCAACTAAACTAGTACACGGGCCCATCAGCTTAGCTAGTACAGGGGCTAATCTACTAATCAAACATAGAGGCTCATCGACTAACCTAGTTTAACGGCCCATCAGCTAAATTAGAATAGGGTCATCAACTTAGTGCAGGGCCCATCAGCTAAGCTAGTACTGGAGTCCATCAGCTGAACTAGTGCAAGAACCCACAAGCTAACCTGTTATTAGAACCGGGATTACAGATTACCGGGATTACTAGGGGACTTTTAACATATAGGAAAGGAATCGTGCATGCATATCTGACACTCCAATGTAAACACAGAGGCTAACATAGTTTATTAGCCCATCAACTAACTTAGAATAGGGTATACCAACTTACTTAGTGCAAGATCCATCAACTAAGTTAGAATAGGGCACATTAACTAACCTAGTGTAGGGCCTATCAGTTAAGCTAATATTAAAGCCCATCTGGTAAACTAGTATAGGAGCCCATAAGCTAACTTGGTATTAGAACCCATAGTACAAATGTGGGGAATCCTTTAACATATAGTAAAGGAATCGCGCATGCATATTTGGAATTCCAGGGCAAAGCCCGAGCTTATCGTCCGTTTCGACTTAACTGGGCCTGCTGCCAAAAGGAAAAATGCTCCTCTCACACAAATAATTTGAAGCCATCCTTTACTATCGAAATTAATTCATGCGCATCCGGATCTCATTTGCTAGCAGGATTCGCTTATGAACATAATCCGAATGAATCAAAGAGAGCGAATCCTTTCCGGGGGAATCATCCATTCATCCAGCGATGATGATGCATGCGAGCCCCATTCCGGTTTTAATCCGATTCATAAATTCTCGGCGGTTAAACTTCGCGAAAGCAGCTCCTATTTATTTATCATCCCAATCAGCGTGGATGACCGGCCGACTTATTACTTCTGAATAACTTCAGAGGGGCAATAAGACCGGGAAAACTCCCGCACGAGCCCCGATAAGTTTCATTTTATCGACATTCATACTGGTCGAAATACGTCCCCTTTGTTTTTACTGCCCCGATGAGTTTTTCAGTATTTCCGTTGCTTTAATCTGGAGCGAGGTTTATTCATTGATGGAATAGACACCGGCATTTGCTTGACTGCGCTTACCCATCTCCAGCCACTGGATGTCCTCTCACTGCCCAGGCCATTTGTTACCATCTCGATTCTTTTGATGGCCTTGCTCTATTTTCTCGCTACAATTGGAAGGTTACTCTTTTCATGTTTTAGCTGAGTAATCTGTTCTTTGGTGCTTTACCCTCCCCTCTCTCATTCTTCGGAAAATACTTGAGCGTAATTTAGCGAAAGTTTGATTTCGATCTCTTGCCTGTTGCGGCAGAGTGGCTTTTTTTCGTTTCCGTGCTTCCTTGTTGAGAATGAAACAACATCAATGTTTTATGTTGCTGGGGGTTTTGTGGATTTCCGATTTTGTTTGCTCTCCACTGAGGTAGAGTTGGACCATTAGAAATTAATACTAATGTGTTTTGGGATTTACAAATTATCTTCTACCTGTGCACCAGTCCTGAGAAGAAGACAAATCAAATTCTTGTTTTGTCCTTGTGAGTTGTGTCCTTAAGGTGAGCGGGCATCACAACCACGAGTTACCCGAGTAATATGTCCTTCTCTACTGTTCTACCATCGACTACCCTTCTGCTCTTTGCCTTTTCCTTCCACGTTTTTGTCTTGTGTATAGTGTAGATTGGCCAAATGTGGTTCTTGTGCCCTGAAACCCGAAACCAATCAATCAACGTAGGCAGGTTGGATTCCTGTCAGGTTCGATTCCTCCCTGGGTGTATTCCTCTTTTCTGTGTTAGAACTTTTCTTGTGTGTATGTCCATTACTTGATGATGTCTGGTGTTTGCCGCGGTATGGCCAGATATATCCCTTGCACCATTAAACTTAACCCAATCAGCCATCCTGCTTTGTTCTCCTCTGAAGTTGGATTGAATTATTAGAAATTAATTCTGATGTATTTTGTGATTTTTCTTGTTTTTATCTACACCCAGTTCCGTTCAGAGAAATCCAATTCTCGATTTGTCTCCGCTGAGATACAGTTGAACCATTTGAAATTAATGTTAATGTATTTTGTGATTTTTCTCATTTTTATCTGCACTAGTCCTGTGCAGAGAAATCTAATTCTCGTTTTGTCTTCGCTTATGTAGGATTGAACCATTAGAAATTAATGCCAATGTATCTTGTTATTTTTCACTACATTTATCGGTCTAGTCTCGTGTAGAGAAATAGTTAGATACAGGGCCTAGAATGATATAAAGAACATCAATTTTGGAGAAACAGGGCAAAGTTTTCGAATAATTTATATACCACTCCTCCCGTACAATCGTATCATATGGACGGCTTGAAATTACAGGTGGTGTAAGTCACTTTAAAAAAAAAGACTGAAACACAGAAATCAGATATAATGTAACCAAATTTAACTAAATATAATTATTTGGACACAAACCAGATCTGGATAAGTCAATCTGTTAATTGAAAACGTTAAGTCAGATCTTTATTCAACGGCCAACTGATAACAGTGGAAGTTCTGTCTTTTTTCTTCGAAAAAGTGACTTACACCACTATAACTTTAACCCGTCCATATACGAAATGAATACTGGAATCTTTTATTAGAAATTGACTGCGAAATCCATTTGTCCGTGCATTGAAATTTCATATTTGTAAACAGGCCATGCACACAAAAAACCTCCCCTTTTTCAATCTTTTTATTATAGAAATGAGATGTTAATTATTCTTACTAAAAACAACACAACTATCGCTGCACAGTCCTCTTCAAAGCAGTCTTCGCTGTATTTTCCCTTTCATATAGTCACAACAAACAATATCCAAGGCAATACATTTGTCAAGTCAACAAAAATAATGTAGGACACAATTCATCTGAACAGCATGCACTTCGTAAGTGATATTGTTCATATTTTAAAAAACGCTTCCTAGGGACCCAATTCTTCAAGACTGTTCGAAACGAAAATTTATATTTAAATACCTTCCTCTCCTTTTCAAAGACGTTCATGAAAGTCTGAACGAAATATGAATCACGTGTGTATTCATTTCCTCAAAAATGCTTCCCTAGGCTCCTTCTTTGAGGTTGTACGGAACAAAAATCCACATCCAAATAAGTTTCTCTTCTTTTCAAATAATTGTTGTCTGTTTGATCGAAATAGAAAGCACATAAATGTAATGTTAATTGTTTTCACCAAAAATAAATGTCGCTTTACGGTCGTTCTCAAAACACTTTCTACGATATTTCCCTTTTTGTATAAGAGTCGCAACTAACAATATTCAATACAATAGATGTGTCAAAAAAACAATATTCGGCGCAATTAATTTGTCATAGAACAACAGATGCACTTGTAAGTCATCTAAAATAATAGATTCCTAAAATCTTCTCCCCTAGAACTAGATTCTTCAAGGCTGTTTGAAACGAAAATTTCTCTCCAAATAACGTGCTCTCCTTTACTAAACCTTTTCTGTCAGTTTGAACCAAATAGAAAGCAGATGTTGGAATATCCGGTGTTAATTTTGACCTGGGGCACATTTGCGAACAATAAGGGCAGCCAAACAGAAAGTAAAACTGCCAACAAAAGTAAAAAATTCCGAAATGTAAATGTATTAGTCATTAGCATGACATGTCATTATGAATTCAGTTAAGGCAACGTTCTGTGAAGCGTATCGTTCACAGTTTAAAAACCCCATGCTATGTGCCAGCCTCATTACCATATCATCTCCCGCGCTGGAATATTACTCTCTTTGTAGCGAATTTGGGCACCTTTTATTCCTTTGATTCTCCACAGTAGTTTTAAGTACCATCATCTCGGCAGTTAGCAAAATATCGACTCGCACGAAATTCGATGTGAATATTGATTGATGCGTCTTGTTTTTAAAAACGGCCAGTCTCGCTGGTATAGTGATATGATTAATTTCAAGCGTGATCAAAATTCATGAGGTCTTTATTTGGAATTCGGCATCATCCATATAATTCAATACTGTTTTTCCTTCCCAAAAGCTGATGTGTCTCTTTTTCTTCTAATATTTTCATTCGCTTTTCGCTTATTGAGAATTAATGATGTTGAGAAATAATAATTCCTCAGATAGTTTATGTAATTTTATTTCTTTGTTAGCCTTCTAGGCGAAAATAAAGATGTTTTTTATTCAATAACGAAGACCTAGGCATGCCTCTTTCTTGTTTTATTGGGAGTTTGACAGCAACTCAATTGCGCCTGCCTGTTTTTCAAATTGATGAATAAAACGTCTGGCTTATAGCTATTGACTTGAATCTTCCGAAAGTTTTCCAATGAATGAAAGATTAAATATTTTAAGAGTGGTTTTGGTTTTTCTCCTTTCTATCATTGAGGAGACTTTTCATTATTTTAACAGGCCCCACCCGATAGTTGTCTTACCAAAGCTCAATCAATAAAGGCAATAAAATTATGTAAGACATTCTTGTTTTTATATCCGTCTTGTGTTGTATACTCTCGTACCTGTTGCTTTAGTGAATGAGGCTTCAATTAAAAGAATGAAAACCATTACATTTTTTTAATACATCCATAAAAGCCAAAATATTTTTTAACAAAATAGGTTGCTGACAGATTATGCCCAGGTGTGAACCATTCACATATTATCTTTGGCAATAAAATTTTTTTCTTTGGTAATGTTTTGGTAGAAAAGCATTGTTGTTGTTATCCTTCCAAACTGTACATGATACCATACAGTACAGATAAAGGTTTTGAAACCGGTTTTGTTGTTTCGTGGGAGTACCGTAACTGAAGTATCCTTTCTGGTATTTTTTTCAGTCGGGATAATCTTTTTTAAATTTCAACTTTTTTTTGCTTTGTTTTTGAAATTTTGCATTACTAGAAATCTAACATGAACACTATTTTTTGCCGTGAGGTCTAAGGTTAAATTAAAATCGGTGTAGGTAAATAATTTTGCCCTTAGTTGGACTTTGAGAGGCAAAAATGTTAAATGCTATACTTTAACCTCAAGTATGGATAAAATTCCTTACTGTAACAACGGGTTCACATATTGATATATTCTCACAGATCTTAATCCAAGGTTACAATCAAAAATGTTATCTTTAGTTAGACTTAAAAAGGCAAAAAAGTTGAATGTTTAATTTTAAGCCCAACTGAGGGCGCAATTCTTCGTTGTAATAACAGATTCGCACATTGACATATTTGTTGAACATTCACATATGTGAATCAGTGGTTACAATAAAAAGCATTGCCCCTAGTTGGGCTCAAAGACAAAAATGTTGAATGTTGGGCTTAAGCTCATCTAGGAACAAAAATTATTAGTTGTAAACACGGTTCAATGTATTCATGGAACGTTCGAAACATGAATATGTTGTTGCAAGTAAGAATTTTGCTGTTAGTTTGGCAAAAAGTCCAACCCTCAACAATTTTGCCTCTGTAAGTACAACTTAGAGTAATACCTTTAATTGTAACCATAGATTCACTTCCGTGAATGTTTAATGGTTACGTCAATATATACATACGTTGTTATAAAGAAATTTAATCGTAGTTGGGCATTAAGTTCAAACATTTTGCCTCTGTAAGCCCAATTAAGGATAAAATTATTTACTGTAACTGCTAGTTTACGTTGTTGCATGCTTCATGAATATTCCAGTATGTAAATCCCGTAGTTAAAATAAAGTATTTTGCCTTTGGATGTGCTTTTAAAGAGATTTTAATTCAATCGAATGTGTGTGTGTGTGTGAGTGAGTGAGAGAGAGAGAGTGAGTGTGTGTGTGAGAGAAAGTAAGTGTGTGTGTGTGTGTGTGCGTGCGTGTGTGTGTACGATAACCATTATTTATGGAAATTATCACCAAAAATTGTTTTTGCAGGAAAACTCGACGAACTAGTGTTATAAGAACTAACACTTTGTTGCTTGCTAAAAACACCATTTTTGTGTGGGTACAGCGTTGCTATGAAGACTTTCTTGTGGCAACGCTTCGGACGTGTTTTTTGGCGTGCTTTTTGTAGCGAGCTATGGCAAGAAAAG